>QEPC01009702.1:2068996-2140742 GCA_003113815.1 Sphenodon punctatus
TTATTATTATTAGTATTATTCAAGTCACTAAACTCTCCAGGACATTTGACAAATTCCAAGGGAAGTGACAGGGAACGTGGTGGAAGGGCTGAAAAGGGTTACAGGGCATGATATTTCAGATCGAACTCTGGGAGCCAAAAAGAAAAATCCCGTCGCTGGACATTTATCCTGATATTGAACCGTTCTTGCACCCCTCGAACCAGTCACTGGCCTCCGTTGTCTGGGCGCCAACAGCTCCCAGGAGCCTGCAAACTTCATGCCCCAAGTTAAAAGATGCTGCTGGTTCAAGAACGTATCGGTTGGGATCTTCCGAAAGGGAAAGGAGACCTGCCTTGTCATTCCAGACGAGCCGGGAGACAACTGTCTCAACGCGGGGCTCTAGGCCAACCCTCCCAGCCCATTTCTATATTGGCATTCCACAGCCGAATGCCACGGCCCTGTTTGCTCTTTAAATAACTATTCATCTCCTCACACTTATCCTAGTGCTGACACCAGCAGCTGGCTGCCAACTCCTACAATCCTCTCACCCTTTGACCCTCGCCTTCTCCCCACCGCGCTGGACAGGTGCTGGAGAGTCCAGGTGACTCCCACCGGCACACACCCAGCCGAACTAAAACTCTCAGGTATTCCGCTCTGAGGCCGCGCCACAGGCGAGGAGGAGGGCTGAAAAGCTGTTTGGGTTCAGGGGTCAGCGGCTGAGACACTCACAAGCCCTTGGGCAAGAATCGGATAGTTCTTTCAAGGAGGCACACACGCCTTCTGACAACAGAACAATTAGAAAGACAACCAGCCTGAAGAGAACACCGCAATGGAATTCAACCCAGACAACCAGAAGGGAGTTAACCGCTTTCCCCTCTTCACTAGCATGGGGGCTGAAAAGGGATTCATACACTTATCTTTGCAGTCACCGCATTTACAAATCAAAGCAACGGGAGATCCCCCCGTCGGGAAACCTTTTCAACAGAATTTAGAAAAGACATAGCTTGACCTCTTCAGCTTGGGGAAGAGATAACTGAAGGCCGGATATGGTAGACGTTTTCAAAATCATGAATGGTGTAGGGCAAGTCAAGAGTGAGGCACTATTTACCTTCAAGGCCCTGCACGCTCTGCATTTCCAAAATAGCAGACCTTGGGAAAATCTAAAGAAATTAACGGGCAGCCAATTTAAACCAATTAAAAAAAAAATTCCCCCAGCTTGGCACACAATTAACTTGTGGAACTCACTGCCAGAGGATGTCGGGGAAGCTAAAAGGGCATCTGGTTTCAAAATAAGGACTGGGTAAGTTCTAAGAAGATAGGTCTACAAAAGGGCTTTTAGTCACGTTGGTCAGAGGATGACACCTCACTGTCAGGAGCTGGGACTGAATATTGCAGGAAATGGGGTCACCCCATTGTGATTCCACTGTCAGAGAGGAGATGGTGGGCTAGACGGACCATCAGTCTGACCCCGACTAGGTTCTCATAATTGCCCTTCACCCTCCAAAGCAAAAGGTTTATGCATGTCCAGAGTATTGCTCCTCTGTCTGCCCAATTCCTGCATGCAGGGAGAGCAGAAAGAAAGGCCAGAGCCTTTGAACACTTTGGAGAGCATGTACCAGAATTTCAGATGACTTTGTTTCATACAACAGATAGGACCAGAAATAAGTTAATCGAATATAAATTCCTGCACTGGAACAAATAGGGGAATATATATTCCTAAAGATTTCTTTGCGTTACGTATCTGGGGACACAGACAAAGATCAGAATAAATAATGGATGTTTTTCTTCAATTAGCAATTTTGGTTCATTTGGTACGTTGGTATTATGCTGTAGAGCAGGGGCAGAGAACCTCGGGCCTGGGGACCAAGTGCGGCCCACGACAAGTTTACGCTGTAGAGCAGGGGCAGGGAACCTCGGGCCCGGGGACCAAGTGCGGCCCACGACAAGTTTACGCTGTAGAGCAGGGACGGGGAACCTCGGGCCCGGGGACCAAGTGCGGCCCACGACAAGTTTACGTTGTAGAGCAGGGGCGGGGAACCTCGGGCCCGGGGACCAAGTGCGGCCCACAACAAGTTTTAATGTGGCCCCTTTCTTGTTGCTGGATCTGGTCCTTGGATCTAATTCCTACCTCCAACCACTAAAACACGGAGCTATGGGGAAGGGAGCAGAGAGGAGGGCAGGCGCACAAGGAGAGGGGTCAGATCCAGGACACAAAATCCATGATCTGGGCCCTTCTGTTCTTGAGTGGGCCTTTTAAGCCTCCCCTGCCCCCAACATCTCTGCGGCCCTCGGAGCTTCTTCTGATTTTCAAAGTGGCCCCCAGGAAGAAAAGACCCCCCTCCCCCACCCCCGTAGAGCAACAGTCTGGTGCAGAACGGCGCTCTTGCGTTACCGCCCTCTAACACAGCGAAAGCAACCAAAACAAAGGCCATAAAATACACCAAAGTAGCAGAAATGCCCAAAACTGAAATACCGAATGCAGATCTCCAAATCTGCATTCACAGCAGCTGAAAACCCCTGCCCTCATTTCTAGTTTGAGCTGGGAGAACGAAGTTGTGGCTTTCCGGAAAGCATGCGTTGTAATTGGTGGCGGGCTGCAGCCATTCACCAGGCGTGTTTCCAAGATCTAGCGACTGCTGTTAATATCGGTTAATTAATACTGTTAATATCGGTATATCGTTTTTTTAACATTGCCGATTTTTCGGATCTTTAACATTGCGGCCATTTGAACAATGGCCGCAACGTTAAAGATCCGAAAAATCAGCAACGTTAAAAAACCGATATACCGATAAATTCGATATCAGATTAATCCGATACCGATAAAACCGGTAACCGATAATTCTCCTGGAGTCCCACCCCTAGCCAGTCACCAATCCAAGCTGCTAACTTCATAGAACTCCTTGGATTTTTATGAAAGCACCTCACTTCCCCCTCACCCCATCAGCCATAAAGCTGGAGCAGTTCTGAGGTTCTACTAGGGAAACGGGGTGCACTTCTTTTCAATCCAGTGCAAAAAGGTAATTCTGACACATCCGACGACAGTTGGCCAGGGCAGCTCAACATTTTGAAGAAAATCCAGTGCAGCAGCGGCTTTTCCACATAGCTTTTAGCCATCGCCCATTTGTTATTTTTGCACATCACAATGGCAAGCTGCTGCTGGCACTTTGATAAATGAAGGAGAAAGCTGCCTGCTCGCCCTAAACCTCTACAAGTGCCCATATAGCCTCTCAGGAAGCAATTCGGAGCTTTCAAACACCTCTCTCAAGCAACGTGCAAGCAAGAGGCGGATGTTTCTCGTATCAAGAGTCCGAGAAGGAGGAGGAGGGGGTGAGAAAGCAGGTTCCGCCACAGGAGTGACAAGAGGCAGGGCCAGATTGAGCCCGACAGGCCCCTAGAATGGCTATAACTTGGGGGACCTGTCTTTGCATCTTCAGTTCCCCTCACAACAATCTCAGTCCCTTCCCGCTTATAGAAACGCCAGCCCCAACTGTAGCCACCATTAGGAAGGTATTCATATTCGGGGAACCACTCAGAGGTTGAGGCCGTGGGCTACAACCACCCAGGTCTGGGGTGAGGAGTGGTTCTCATCTACCGTGGTACAAACCAGACCAACACTGGAAACAGATCTGAAAGAATGACCGCCAACAAACATGGCGCCTTTCACGTAAAGATCACAAAAGACTACACGACTGAAACATGCGTTGATCATCACGGGATCGCTATAAAATCCTCATCCCTGATGTCCCACGTCCTCAGCAAAGAGTTGCCAGTCCCATTAGAAATATCAGCGAGTACGGAGAATTGAACGTCACCGACCAACGCAACAGCAAAAAAGAGAACCTTGCTTCTCAGCAGTTTCCTGCCGACATATATAGATCCCTCTATCATTGAAGAGAAATGCCATTCATCGCTTCACAAGACCACTGCTGTGGTTCATTATTGTAGCTATGGACTCAGTCCTGAACAGAAGGATCCTTATGTACAAAAGGCCATTTTTAAAAATAGCAGAATACAAATTCGCGTTGATTTCCCCTGTACACAATACCCCTCACGTACCAAGGAAAGAAGCACATTGGACAGACCAACCTTTCCCAGGTTGTATCTGTTCCTGAAGTGGCCTATATCCCCTTCATAGCTAATCCCATAGTGACCCTCCACAGCAGAGAGGGCTGAACTCAAAGTTTTCGGCCAGTCCGGATGGACCGAACAAATTAAACAAAGAATTTTGGGCATGCAGGAAATGGCTGCTGTAATTCTTCACGGATGTAAATGGCAGCTATCGTACAACAAGATGGAGGCCACACCCTCTTGTTTTATAGAGGTGGACATTTCCCGCATGTTCTGTACAGCCACTGTCCTTTGGCAAATGCAAACGTCCCCAAAATTGGAATGGGCTCTTCCAATAAGAATTAAGCAGATGCCCCATATCTTCCACAGAAAGGCTTCAGGTCATACTGTTATTTATTATTATTTCTATAATTCTGCTAGGCGGGCGCAGTGCTTTACAGTCACAGATTTTGGGACACAGGTCCCTGCCCAGTGAGCTTACAGTTTAAGATGGGTAAGAATGAGGGGAATACACAGGGAAAGACAAAACACATACATTCCCATTTTACAGATGGGGAGCTGAGGCTGAGAGGTTGTCATCTACCCAAGGCCAGCCGGTGAGTTCATTGGCTAGGGTGAGATTCAAACCCTGGTCTCCCAGGTTCACGTTCAGCACCTTATCCACTACACCACAGCAGCCCTCCTAGGGGCAACCCACCGGCAAGCGTGATCTAACCCATGCACTGTTGAAAACTCCTCTAGACCCCTAAGCTCTCATACTGTGGGGCAGGCCTCCGAGGGGGGTCAGGAATGTGCTCGGGGGGGGAGGGGTGTGTGAGCAGGACCCCAGCTAGAACACACAACGCTCCCTACTCTCACTGAGCTAACGGGAATTCCCAAAATAACAGGGTGGCAAGGGAAGAGAGAAAGAGTCAAAGAGCAAGGGGTTGGGAGAGCAGGAAAGGAAGAGAGGGGAGCGAGGGGAAAGCCTCAGCTATGACAGGTAAATGAAAGGGGACCGTGGTTCAAGGAAGTTGGAGAACCGCTGCCCGGACTCAGGATTTGGGAAGTCAAGTCTTCCAGTTGACAAAAAGGAGTCGCTCCATTAACGTTACTGACTCTCCTGATGAGTGTTTGATCTTTAATCGAAAGTGACCCATCGGACTAAGGCCTTTTTTTTTTTTTTTTAACACGGCCCCAGCAGAGTGGGGAGTCCGTGGGTGTGTCGGTGCATGCACGGTGGTCGGGGGGGGGGAGGGCGTGCATACGGGCGCACACACATCCCCACGTACGGAGCAACCGCCGTTTTCCCTGGCTGCTCTGTGAGTGGGGGAGATGCGCGTTAGGTGGGAGCGTGGACGCACCCCCACTCATCGCACGCGCACCAGATCCTTCACACAGGCCTCTCCCACTCATGAACACGTAGATTTCAGCAGGCTCATGAGTGGGAGAGCCCCGCGTAAAAAGGGCCTAAGATTGTTACTCTATAGATTGTGTAAATCCGTGTTTAGAATCACACGGGGTGTATCTGCCGAATGTCCGGTACCTGAATCAAACTGAATAGCTTGGCCGCTTTTTGGTACGTGAACCGGTTTTCGATTGGGTACCCAAAACACTGATTTACCAACAACGAAGCATACCGGAATACCAACAACTGGTATAAGGATTACCAATTTTGTCCTGGATTGGGGAATTTTATGGGAAATTTCAATATGCTAGTTATTGGTACACCGGTTGTCAGTATTTTTAGTACTCAAACGGATTTCAGGTCCCAATTCGGATACCCGAAATTGTAGCCAAAAATGGAGGTATTACCCGTGATTACCAAACAGGTACCCATTTCAGTTCTAAGGAATACAAAGAACCCCCATCCTACAGTCAAAATATGGTCCAAATTCCAACGGATGTGGAGTCCGTCTCATCCTGTCCCTCCCCCACCCCCAATTAAGTTTCCCTTATTGTTCATGGCCAAACTAATTTGGAATAACTATTTATTTATTTACTTATTTCAAAACTTCTACCCTGCTCCCTCTAGCCTTACAGCAGCTCAGGACGCCTTACGGAACATTTAAAACCAATTCAAGATGTTTTGTAAGCCGCCCCGTGCTACCGTAAGGCTGGAGAGCGGGGTAGAAGTTTTTAAATAAATAAATGAACAAGCAGTTATTCCAAAGTAATTTGGCCATCAACAATAAGGGAAACCTAACCGGGAGGGGGGGGAGGAACAGGATGAGATGGCCTCCATATCCGTTGGAATTAGGACCGTATTTTGACTGTAGGACTGGGGTTCTTTTAGACACACAAGCCCTCTCTCCATGTTTGTTAGAACATGCTGGGGTAAATTTTATGTTTATTTAAGATTTCTATACTGTCCTCCCAAAAGATTCGCATGGTGTACAATACATTTTAAAAAAAACCAAAATGATTATAAACTCCTCCCCCAAACACCTTAACCCCGTCCCAACCCCCATTCGTCTGCCCTTTAACCCAGTTAATACACGGAACAAAAAACCACCACCCCATAATACAAATACACAATTACCTTCTCCCTCCCTCAAAACCCCACACCAACCCATATCCCACTCCCCCAGTCTTAATCCTTCTACCCTAACTCACTTGCCCCATATCTCCCCACCCCAAAACTCCCTTTTAAATAGGACATAATAGATCCCAAACCTAACCTCCCCTAGCGATGGTGCAAATGACGGTGCATTTCGGAAAAGTCGGGTTCTGTGCGCTATGAAGTTTACCCCAATCTTACTTTCATAAACACCATTACTCCAGAGCGGGGAAGAGGTGGAAGTTATTTCCCTCAGAGGCTATAACGTCCCATTTTGCTTCACTCTAACATCACTTATCTTTACCGATTACGTGAACACAAGCAGGACTAAAGCAAAGCAATTGTGTGAATAAAGTCCTGAGAAATATATTTATTTATTTTCATTTATACCCCACCTCTCCTTCCTTGGCAGCTTACAAAGGTTAAAATATTTTAAAATATACATAAAAAACATAAGAAAATAAAAACCCATCCTTCCCTCCCACCCTCATCAAAGGCCCGTCAGAACAGCCAGGTCTTGCACTATCGAAATGAGGCAAGGTCTGGGGTCATCCAGGCCTCCACCAGGAGGGAGTTCCACAGTATCTGTGCCGCCACCGAGAACGCCATCTCCATTGTAGCCCCCCGCGCCACCTGGGGGACATCAAGAAGGGCGTTCCCGGCAGACCTATATCAATGAGATGACCAGCCCAGGCACATGACAGAGTGCAGTCTAGTATATAAATTGCTGGCCTTAGACCATGGTTCAAATGCCATCTTAACCATGAACTCACTAGGTGCCCTTGGGCAAGTCGTTCTCTCAGCCTCAGTTCCCTCATCTGTAAAATGGGAATAATAAATGGCCTCTCATATAGGGTTGTTGCAACAAAGGTGCTACAGAAACGAGAACATAATGATAGGAAATGTTTATGCCGACTAACAGGCCGGTGAGAGAAATGTCTGATCTGCTGCTTTTTCAAATATAAAAAGGTTGCTCATCTTCAACAGAACTAGCTGTTCCTTTTTGAATGCAGAAAGATTTGGGATATTTGTTAAAGTTCCAAAAGGTGCTGGCTGTTCCTCTGTTCCATACAATTTTTAATTCTGCATTTACACATAAAATGTTACTCCCTTTCCCAGTCTGACTGACTAATAGGATGACTGATATGCAAAGATACAGAACACGTAAGAATTTACAGGATGGAGATCTGATTAATTTGTGCCACAGGAAAGCAATATACATGACGTGATTTTCCCATGCTATAATTCCCTGCCCAACACTACCTTTTCAGGCAAGCTCAATGTAGTTAGGAAACCGCAATTCTTAGTTTTGCACGCAGTCCTGCTATCAGTAGCATAACGCCATCAAAACGAAAAGCACCTAGGTGTGAAATACCTACCGTTTTTCGTCTTCTCCCACCTGCCTCAGGTAAAAGAGTTTGTCTAGCGCTAGGATCATGTGTGACAAACCCCCTTCCCCCACTCTGAGAATATGGAAGACACCGAGGAGATATTACAGTCCCAATTCCATAAATATTTATTCACATCGCTAGCGAGATCTGCTACACATTATCACAGCAAAAAAAGGAGAAAGCATTTCACGGAATGAAGCATGATAGAGCTACCGGCAGATAAACAGAACTTGTCAAAGTAAGATAATCTAGAATTATTTTGAGTCTTTTTAAGGGTGAGAGGCAGGATGGCCAAGCTAAGGCACTCACGCCGCCGCGCCCCCAAGGGTCACATGATCAGAGCTCGCTTCATCTGATCACATGACACAGCTGCTTCCAACACACTCGACACTGGAGGCGACAAACTGGTGCATCTTAACCACGTTGCTCAGGTTGGACTTTGAACAGGATCTTAAGAGAGTTGGGGAGCATTAACAAAAGCAACTTTTCTGCAGCATTCTCCTTGTCAATTCCTTATTATTTTATACACACACATCCTATTAATGACATCCTCAGGGATAGGGTTGAAGCAAGAGCAGATGCTCTCGTTCTGCCATGAAACACCAACTTTTGGGGAACGTTTTCAGCCATTCACGGTATTTCCTGCTTCCCATACTCATGATTTTTCGGTAACTTCCAATATTACCAATATCACTGGAAATTACCAGAAAATACCAATATTACTGGAAAGGACTCAGAATTACCAGGAATTACAGGAAATTACTGAAGTGGCGGAAAAACCAGGGAAAATGACAGAAATGCCGGTAGATTTCCTCCTTGCACAAACGAAGGCGAAAGAGACGGAAACACCTCGCAGAGATTTTTTGTTTCAACTCGACTCAGGTTTATGTGATCCAAATAAGAATGTAACTATAATTCTGGATATATACTATGGCCTGGTCCACCTTTTTTTTCTCCAAAAGAGAATATGCTGTCATATTTGATAATCCTGGCATTCGACAAGTTACTTTACAAGAGCCTAAAACAAATGGGAAGAGAGATTTTATTTTTTAAATGCTGGAGCATAATGTAACGTTATCACAAACCGTTCAAAATATAAATCACTTTAAGCAATGGGCATCAATGATCAGAATCTCTGCTTTGTGCCTGCACACTTCATACAAGTCTCCCTTGGGCTTAGAGAAGGTTAACTAATATCCCCTACACTAGTCGACTTTAGACAAGGTAACAACAAATGAATGCGGGACAGCAGCTTCTAAAGCTCTCATGTTCCCCGCTGGATAAAAGAATGTCAACAAGGAGATATTTGAAGAGCCGGAAAGCGTTAACTGGTCATCAGCTTGAGTGTGTGCGTGGGAGGGGGCGGAGGGAGCAGGGAGGCAATACAATTTGAGCTGAAAGTTAACACAGAAGGCTTCGGTATCTACAACATGAAGGTAGTGTGTTGATGTTAGCAAAAAGGGATTGCACGACGTACTCCAGCCAAGCTACCGCAATCTATAGTCAAAGCTAGCTAGCAGGAAAATGTGGGTGAAAGCGAGAGAATCGCTTGGATAATTTGCAATAAAGGAGACGCAAATGGTGCCAAAAACGTAAAGGAAAGGAAACAAAATGCTACAGTCACCGATTGCCTCATTTCTTTAGCTCATCTTTAATAGGCTGAAACCGTAGCCATAAGCGATTATCAGTAACCGTAAATGACTATCAGTCATCAAGCATTTTGCTGGGTTGAGAGGACAGTTTTAGTCAAGCTTGACAGGACGTCTGAGTCATCGGTACAGAGAGGGAGCAGATGTTCGTAACCACAAGCTAGATTCGGCCACAGGGCGAGAGGACAACGCAACTCCACAACAGCCCTAAGCACTGCAAACAACTTGGGGGTCATCTTTGATCACTGTATCGTTCTGCCTCAGCTAGTCTGCATGAGAACAGAACACCTTAGTTTTGGATACTACTAGAAAATGCTTCACTTCTGCTGCAGAAATTGAGCGCAACTGATAGTCACAATTTATTTATTTATCCTTCCAATTTTCACCTCACCCTACCCAAATAGGCTCAGCGTGGCTTACAAAATATATATGAACATAAAAAAAAAACATAGCACAGCATAAAAATCCAACCTCCCACCAAACCTTCCCTTGCCCCACCCCTTATCCCACAAAATCCCTCCTCCCCAAACTACAGGAGTAGTTCAAGATGCATCGGCCCTTTCATCTACAAGAGAGATTCTCATCTCTCAAGTGTCTAGCCCTCACTGCTACAGAGAAAAGTTCAAAAACATGATCCAAGAGAAATTAAAGGTTCATAAACCGGAAGGCAAACAACTTTTTAAAACAAAAATCTCACGATTAACTCAATCTCAAGTAGGGTTGAACGAGCAACAAATTTTTTTTACTGGCAAGAAATATATTGGGAACCAAGATCGATTTCTCAACTGTTTCCCGATACCAATGCAATTTCTTGATTCTCTCAATACGAAGAAATATTATTCCAATTTACCAACTTTCTACTTCCCATGTACCGTTCATTTACCGCTTACTGCATAGCCAAGGGTAACGCTTTACTTCCAGGTTTGCTGTTTATGAGCCAAGAATAGCTCACCCCTTAACCTCCCCACAGTGCCCCTTAACCTCCACTCCAGAGCCTCCAATGAGAATTGTGGTTCTACGTTTTCCCCTTTGCTTTGACCAATCTGCAACTGGGTACCAGATTCCTTCACAAAATATGCAACCCAGTTGCAGATTGGTCAAAGCAAAGGGAGAACATAGAACCACAATTCTCATTGGAGGCACAGGAGTGGTGGTTAAGGGGCAAGCTATTTGCCCAGTGACTAGCTCAGAAACAACATACCCGGAAGTAAAACGGTATCCTTGGCAACACGGTAAGTGGTAAATAAATGGTACATGGTAAGTGGAATGTCACTAAACAGTCACAGTAAGAAAATCAGTAATTTGAAAACCAGAATCTTGATTTAAACAATAGGGTCAGTTCCAAGACCCATGGATCCTGCATGCAATTTTCCACATGACACAATTTGCCTACAATGGAGGTCCGCGCGGTTTTCGTGCAGCTGCATGTGGGATCCGTGGGACTTGGGATCGGCCCCATTGTCAAATACAGAGAAGTTCTCAATTTGACCGAGCTTGTACCAAGAACCAGAATTTCGACAAGATTTCCCATTTTGGTGAAATCTCGTTTCAGCTCTAAAGGTTTCTTCAGGCCAGTCTCAGGAGATGCTAGTCTTCAAGCATCACAGCAGCAGACTAAGAAAGAAACCGAGAAGGTCTGCAATAATTGTTAGTGTAGGAAAGAACTCACCCAAGCTACCAACTAAGAGGCCTTCAACTATGATAGAGTAGGCAGCCAGAGGAGAGGCAGCTGTTGAACAACAACTTTCCCCCGACCCTAAGGTACAGATCCTTGTGAAACAAAGCTTAAGTATTGACACGGACACCATACATGCTCTCCATCCTCTTATATAATATCCCCCTGATAAACTCTGAGGAATTTTCAAGGACTTTCAGATAAGGGCCAGTTTCCATGACCAGATTCCGTGGCAGCCACAGGAGACTTGGGCTTGCAATATTATTTATTCATTCATTTAAATTTATATGCCCCCCTTCCCATCAAGGCTCAGGAATAAAAACATCTAGACGTTCCCTTGCCCCTCCAACCCTTCCCCTAACCCTCCAACACCCAAACTTATCCCTGTTTGCTGAACACCTGGCTAAATAAAAAGGTCTTACAATGTTTCTGGAAGATGAACAGGCTCAGGCTTAAATGAACCTCCAAGTGGGGGAGGTCTATAATTGTTGGGCAGTCACCAAGAATGCCTCTGTGTGCCCTAGCTGTAGGCAAGAGGTTGCTCTCGCATGACCTCAGTGGCCATGGCAGGACATGAGGGAGACCACCATCTTTCAAATATCTGAAGCCCATGCTGCTTATGGCTTTTTAGGTCGAACACAGCACCCTGAATTGTGCCCAGAAAGCTATCGGTAGGCAATGCAGATGCTGGAGCACAGATGTTATGCGCTCCTGGTGAACCACCCTGATAGAAGATGGGCCACCATGTTCTGCACCAACTGCAGCATCTGAATAGTCACCAGAGGTAGCGCCTTGTAGAACACATTGCAGTAGTCTAGTGTTGAGGTTACAAAAGGCATGGACGACAGTGGCCAACTCCAAATCTAGAGTACAAAGGTCGCAGTCTTCTCACCAGATGTAATTGGTGAAAAGGGCACCTCGCCACGACCAAAACCTGGTAATCCAGGTGCAAGCAAGAGCACCCCAAGGATGCAAACCTGAACGGCCACAGAAGGCTGGACCCCATCAATAACAGGGGTCCCTATATCCCCCAGCCGGCCGGCCATCACCGCTTTAGCCTTGTCTGGAATTGGCTTCAATCGGCTTGCCCGTATCCAGTTCCCAACAACAGCCAGGAACTGGGTAAGCAACTGGGTCAGATGAGGAAGAGCGACAAAGTTGCAGGGAGTCATCGTGCGAATGACACGTCCAAATCACCATACAACCTCACTCAAGGGCCTCGGATACACACCGAACAGGAGTGGAGACAAGACAAGGACCCCACAAGGAAGCTCCTGAGGGGACGATGAGTCACCGTCCCTCACCACCTTCTGGGTTTTCCCAGCCAGGAATGAGAAGAACCACTCAAGAGCAGGTGGTTTCTTCATCAGTTCCTTCCAAATTTAGCCCTTGATTAGGTTTGATTAAAAAAAATACCTTTACAAAACTACTACAGCCCACCACCATGGACAATTTTTTAGGCTTTATTTCTACTAAACAAAATCACATTCCCAAATGAGCTGCAGGATACAGTAAAGGGTGATTACAGGCATGCAAATTCCCCTTCTATCAGGGAAATGTCAATCTTTAAGAGTTTGCCTCAATCTCTCTTTAAAACTAGGGGTTTACGCTTGTCAGGAAATAAAATGGGAACACAGTAGCCTCCAAGGTACAAACACTGAGTACTGCTGACACTTCCCACCCATGGATTTCCCAACAAGTTCCTCTGGAAACAAAAAAAAAAATAATGATTTTGCATATTCACCTGCATCACCTCAGCTACCTCATTTCATTTCCAAAGTGTGTGGAGAAACAGATCACTCTCTTTTTGGGACACAGAACTAAAGACTGAGGATTGTGTCAATGGAGATTTTTTTTAAAACAAACAACATACTACTTCATCTCCCTCTCTAACATTTGGGGCCAACACAGAAACACAATCTCACTCTAGGCCTTCAGAAGATAACCTAAGTAGTGCCACAACGCACCCAGAGCAACGGTCCATCGAGCCCAGTCTCCAACAGGGGGGGTCAATCTCGGTTGCTTCGGTGGAGTATCCAACAGTTCATAACAGAGTGATCCATTCCCTGCGTTTCACGCCTAGCTCCAAACAGAAGTTATGTCCCCTGACCTACTTGGCTAACCGCCATTTATGGACTTACCCTCCAAGAACTTACCCAATCCCCGTTTAAACCCAGTTATGATACTGGCCGTAACAAAATCCTCTTATAGAAGGCATTTAGAGACATCAGCCCTGATTCAATGCGGAGCCATGTGGTGTATGCACACCCACATGCACAACCGGCGCGGAGCCACACTGCCGGCACATTATATTGTCCAAACAGTGTGCACACACACAGCTCCACGCGGCCAGCGGCACAGCATTGGGCTACGGCCTTTGTAAGGGGTCATTTTCAGAGAGCAGAACGTATGAAAATCATGTCTTGTCAAGAAGTCTCCATGATGCAACCAAAACCCCCTTGCTGATTTGGAGCGTCATGAAACGGTACAGATACTGGCTCACTTTTTAAATGCAGCCAACGTGATAGCATCCCTTTGTTGTACATTACGCTATAGCATAGGTGTGTATTGACACAAGCACCTCTGATCTCTAAGCAAAGCTATTGTATTCCGCTCCTGTGTATGCTCCTGAAGCACTACGATAAATCGATGTGACTGATCATTAAAGTAATTCCCCCGCAAGCAGCCATCACATGCTAGGCATAAAATTCCTGAACCCTGGTTACCCGATTACATAGATGGCTCTTTTCTTCCAATCCTCTTCCCTTGGAGGGAGAGACTTTGACCCGGTTACCTTCAAAAGGCTTGAGGCTGGCTTAGGAATTTGGGGGAATTTCAATTCTCGAACCAATTAAGTGTTGAGAACTGGAGGTTCTCTCAATTATCGATTCTCACTAAAAATGAGTCAGGAACCGTGATACTTGGCAAGAACTGAGGGGGGGGAGGAACTGAGTGAGTTTCAACCCTAATCTAAACTCCGCCGTTCGTTGGCTCCCTAGATTTTAAGCAACCCTAAACCAAAAATCCCAGATATGAGCATACCCACTATTTCTTACTGGACTCCATTTACATGTAAGGTGGAAGTATTAAACTGGGACACAAGCCTGGGAAAATGGAGCATTCTTAAATCCTATTCATTAGGGATGGAAATTTTGGTTTTGGATAGAACCAAAATTGCCCGAAAATGACAATTTTGGGTTAATATGAAACTTTGTATTTTTCAGTCCAGGCATTTCGGTTCTTTAACAATGATTTTTTGCATTGTGCCAGTTTTGTTTTGTTGATTCCAAAGTTCATAAAGAACCGAGAACAAAAAAAAAAAATCCCAAACCGAAATTCCCCCTGGAGTACCCACCCCTACACTCCATAGAGACTGCAATCCACCAACCTCTTATTCTGGAGCAGCCCCACTAACGAAAAGCCCTCCAGCAGACTTCAAGGTGTCGACTCTGGAGTAAGTGGTTTCTGGACTTTAACTGTGTGTAATCTATGTGTATAGTGTGCGCCATTTAATTTTTATATAATTTTATATGCAGCAATGGGACAAGTTGCCACGGGAAGCTGTAGGCTCTCCATCTCTGGACATTTTCAAAGAAATTGGACAGTCATGATGGAGATGGTGCAGCTGTAGTTATTCTGCATCCAAGCAGCGGGTTGGACAAGATGGCCTTCAAAGTTTCTTCCTACTCTAGGATTCTACCAGCTGTTTGCTGATTCTACCTGCTCTTCCAGATTCCCACCATGCACTTTTGTCCTGAGAGCACCACGCAATCCCTCTCGATCTCTGCCGTGCCGCACTTCCTGCCACTCCAATAAAGAATAAAGTGCAGTGCCATACTCGCGAGCCTTGGAAGATTTCTCAGAAATCCTTTAATAAAACAACCGTGCAGCCAAAGAGACCAAAACCACCACCATCACCTAAAAGGAAGCCCTTTTCAAAAGCAGCAGCGACCTGCCCGTGTGTTCAATTTTGGCTGAGATGGTACGTCTCTTCAAAGGGAACCACCTCGGTGAACTGCGTGAGGGGAAAGGCACAGTGGAAGTAGAGCTGAGAAGGATGAAGCAGAGCAGCAAGGCAGATAAAGCACCCATGATCTCTAAAAGCCCGTCGGCCTCTTCTGGAAAGGAGCGAGTCACCAAGAGTAATGATTTTCCCATTAATGCCTTAAAGCCACAGGTGATACCACACTAATCCAAGGTGACCAAAGCACAAACAATGAACCTCCTTGCTTTTCCCTCCAGAGAAGGTGGCTTCAGCAGTGTCTCCGGCTAACGAAGCTACCCCCTTCGTATAAACAAAGAGTTTTCTCTCGCACACTGCCCATTCTCAACCCAGGCGTTTGGAGGAGGCGCCCCAAGCTGAGTCACCTCTTTTTGAGACCGTAGCTACAATTCCATCCATAGATCGGCTTTTCCAGATTTTTCTGTGGGAATGTTTTGTAAGTAAAAAGATTTGCCCCAAAGCAACGCGGATCCATTTTCAGCCTATCACAATAATCAAATATAATTACATCTTTATTGTAATTTAAGTAGCACAGGAGAGGCCAGTCACTCGCTAAGGCAGCGTTTACACAAGATATTCATTTACTCCGGCTATATCCATAGCCTTCTGCTGTGTATTTTAGAGCCCACGTATTTAGTGTCCCTCTAATAAAGATGTGCCACTTAAGGACTGGCATTGTGAGCCAATTTAATTCATTCCCAGGCATCTAAACAGAACCATTTCTCTGCATCACTTAGTTTATCATCTACATCAGTAACCAGAGCTCGAAACCTATGAGATGGCAAAAATCGAGCAGATGTGATGGAAGAAACACACAGTCATGGACATGCACGAAAACAAGAGTCGTGCAAAAGACAAGACTTGCTTCTGCTACTTTACACCGGGAGAGGAAAGCAGCAGCTTTTCTCGGCCTGGATCAGGGACTTTATTAATGAACAAAGACAAAAGCAAAAGGTTAACAAGGAAAGTGGAAAGAAAGGAATTTCGTAGCATTTGTAGGTCTGCAGTCAAGCATGATCTGCAAGGGATCTTCAACTTTAGATCATATTTTTACACTGAATCAACTTGCCACCAAATATGTTCGCATCAAGTCAGGGTCGTCTCTTTCTCTTTGTTTTACCGACTTGCAAACAGCTTTTGACTATATACACAGGGGCGGCTTTGGTCGAAGTTGCTTAACTTAAATATTGACTGTAGACTTTTCTTAATGGTTGCTTCGCACTGGGGCACCTCCCTCCGATTTCATTTGAACTGCTCAGTGTTGTGCTCTATCCCTACGGAGAGGGGGATTAGGCAGAGGTGTCTTTTAGCTCCCCTGCCTTTTAATTTATACATTAACAGAATGATAGGCACCCTGAGAGATGCTTCTTTCCCTCCTGTATCCCTGGACAGCTACCCCTAACAACTTTGCTATATGCTGATGACACGATTTTGTTGTCCCAATTGCAGTTGGGGTTAAGGCGTTTAATGACACCATTTTGTCATTATCCAGGACAAATATTTAGCTGTCAGCTACACTAAAACTAAGGGTATTTTCAGACGTTACGAGATCACAGTGAACCACGGTGAATACCCACCTGTGGTCACTGTGGCTCGAACGTCTGTTTGGCAGCCGCCAGATGTTTGCCACGGTCAATACCCGCATGGGGTCAATTTGAACCACGCTTCCCAGGCTAGCCGGGGGAATGTCCCGGGAAGCGTGGTCAAAAAGATCTCCAGTGGGGACCAAAAAAAAGTAACGTCTGGCCGGTTGCCATGGCCCGGGATCCCCAGCGGGATCCCGGGCCACGGCACATCCGGCCCGACGCGGCAGCCGCAGTAGCCTCGCCGCCCACCCGTCTTCCTGGAGGGCGGGTGGTGGGGTGCGTGGAGGGGGTGGGGCCATGCGGCCACACGTTGCGCCGTGC
This sequence comes from Sphenodon punctatus, assembly GCA_003113815.1. Lineage (NCBI taxonomy): Eukaryota > Metazoa > Chordata > Lepidosauria > Sphenodontia > Sphenodontidae > Sphenodon > Sphenodon punctatus. The sequence goes on from QEPC01009702.1 coordinate 2,086,208, forward strand.
GGCCCCGCCCCCTCCCAGATTCCCCGCCGGGATCCCCCCGGCACGTCTGATATGGCGTGACAGGGTGACCCTGGCGGGGAATGAAAGGGTTGTTTTCGGTACGGGGCCAAGTGGCCCCGTAACGTCTGAAAACACCCAATGACTATGGTAGTTGGTCCGCGTCCCCAAGTCCATCACTGGTTTCTGAACTGCCAGCCCATAGAGCAGGTGCCTAGATATAAATATCTTGGGGTGACCTTTTCAAACTCTACCTCGATCTGGGATCTCAGGTTAAGACTAAGAAAAAGAAAGAAAAAAAACAATCACCCAATGGATAAAGACAACTTCTCGTCCCTGAAGAACAGCTGGTCGAAATGGAAGCATTGAACGTTCAAGTATTACCAATAACTTCTGGGTTTTGCCCAAATTTGGAAATTTCTAGCCCACCCACTCTAGAACAACTTTGCTTAGTCTATTTTCCTGGGTCCTTGAACACAAAGACTTATTTATTTTATTTTTTGCAGACAATCCGATAAAGTTATGGCGACATTCATTCTTGGCGGACTACTTTCACAACAAGACTTGTTGAAGTCTGTACCTTGCAAAAGCCCCAATCAAGGTACAGTAGAAACCTCTTTACCCGAACACCTTGGGGGACATGCTTTTAGTCCATATTAGAGAGGGGTCCACCAGATAAAGAGAGTTCTACAGGGATACAATGGGTTGGAAAGTTGCCGAGGTCAGAAGATGCATCTGCTTCTATTAGGCAACACAAGAGGGAAAGACAACAGCTACAGCCCTGACATCTTGGACCCTGAATATCAACAAGGCAGAGCCCCTGTAGTTAAGGAATTATGGCTCCGGGGAGTCAACAACAGGGAGGAAAGTAGTTGGAGAGGAGGCAGCCGGGCATACCAAACAGGCTTGGAGTACCTGGGTGAATCAACTAAAGACATGGACAGAAGGGGGTTCCTCTACAAACACTGGGAGAGAGCGTATGCTAATAAGAACTACATTGGACTCCAGGAGGACAGATCACCTGGGAAATGCACTTTCTGTGAGAGATTAGACCAGCACCCACAGGGAAAACGAAAGCACAGACCTAGCCAGGGGGCAATGAGAGATGTCTCACTATCCACACCCTGCCCTGGTGGTAATCAGCTGGTATCTTTCATGAATATTAAGTCCACCGATTTAGCATCCCTCTAATGAAAAAAAATGTGCCACTTAACAAGGACTGGCATTCTGAGCCCATTTAATTCAACCCCAGGCATCTCGACAGAACCATTTCTCCCAGTGACTGCACTGGCCATGGCTTTAGAGCTCAGCCTACGGCTTAACAAGTTTCGGGGAAGGTTTATAAAGATGAGCTGTAGGAAAGTGAATTGAAGAAGTGAGGGTTTTAGCTGGCATCCTGCAGCAGCGATGTGCGTGTCGAGCTTTGCTAGAAGACAGCCAGTTTCATTTCATCTAGCCCTTTACACACACACACACACACACACACACGACAAAGAATATTTGTGCAGACAGATTTGTGCTTCCTAACACCTCCATGGCTGTGGAATGAGGGCAAGAGGATCTTCTGATGACTGATCCGGTCTCGTCCTTTGAAGATAACACTTCCTTTCCCCCTTAGACTCTTTTGGAGAAGGGCCAGGGAGTCAAGAAAAAAAAAAGAAAAGAGCTTTTGTATTTTGCAATGAAATTTGCAACCAGGTCTATAAACCACCCAGATGACAGCAGCCAAGGAAGAGATCTCCAGAGCAGCCTGGGCTTTTGCAAGGTAGTTCTCTGTCATCTCTGTCAAAGGATTAAGATCCAGGGTGGAAACCCAAGAGCCTACACCCTAAACTCGGTTTGTAGCACACCAGGAACTGAAAAGAGGTTCGCTACAGTTAAGTATTCAGGCTCCTACTAACCCCACTCCAAACAGATCGGAAGAGGAAGACACTCCACGACTTGGACAGTTTCAGTTTCCCTTCTAGCAGGCTGACATGGGACTAGCTTAGGCCTTCCGCACTGCTACAAGCATGGCTCTGTAGCCGATTTTGGAGTCTGCAGCGACTGGCTAAACCCTAGTCAGCATTCTGCCTGTGTGTGTCCCAGATTAAGAGCCTTCTCAATTTCACTCCCATCACAGAATGAAATTTCAACCCTTCATGTCATGGAACGTATGGGACCCCCCCTACTCTTCCACAGAAGCCACAGAACAGGATTAGCCTCTCTCAACCAACATCGTAGGTTTAGGGTGTCCTGCCTAGACGGATTGGGCTAGATGACCCTAAGGAAACCTTCTTCAAACCCTATAATTCTAGGATTCCCCATTACACACACAACTCCAATGGACAGGGCATGAAGCTACGGCAGAGCAATTATTAGCACTAAAACAGGCGTGGAAAAGCTGCATTCAAAACTCAAAAAGGCAGCCATATAATAATGGCATTCCATCTCCTACTAATTTCAGAGTTTTCCATTAATATTAATGTCATTAATTTGGGGGGGGGGGGGTCAGCAGCATTCCTAGTTTTCTCTGCCAGAAAGTTTTTGCATGTGGAAATTTCCCAGAAAAACCCCATTCTTACATTTGTTTCCCATGCTCTTCCAGAGAAGAAAACACCAGAATTCCTATTTTTCCCAGAGAAAACCCCCCACAGAATTCCATTTTTTTCTGGGAAATTTCCACCTCCAAAACCAATCAAGCTAAATATATATATATAAAAAAAAATATATGGAGAATTCCCAGTTCAGCTACAAAGATCTAGTGAGAAGCACTCCGGGCTGCGGCATCACAGCATCAATGCAGAGATCGTCTTGAGGGAAAGGTGAGCTAGCATCCTGCGTTCAAACAAAAGGGCAACGATGCTTCCATGGCTCCGATGCCGAGAATGTAGGAGGGGCTTATACTGGGGCTGAACTGAATAGTCGGTATAAATGCCGACATAGAAGGAGCGTAGTGGCATTCATTCAAACGAAGAGAATACTAAGTTTTATTCACTCTCTGCTTCCATATGAGGAGAGGCTTGATAGGGTAGGGTTTTTTGGTTGAAGAAGAGGCAACAGAGAGGATAAGATAGAAGTTCATAAAATCATAAATGGAGTGGAGGGAGCAGTTATTTACCCTCTCCAATAGTACTAGAACTAGGGACTAGAACTCTACAAGAGTAACTGGCGGCAGATTTAACACAAATGAAAGTATTTTTTCCATGCAACACACAATTAACTTGTGGAATTTGTTCCCAGAGGAAGTACTCAAGGCCAGTAGTGTAGGTGAGGTGTTTTTTTTTAAAAAAATGATTAAATAGGTTTTTGGAGAGGAGAGAGTCATTAATGGCCATTAGCCCAGTAGGCTGGGGGATGGAAACTCTGACTGTCGGAAGCTGTGAGTGAACAGATCGCCCCATTAGGACCTACTGGATACTTCTCCAAAATGACCGAGGCTGGCCACCGTCTGAGACAGGATGCTGGGCTCCATACACCGTTGTTCTGATTCAGTCTGGCACTGACTAGGTCCTTTTGCTTCCATTGTGGTTCTGAATATTCATTTCAGTCTCTTTGTGTTTGGTATTTGACTTGCTTTATTTGGTTACTTGGTTCATTTCAGGGGTAAACAAACTAGCACCAACGTGAACAAAAATTACCAAATACCAAAGTTACCAAAATACTCAACAAGAAATAACAGAACACGTGAAGTTGTGAATTTTGCAACAGCCATGAAGACCAATTCAGATATTCCTTTGCAGGGACAAATATGCAAATCATCTTTACCTGTGGGACCACCTCAGGCCCCGGATCATATTGCGGCCCCTGTGGTCGGCTGGGCATGCCCGACTTCAAGTCCCCCAGGTTTCCCAGGTGGAGACGATGGGGGGGGGGGGGGGGGNCCGCTCCTAGGCTGTGAAATTCCCTCCCAATGGAGGCCCGCTTGGCGCCAGACCTCCCCTCTTTCCAAAGGCAATGTAAGACCTGGCTGTTCTGCCAGGCCTTTGGAGAGGGAGACGGGGAGGGTGGGTTGGGGAGGGTGCGTTCTGCCCTTTTAGTATATTTGTAGCATTTTAATGAATTTTAAATTGTATATTATATGTTTGTTTTGTTATTGTTGATCTACGTCTTGCAAGCCACCCCGAGCTGCTCTGTGAGAAGGAGGATGTGGGGTAGAAAAATAAAATAAATAAATAAATAATAAACAAACAAACAGGAAATGCCCTATTCATTTCAGCTTCCACCTTAATGAAACAGGAGGAAAAAGCAAGAGCTACCCCACGGCAACCTGCAAACTGCTGAGTATCGTGTGAATGGCCTGGCAAAGCTACTGCCTCCCCCAAACAGACCGTCCTACATCCTCTTACCATCAACCCCCTTAAGGCTGCAGGGTGTTAATTAATAATACGAAGTGGAAGGTGCATCAATGGGAGTATCTCTCGAGATTTTATATCCTTGCGTATGGATTGTCTCCTGGCTGTGCTGTAAACGGATTTTAGTTTTAAAAATGCTCGTAATAACTAATTCCGAAGCAGCCCAAGTATCTTCCCCGCGCTCCCTGCTGTACGTGGGGAACAGATCCCCAGCATGGGGGTGTGTGTGTGTTGGGGGAGGCAAATCTTCTGACCCTCTTAGCAGGCCGCAGGACCAATTCTCCTTGTGTTCAAGACTTGGACAAATGGCTTAGTGTCAATGTTACTGTTTCCCAATTCCCCGTTGAGTCAGTTAGCTTGCTATCACACGCACGTGCCCAATATATTTATCCATTCCATTCTCACAACACCTACTTCTATCAACTGCAATTTGTTATTGAGCGATATGCAAGATGATGCCATCAATTTGGTCTTCCCTGGTAATTCTTATTAGCAATGCTTCGACGCTTCCACTGCAATCTCTTTTGCAATGCGGTAAGCTCTCCTCTACGGGTTTCCCTTTAACAAACACATAATTCACACAGATCAGATGCCCAGTTAGATGGACTCAATGACCCAACTGCTTCATCTTCCAACTTAGGATGGTTACAATACAATGATCTATTGAGCTCATTTACACACACAAACCTTTCTAGTCAAGCTCTGCTCCTTTGGTGTGCGTGCCTAGAATGGGCAGGGCAGAGGGGGGAAATTTCACACATGTTGAAATAAAACCCCAAGAGCAGCGCTCCAAGATACCCCACAAAGTAGGGATGCTTTTGAATTAATAGTAGGGATGTTTTTGAATTAATTCACAACGGCCTGTGTGCTGTAAAGCCCCTTCATTATAGCTTACACAACAGCCAGATCTCAAGCTACTGGGCGGAGTGCACAGTGCTAAGTTTGTCAACAGTGGTGTGAAAACAAAGTAGTACAATGGTATCTTTTATTGGACGAACTCCAGTTGGGGGAAGGCATGCAAGCTTTTGGACCTCACAAGGGCCTTCGTCAGGCACGGCGGGAGTTAGAACTGCATAGACCAAGATAGGTCCAGTGAATGGAACGAATGGCAAAGGGATCGCAGAGGAGGGGAGGCGAAGGTGAGAACGAGACCCATGCCCGAAAGCTTGCATCCCTCCCCCAACTGCAGTTGGTCCAATATAAGGTATCACGGTGTCTCTACTGCCTATATCTGGGACCAATATGGCAACCTTACTTTCTCTATACAACAGTGGTGTACGCAGACTGCAGAGTAGAGCAGTCACTGGCTATCAAGTAGGGACTGACCTGCTCCGGCGTGCTAATGGTACGGCACGCAGGCAAGATGTGTGCCAATAACTGGGTGGGAGATGGGGGGGGGGATTTATTTGAAAAGTAGACTTCAAAAAGGACAGACGTATTTCAACACCCTCACACCTAATGAAAGAGCTGGTTGCAAAAACGAGGAAATCCAAGAATAGCTTCAATAGGACTACTCTTGAGGAAGTGGCTTGCGAATCACCGAGGATCATGATCAAGAGAGGTTAGGTTACCCTTTTATCCCACACGCTCTGGCTTTTTCACCTCCCCCCATGGTCTGAAAACTGGAAGGATTCCTACTCAGCTGAAATTCACCCAACCAACAGCTTCAGCAACATTTCCAATGACCGCTGAACCAACTCAAGAGCTTAAGACACAATGACTGTTTCCCCATGGAATTGTTGATGCCACACGCCATTACCCCTCTTGGCTTGTGAAGATCTATTATTTTTGACAAGTATTTTAAAAAAAACCTCTGTAGTAAGGGGCCTTCTCTCCCTCTCCAATGACGTGAAGCCAGTCCGTAGACAGACTCATCACTTGACGCACCAAGTCGGGAACAGCAGAGCTGACAACGTTAAAAACCCCTCTGTTCACCAGGGCTGTGAAGCACAGCATTTCAGCTGGGCGCAAGCAAGGCCTGCTCTTGACAGATGAGCCCCAAAAGAGGTGTCATCTGTGTGGAGCCCCAGCCCGGCGGCGGCGGCTCAGTGAAAGCTGATCAGACAGTGTTATGGCCAAACAATTCAAAGAGAAGGTTTGCTCTGAAAGGTTCTCTCAACGCATGCAACAGGAGTGTCTAATTCATGTGGCGAAAAGCACGGAGTTCAAAATAGCTTTTTAATGGTCACAAATGGGTTTTTCCTCATCTAGTGTGTGGAGAGAGGGGGAGCACAACAATCTACTAAGCATCATGTATTTAACCTTTATGCGAAAAGACACCACCCCTGGACTTTGTAAAGCACAGGCGGAGAACCGTTTCCTGCCTGCGGACCACTTGAACAATTCCTACAAAAGCTCTGAAGGCCACATAGAAGATAGTGGCAGGGGTGCAGGATGGCCCAGCACAGATCACGGAGCCATGCCATGGATCAATCCCCTCTCCTTACGTGCCTGCCCTCATCTCTGCTCCCTTACCCAAGAGTTCAGTTTTCCAGGGGCTGGAGATAGGAACTGGAAAGGGGCCGCATCAAAACTTGCCGTGGGCTGTATTTAGCCCCTAGGTTCCCCCACCCCTGTTGGGTAAACCACTGCATTGTAAGGAAGCCCTTTTCTTGCAGCATTTGCGCAGTCAAAGTACATGCACTCAGTCTGCGTTCAAAACCCGCAGCCTTAACTCTGCACCGCCTGCCCTGCTAGGTGCCCCCCGCCCACCCTGTGTCCATTGCATGGCTACAATCCTACAAGTTCAGCTGCAAACATTTTCCTCTGAAGGAACCCCACGCTCGGGTGGAGGTTTTGCTGCCTTTCCATTCTTCTAAGTGTCAACACAGCTGCTCTCTCTGGAATGTAAACTAGCATTGTTCTTCGAACTCCCTCCACCCCAGGTAACTTCCTCAAAGCCTCAGATTGTGTGACACCCCCCCCCCCCATGACTTTAACCAGGTAAATATTTAAACACACACACACTAAGATTATGCTCTCTAGACGCTTGGCTCATCATGGACCCGAGTGACATTCATTCCATTGCATACCCCGCATTTAAAAGCGCTGACACTCTTTTGTTTACACAGACACACTGTTTCAATTTCCTCAAGGGCTGCAAAGCCCGGGAGAAGTTAAGCAGGACATATGGGAAAACGAGCAAACATTTGCAAAGATGCTGCTTAGGAGACCTTGATGCAGAGATTACTTTCAAAGGGCACTTGCAAGAGTCGTTAGTTTCTTTAACAAGGATATCAAGTCAGGCAATCAAGAGTTCTAACAGACTCGTGCAATTCATGCAAAGTCTTCTCCTAGCATCCTTGACCCAAGAGGATGGCAGGCAATTGCTGCTTTTGCATCTCCATAAAGAGAGATTTAGCGTGTCAAACCCACCACCAAACTATCCGCTACATGCCGCCTTAGCCTGGCACAAGTTACAAGTCTCACACAGCTGGGGAGGAAATTATTCAGAATCCAAAGCACTGCATCCTAGCCCAGAGATCAGAATGGTGGCAAAAAGGGAACACCAGCTTGCTTGCCAAGCTAAGAAAGGTATAGCTAAAGCTCAAATCCTTACCTCACTATACTGAGACTGGGCATTGTTTTCCAGGTACAACATGTTAGCAGTGAGGTTGAGCAGAGCCGCTGTCCTCTCTTCAAGCTCCAGGATTTTCACCAATGCCCCCCACCCCCTACAAGACCCTAAAAAAACCCTGGACTCTATACTTGGGGAGATAACAGGACCCAGCGTGTGCCTCTCTGAATAATTTAAGTTTCTCCTTATATACCTAAGTCTAGGCAGGGAGGGGGGTGGGGCTCCCTTGCTTTACCTGTCCAATCTGTCAAAGTTCCACCTGAAGCCTTCCACTCCAATGGAAAGAGGCCTCTCCCAGCTCATTATGTCGTTAGAATTCCTTATCACCAATCTCAAAAAAGGGAAGGGGGGAAAGAAAAAAAGAAAAAAATCACAGGAGAGCAAAAAAGGAAAAAGGAAACCACAACTTTCTCCTGTCACGAAGAGGATGAAATTGGAAGCACAAATAAACCGCAGACACAACCAGAGAGGCAATTTGAGAAACGCTGCAGCAAAGTGCGTCTTGGTAAAAAAGAAAAGAAAAGAAAAGAAAAAAAGGGGGGGGTTTGTGGGGGCCCCGGAAGAGTTTCTTTATTACTTACTGCTGAAATATACAAGGGAGGAGATGCTCAGGATTTCCTAGTAAGAGGACGTTAAAGCGCTCACTTGGAGACGTTACCACGCCACAAATTCCAAGCGAAGGCCTGGGTGTCTACATTTTAAGACAGCAGGCACACAAGAGCTAGGAAGATACACAGACACAAACAGGTTGCCTGTCCGCAGCAGAAAAAAAAAGAATTGTAACATTGGATTAGATACACACACCCTCGCTTACTAACTCCCCATACTATTTCTGCAGTTGCTTTAGGTAACCCATTTGTATCAATATTGTCTCCATCTGTCTTGTGGGTCAGAATACTAAACCACCTCTTTTTTCTTTTTTTTAACATTATAAGGGCAGGCAATCCAAGCAGTCTCTTCTCAGTATAATCAGACAGGGGAACAAGAGGTGTTGAACAGCTGGCTGTTGTGCACAGAGGAGTTTAATGTAATGAAGGCATGGAGGACAACACGGGCGCTTCCGTAGGTGGCCATTCTCCGAAGTGCTGGTGTGATTTCGGTGCAGGCAGAACTGCCGAATTTCAACTGCTTCAAGGGCACGCTGGCTTTCAACGGGACGCCTGATCTTAAGGTTCTGTTCCCCACGGCAGAGTTTCCGTGAAGCCAACCGCCTGGTCTGCCCTCGCTCTGGATTGGCAGATTCCCAGGGACAGTGCCAACACGCTGCTTCGGAGTAAACACCGTTGATCCGGAGCACATAACTCGGTTCTCTGGGGCCGTGTGAACAAGGACTGCCATTCCCTCTGCAGCTTCCGGCAACCACATTTTATGCCGTCTTCTGTACCCAAGAAAACCTGCCTGAGGGAAGGGTGCTGCCTCCACTGGTGCCAAAGGGGGAATTAGCAGGACGTTGCCAGAATTAAAAAGCACAGCCCATTGGAACGTCCATCATTGCCCAAGTGGTTCCAAAACAGTCCCTGGCGGCTACTCAATAGCTAGGTTTGTGCTCCCACTTTCAAGCCCAGTGGCCCCTGGATACCTCCCTAATCACTCCCCCTCTTGCCCCGTCCCCATTCTCACCAGTGGTTTCACCCTGGCTTCTTCTTCGAGACTCTAATCACCCCCCCGGCTACGTCCCAGATGGAGATACTCGGGAAGTGTTTTTCCCCTGCAAGGAGTCTCACCAGAGCATCAGGCCAACACCAAGCAAACCACCGCAGGAGAGAACAGAAGAGAAAAATTGGTGGCGACGGAGCTGCTCCAAGGTGCATCGGGAAAGGGAGAATTAAAGCTATTTTGCAGTGTCCAGATTTGGGGGGCAGGGATAGAACAGAATTCTAGTGCTCCTGAATAAGCATGGACTCGAGAACGACCGGTTCGAGAGCGCCACTCCGATTTGGCGGGAAAGTTCCGTAAGATCAGAATGGCTGTGTCACTATTTCGATCAGAATTCCAAACAAAACAAAATTTCCTACCAACAAGCCCAACAGAAAGGCCACCGCCGCATAACTCAACTTTGTTATACGGTGCTGGCCACCGCCCGCATGCACAAATCTCTGAACTTAGCTGCAATCAGTCTGACTGAAATTTCATCCGATCGGAATTCCAGTCAGACCCATCGAACCGCCCAGTTCCATCAAAAACTGGAACTTGGCAGAATTTTGGTTCCAGGCCCAACTAGGAGTCATGTCATTTAACAGCCCAGCGGCTACATTTGCTCTCATCCCTAGAAGCTGCTACAGCAGAAATCGGAACCCAAGCTGTTCTTGAGAAATGAGCCAATGGCAGGGGGTTGTATCCAGTGAGCAGTGTCTTTGGGGGCCAGGACAAGAGCAAGCATTCCCTTTCTGCAGGGAAATACAGATCTTTTGGAAGCTCTTGCCAATGTTCACTGGTACTTTGTCAGTCTTGGGTGATTCTGAACTTCCACCATTGTTGATGATCGTGCTTGTGAGTTTGTGTCATTTCTCATCAATTTCATCACTTTCCAGCATTTTTTCAATCACTTCCCAGGACTTATGGCTGTTTTAGAACACTTTTATGGAAATATCCAGCACTTCCTCAGCCCCTCAGGGGTGCACCTGGGGCTCAGGATCGGCCCTTTAGAGCTCTGTTCAACTCATCGAAAACAACAACGAACGACGAAAGCAGCAGAAAAGCCAGTATGCTTTCCACGAATGAAGGCAAATGACCGGTTTGCGACAGAAACAGCATTCGCTGCAATTTGTCATTTCAGACCTAGTGTCTTTACCTGGACCGGATGCAGATTTCCAAGCCAGGGTTTATTGTATATATACACACTTTTATTGCAGGGAAACAGCCCTCCAGCTAATCCCTCCTCGGTGCATTAGCCCTGGTGTCCTGGCTAAAGGCCCGGCTGGGCAAGTGCAGCATGATGTCCCAAGAGATGGCTTGCATTTCCCTCTGCCCGTGGAACTCCTCTGTGCGTGCTCCAATTCGCTCGTTCGGCATTGTCAAACAGCGGCCACATTCCATTCCGAAGGCAGCCGTTCGCGAAGCGGCTACAGCCCACAACAGCACATCGGGCGCTACCTATGGTTTTTCTGGGTAGCCTAAATCTACCGCACTGGGTTAAGCAGCCCACACTTAATTCCAATGTCGCTCTCTCTCCTGCACATGCGGAAACATTGCTGCGCCAATGGGTGCAGGGCTCAACCCCGCAGCAAAATAAAAGGTAACCATCAGTCGTCACGTCTCCGAATACACCCAGAACGTTGGCAAGGTTCACGCCACCTCTTGGTTAGTATTAGGATGTCTCTAGCCCTCTGGCAGAAGCTGGAAGTGATGACAGGTGAGTTAATTGCCCCATTCTTGTACAACGCACAATTAACTTGGGGAATTTGTTGCCAGAGGAGGTGGTCATGGCCAGCAGTACAGTTGGGTTTAAACAAGAATTGGATACGTTCCTGGAGGATAGGTCCATTCATGGGTATTAGCCAAGTAGGCTGGGGGAACGTCACCTGTGACTCTTGGGAGCGGAGAGTGAACAGAAGGGAATGGATCACTTCATTATAAGCGGTTGGGGACTTCTCGGACGCAGCTGAGAATGACAGTCAGACAGGATGTTGGACCATTGGTCAGACCCACCCCCGACACGCTCTTATTTTTTTCTGGAGCATAACAACTGTCTAATAAACACCCTTGTTCTTGTCTCTCATTAATTAGGTGCCCCCACATCCAGGTCCACCAGCACCAGAGAGTCACACGGCTGCTCGAGGATAGACGCCTTCTCAGCTGAGAGGAGAGCGTGAGGGAGCAAGAGCGCACCGAAGAAGCCTTTTCCATCAGAAGCAGCACTTGCATGCTGGGGCAACTGCAAGAGGGGACGGTCGTTCCTGCACCCCTTGCTCTCTTTTCTCTTGCAGCTGCTTCACAGCGGCTCGCTCTCTCCCAAACACGCAATGCTGCTTCTGATGGAAAGGGGGGGGGGGGAAGAGAAGCCTTCTCCGACTGTGACCCCCTCTTTCCAGCCGAGCCAGCGTAGGGGAGAGGGAAAGTGCCGAGCGGTGCCACCAGCGGCAGCTACCGCCAGCTCATGAAATGCAGGCACCGTAGCTCGACGCACTAAAATGTGCGAGTGGGGGCTACGTAGGCCGAACACAGACTCCAGCGGGCTACCGTTTCATCTGAAAACACCCTTTCTTTTGAATCTACTGCCAGGCAATTTCATATTGTGTCCTCTAGTTCTAGTATTTTACAAAAAGAATAAACCACTCCTTCCTATTTCCTTGTTCCAAACCATTCATGATTTCGGCTTCATGTCTCCGATACCCAGCATCTCTCGATGTAGAGCACCCTAGAGTGAATTAGCGTTGGTGCCTTGTGTGTCGTGTGAACATATTACTTCCAAAGAGGCGTCCAAGTCACGCCCTTGCGTTAAACACTCCCTTCGGAATAGGTCTTCCCCAGTGCCCGGATCATTCTGGTGTGTTTGACTTTCATCTTCTAAAATACAGCCCAGGCTGGTGAGCTTCATTGCGGTTGGGATGTATTATTGGCTTTGCCGTAGCACTACTCCTCCTTCCTGAAGCGACACCCCACTCATCCATGACGGAAAATGTCACAGACACCAGCCTCTGAGGCCTGGTTAACATCAAAATTAAATGCTTATGTAACTTCTGGCAGCTGGGGTGTGAGCAGGAGGAGATTAAGTGGTTCAGCAAGAACTTCCAGAAGAACTTTCAGCAGATCAAAGCAGAAAGGGGAGGGGGTAGGGAGGGAGAGGAATTATTTAAAAAAAAAAAAAAAATTCTACTCCTGCTTCTTCATCCAATCCCACAAAATAGGATCTGGCTGAAATGAGTAGGAGCATAAATGAAAATTCTTGTCAAAAAAATCACAGTACCCGATACTATCTTGGTCAAAACAAGAAATTGGTACGTGCCAAATTCCCGATAATATCTACCAGCTTCCTAGCTTACCAGTTACTTCGTCTCTGTCAATTTCCATTCTCTTCAATGGTGACAAAGGAGGCGAGAGGGAGACTTTGGGAAATAGTTGAGTATGTTCTAAAGAAGTTGGGGTTTGGGGAATCCTAGGGTTGGTAGGACTGTGGTTTGGCCAGGACCCCCTGATCAAAGAGGGATGGGTACAGGCTCAGATAGGGGGGGAGGGGAGGAGGAGGTCCCGCAGGTGTGAGACAGGGGTGTGTGTGTGTGGGGGGGGGGGGGGATTTCTCCGGAGAGAGTAATTTTATGTGTACCCTTAATTTACTGTTTCAGATTGGTATTCTTTAAAATTTACTCTAAATTATTTATTGAGAGTGTGTGTTTTGATGCATTGCAATGCCACCTTGAATTCCTCAGGAGAAAGGTGGGAGAGAAATTTTAAATGAATAAATAAATACCGTAGTTTGTCTGCATTTTCTGTGGAATGGGTTTATTCAGATCATCATCAATTTAGTTACTCTGGTTTATTCTGTACTTCGTTTCGAATTAATAGAAACCCAGAATTAAAGCAGAAATTCAGTAATCCAGTAAGTCGGAAAGACGGTAACAGCACCGGAAACAGGAAGTTGGTAATCGGAAAGAGTCGGAAATTTCATACCGTTTCCCAAAATTGCAGAATTATGAGTAGCTATTTGGATATTTGTTTCAGCCCTGGATCTGGCTCATTGACAAAACTGTTTCCATCCACCAAGCCAAGTGCTACGGTCAAAGCGCCAAGGCTTAAAACTAGAGCTGAAACAATTTTTCACAGCAAACACCATTTTCATCAAAAACAACTGATTTGCTGAACAACTAATTCATTCAGAATTTGCGTCCACTGAGAAGTGACTACAGTGCCACGAAATGTTGTGGACATGCCAATAAGGGCCAGAAAACCACTAAAAATGAAAAGGGCAAAAAAAATTCTGAATGCAAAAAAATAGCAGAGACATCAGCACCATTCCTGAAAAGACAAAAATTCATACAAATTCCAGGAGCAGCCAATTTCATTTAAGTTTCTCGTTAAATCAGAGATTCCAAAGCTTCTTGCCCATGTGAGGCCATTCTGAGACTCAAACATCCTGTAACCCCAGACAAGACAAGCAAAGTCTGCCAATCGTAAGCCGGGATCGCGAGATCATTTGCCGACGGCATCAAATCTGTTGTACTGTAGCAGAAGGAAGGGATTTGGGGCCAGCCGTCAGAGCCCAGGGAGTACATCATTGGAAGGGAATGGGGACTTTATGGGATTTATTTCATAAGTTTTTGTGAGCCTCTCTGAGCTTCCTGGATAGAGCAGGATATAAATCAAAACCAACCAACAAAATCACCCCCACAACCCCAATTGGGGTTCCAAACTTCCAATTCACTTTTGGGGGACCTATGACCTTGAGACTAGGAGTGGGGGACCTAAATCCCTCCCAGGGGCCACTTTGAAAATTAGTACAGTGTCTGAGGGCCGGAAAGACGTTGGGGGAAGGGGTGTATTCAGAAAGAAGAGGGTCTAGATCATAGATTGGTTTATCTTGGCAGCAGATTTAACACAAATTTAAAAAAGTTTCACACACACACAACATGCACAATTAACTTGTGGAACTTGTCCTTGCACCCCCCCCAAAGAGACGCAGAGACTTAATGTTTGGTTTAAACAGCTTGGCCGCACTTTATTCAAACAACCAAAGGTAAAGGCCGGTGGGGGGTTGCACCAGCAATCATGGGTCCAGCCTGCTAGGAGTTAACGATACTTTTTAACTATAACTGAGTACTGCATGGAAGCGCCTTTCATTATCAGTACCTTAACTTGAACCGTCCCCTCCTTTGACTGCAACAGTGCACTGGCCAAAAGGGGGTGTGCCCCTTGTGGGCGTGAGTAAGTCGGTGAGTACCCCGCAGAATGTGGAGGCTGTGCACGCCCCTGCTTATCCTGCGGAGTACCCCTCCCAGGGTTATGACGATTGTGCATGCTGTGCCCGTCATTACACAATACCTCACAACCCCATCTCTTATGGAGATGACTCTTTTAGCTATCTTAACCTATTTATCCTAACCGAGCATGCTGGACCCCCGCGTGTGCGACATTAAAACCTCTCTCAAATTGTTCGAATTGCCATCGAATTCCCTTACTCTTTATTCAATCAAATCATTTCAATTCACATATAAAGATGTTGCCAATTATAAAGGAAGCCAATTAAATCAAATTATTACAGCCTATTTATGCCTATGCGTTTACAGAGAAGGAAGCGAAAATTGGCCCTTTCAAGAAGGCTAGCCACAAAATTCTTCCTTGGCACCTCTAACGGCTACCATTTAGAACCTCTGTACTACGCGGGCTGTCTCTTATACACATCTAGATGTGTATAAGAGACAGGCCTAGGAGGGGAGGAGCCCCAAACCCCGCGCTGCGCAGTGCGCCTGCGCGTCGGGCGGTTGCGTGCAACCCGTGCAGAGAGAACCCTGCTACAGGGGCTCTCTCAACCAGCCGCGCTGTTGCTCCCGGCGCCTCTTTGGTAAGTAGAAAGGGGGGGGCCTGACAATGGCCCGTCACCGCCATTTTGGCGGCGACGGGGGCTTGTTGCCAGAGGAGGTGGTCAAGACCAACAGCGTAGCTGGGTTTAAAAAAGGATTGGGTGTGTTCTTGGAGGATAGGTCTATTAATGGCTATTAGCCAAGCAGTTTGGGGGATGGAGCCTCTGATTGTCCAATATGACCGGTTGGGGACTTCTCCGAAGCGACCGAAAGTGGCCACTGTCAGAGACACAATGCTGGGCTCAATGGATCATTGATCTGACCCAGTAAATGGTATTTATCTCCTCATCCGTTGATGCACGCTCTCATTTCTGCTTCTTGATCTTGAGCTCCGTCTTTCAGCGTTGGGGTTAAGAGCTGAATCCGGCAGTCAGATCCAGCAATTGGAAAGGGGGCCACATGAAAGCTAGCCATGAGCCAAATCTGGCCTCTGGCTCGAGATCCCCCACCCTTAATCTAAATCACCGTTGACTAACATTTATCCAAGCTATTCTCAAAAAGTTCAGTGATTTTGAACCCTACACTCTCTTTAAGCAATTTAGTCCAATGCCCAAATATTCGTAGCTAGAATTTATTCCGGAGATTTAATCTAAATCTTTTTTCCTTCAATTCAAGCCCATTCCCTCTTGTCCAACTGTCACTGGTCAGAGAGAATAATCTATTTCCACCCTCTTTAGAGCATCCTTCAAATTCTCGAAAAGTGTAGTTAACTTCTAAACATGTCTAACCCTCCTAGTGGCCGAGAAAAAATTAACATAAGATTGCTGTGTCCCCCAAAGGCTCTGGCTGTTTTTTTAAGACTCCCATATCGAGATTTTTACAAGTCCACATCTCCCAGCGAGCACTAGTTCGTCAGTACCTGCTGTTTCCAATGGCGCCCGGCCAACTTCGGGTAGCGGGGGTGAATGTTTATAACACTTGCCCCTCCCCCCCAAGTTGGTTTCTCCTGGACGTTAGAAGACCGCAAAAGACGAGGCTCGTATTAAAATGGCCTCAGAAACCAAAGTACAAAAAAACAGGTATTATGATGATGTTTTTTAACCTGATGGGGGTTTGTTTGGTGGGGTTAGGGGGAACCAACTCAATTTCTAAAAGCTCAGAGCAGGCCTGGGGAACTTCTCTTACGGGACACTTTGAAAACTCGTACAAACCGCCCCCCCCTACTAGGTCAGAGTTTGGGGGAGGGGGGGAGAAGAAGAAGATCCAAAAATCTGGGATCCATCCCCTATCTTGGAGTACATGTCTCTTTCAGAGCTTGAAGATAGGGACTGGATCCACAGGGCAGATCCAGACATTATGAAGGATAGCCGTGGGCTGGATTGGACACATGGGGTGGTAGCTTCCCTGTCCCTGGCTTCAAGTCCGACAATACTGGAAAACCAGAGTTGTGCTGGCTGCCAGCCTTCCCCCACCCAATCACTTTTCCAGCCCCACAAAGGGTTCAGAAGCCAGGGACACAGCAGCTTTCCCCCTCCTGACCTCCTCCCCCTTGCCAAAAGGAGTGTGCTCCTGCTGCCCTTTTGCAAACACCTGCCCACGTTTTCCCTGGCTGTGCTTCGCTCTCGGGCAGAATGCCCCCTCTGGGCTAATTAACAAGATAATGGCGTCCTGTCTAGGAAGGGAGAGAGGAGTTGTGAAACAAAACCAGATTTGCTGCAATATTGGTTTAGGAAGGGTACATACACACACGTCCACATCCAAGGCATCTTCCCCTGCAGTAACATACACTCTACATAAAAAAAAAAAAAAAAGCAGACACTCCTCAAGGAAGTTCTTCTGCCAAGATTATGCAAGGTCTTTTCGATGCCTTCCCATTCCCTTGCAAAAGCAGTCCCGCAAATTTCCAGGCAAAAGTAGACGCCAGCACGGTCCTGAAAAAGGTGTTTGAGTCCATTCCTGCAGTCTGTCCTCGGGGGAGGGAGGAAGACACCTCCCTGTGACACCAGCAGCAACCTGACTCAAGTAATTGTTCTGAACTGCGGTGGCCCTTTCCATCCGAGGATCTCAAAGGGCTATGCAAATGTCCAACGTCTAAAGCTCCAGTGTTGCTCTAACATCAACCTGGTTGATTCGGCAAGTGATCAATTATTGGCTAAAGTTGACATCGGCCTCAATGGCGGGGGCTTCACTGTTGAGCCTAGCTTTGGAATCTGGGTTGCTGGATTTTTGGACGGCCAAGGTTCGTTTGATAATTCGGCACTTGGGATTCTACCCTGAGAATTGGAAAAGGGTGGGTCAGAAAGCTTTCAAGAAGCTGTTACATCAGAGACTCCAGGATCAAGCCAGTCAAATAGAACAAGCCTTATTGGCCACCCAGAAGGTAGCCCTGGGGATAGAACTCACTGGCCCTTGATGCCAACTATCTTTTTACTTGGTTGGAGCCTTCACGGTGTGTGGCATTCACCAGACTAAGGTGCAATGTGTTCCCCTTGGCATTAGTGCAGGGAAGATACAAGGGTATCCCCCATAACCAGAGACTGTGATCTTTGCAATTCAGGAGAGATGGACTCAGTGGCACATATCCTCCTCTATTGTCCTACTCTGGCCGGGATACGTTTGAAGCACTTTGAGGTGGTTCCTCTGGATTTGTTTCAGAACCCAAACATCTGGGTACTATGGAGGCTGCTAAGTCCGGGTGATGCAGTAATTACCCGCGCGGTAGCCGACTTTGTGATTATAAGAGAATCTATTATAAGGAACAGGCAGCCCCGCCTTCCGGGCTCTCGAGGCCAGGTGGGGGGGACCTGTTGTTCTATGGGCAGTGTATGGCGTGGAGCCCGGTGTGCTAAATCTTTGCCTAGACATAATATCCAACTGATGAACACTGGATCCTACAATTGAGGTGTAGTTGGTTTGGGTGGCTAGTGATTTATATTTTATGTTCCCTTAGTGGGTTAAATGATTGATCAAAGGAGATGTAGAATGATGTGCTTGGCGTTTTATAGTATTGTAATAGCCATTCGGCTTCACAATAAACTTGATTTATTTGTTGCTCTAAGGGAGAAGATTATTTTATAGATAGGGAAACAGAGGTGCAGACAGGTGGAATGACTTGCCCAAAGGTGAGGAGAGTCCGTGGAAGAATTCAGCAGAATTTCTGCCGACAGTCAATGCCGTACCCCTAGCCACCAGAGCATACTCCCTAGCAGACAGGACGTGCAAGGGAAAGAAAAGACCAAAGCCCAGTATGGAAACATAGGACGTACGGAAGGGCTCTAGCAGGGAGCAAAATAGCAAGAGCCTGGCATTAATGCTGGACAAATTCTAATTAGAAACAAGGCATCCATTTTTTTCTCAGTGAGGGCAATTAGCCATTCAACAGGGCTGCTAAAGGAGATGAATTAGTCATCCTCTGCAGCTTCCAAAACAAGACTAAAACTCTTCTGAAAGCCAGGTATGGTTTAGTAAGAGAGCTGAAGAGGTTAACAGACATGTGGCTGGTCCAAAGGGCTTCACACAAGAGCTTGAGGGGCCCCATGCTAGCGGAGGTCACATCAAGTGTTTCTGAGGGAAATGCCCTACCCAGGGCCTGGCAATTCCAAAGGACGCTTCTGAATAGAGTTAGCAACAACTAACGGAATTCACTGCCCTGAGTGATGAATGATCTGCTGATGATTTTAGATCGAGGAAAGCTGGCCATTTTGGTCATGCTGGACCTTATGGCAGCATTCGATAGGATTGGCCATGGGTTGATCCTTCGGCAGCTGAGGGACACCGCTGGCACGATGAGAGTGGCCAGTTGGTGGTTTCAGGCATACCTGGAAGAGTGGAGTTGATCGGTGGGGATGGATGGATACGCATCAGCCATAGGAGGCCTGAATTGCAGCGCACCTCAAGGTTCTAGGCTCTCGCCCATGTTGTTCAACGTCCGCACACAACCCTTCAGGGACATCATGACCAAGCACGGGGGGAGGGGAGTTCAGCATCACCAGTATGCCGCAACTGTATATCTCTTGCTCCATCAGCCCTCTAGGCTCAGCCTCCGCCCAGGAGGAACGCTTGAACGATGTAGCCGGCTGGATGCATCGGGGCTACCTCATGATCAATCCGGGAAAGAGTGAGGTGATAGTGGCGGCGAGTGGCAGCGGACATAAAGATGCCCTTGCCTCCCTAAGGCCCCTGCAAGTGGCTGGGGACTGGGAAGAGATAGTGGGCCAAGTGGAGACCTTGATTGTCATTTTTAACCATGTTCCGTGAACATGTTCCTAAACCAGGGCCCTGAATGGTTTAGGCCCTGGCTTTATTCAACAGCTGCTCCTGGAGTCTTGAACCGATGGGTCTCTGCGCTCAGAAACCACCCGCTGTTTGGGGATCCCACCATTGTGTCTTAGGTCGGTGGGCAATAAGGCCTTTGCCGTGTCCAATCTCAGTTTCCTCCCTCCCCACCTTTAAAAAGCACCTGAAATCTCATTTGTTCTGTGGGCGCTTTTAGGATCAACTGCTCATTCCCCTTGATGTACTCAGTTTTAAAAGAGGAAGGGTAAAAAGGACAGATTTGATATGGTTCTATATTTTTTACCATTGTGAAGTGCTCCGAGTGCCATTTAAAGGCAGGGGAGCCCTATTCAAATAATATTATTATTTTTTCCATCATCCAGACTAGGGGCACCGGTCAGCTTTCATCCAGCAACGCAAGGGAGCTGCAGCGCTGTGGGATGCCATTGATGCATGTGCACTAGGGTTAAGTGCGTGCCGAGTCCTAATTCGCGGGAAGAGGCGGGAGCACTCTGCAGCGGCATCGTGGTCCGGGGCGGGGGGGGATGACAGCTGCCTGGAACGTGGCAGCACAGAACACGCTTCTGCCCTTACGGCGACCTTACGAGCGGTCAGACCGCAGGTAAGCGCTGGCCCCGCGGAGGGGTTGGGCTGGCCTCGCGGATGCCACACCGCATGCCTTTCAAGATAAAGGTTGGCACGCACTTAACTCCACAACAGCACCTCAGCATACAGCTGACTTGCTCAGCACCCTTGGACGCCAGCCTGATAAAGGAAACTGCCCACTACACAATCTCCAGTGGTCCCTTTCTGATCGGAAAAAAAAGAATCTATGAATCCACAGAAACACGTACTGGGCTTTCCCACATTCAAACCACACCATCAAAGTTGCAAACACTCTTTCCAGGAGACACCCCTATTTATTTATTTAATTATAACAGATTTTTTATCCCACTCTCCCCACCTCAGAGCAGCTAACAAAACCACAAGAACAACAGTATAAAGACACTAACAATTTAAAACAATCAGAAAAACACAACCTCCCCACCCCCCCGCCCTACCCCTCACCCTCACCCCTACCCATTGCCAAACGCCTGACGGAACCGCCATGTTTCACAGTTCTTCCAGAAGGCTGGAGCCAATCGCGCCCCCACCGGGAGGGAGTTCCACAGGCGCGGCGCAGCGACTGAGAATGCCCTGCTCTGTGTGGCTTCCCCGAGACACCCGGGGGACTTCCAACAGCATGTCCCCAGCCAACAGCAGGGGCCGATCCAGAACCATTCTTGAGTGGTTCTGGACCACTCAAGAACGGTCTAGATAGACAAAGGTGCTAACATACACACAGACACAGACCCCCACCAAGAGGCTTTGGTTCTTTCTGAGACAGCGGTGGGATACCAGAAGACAGACATCAGCACCGGCAAGTGGATGGATAAGAGGAACTCTGTGCTCTGTTTATTTTTAATAAAAAGCAAGTGTAACTGTTGGCCATTCAGGATTGTACTTATATAAGCAGCCAGGCGAATACATTCACGTGACTCCTCCGGACAGCAAGAAATTTCTGCCAACGGCAGCACCGCAACCTAGCCACCAGACCGCGAATACGGATATTTCATATTCCCTTTGCCGATGGAGATGGATGGGATGGGTTAGGGTCGGGTTTTATTGTTTTTTTGGGGGGAGGGGTGTTAAATTCTGGGAAATGTTGATTTTAATGAATTTTATTATAGGTTTCAAAATGTTGTTAGCCGCCCCGAGATGCTTGTTGCAGGAGGGGGTTGATACAAATGCTACTATAAATAAATAAATAAATAAACCAGTTGAGTCCACAACTCCCTCTGCAAACAGCACGGTCCCTGTACAAAAACTTACTTTCTTGACAGATTCATGCCCGCCATGCTTATTACACTGATCTTGACCATCGTCCCCTTAGAATTATAGCTGAATACAGTACCCGTGTCAGTAAAGCCACTGGCATTTGGTAACTGAACCCACTTGGTTCTGTTGGGCATGAAAGGGTACCCATTTTACCACATTCCAGATTTCCACTTACCCAACCCAGTATTCAGTTGACTGGATTGAAATGACCAGATCCGGAATCTAGCTGGAAACAGACTTCCACCCCTTAAGACAGCGCCCCCTTCCTACCACCAACAGCACCAAGCACTCTCCTATGCCTGCAACAGCATAAAAGGGCTTTCTACCCTACCTCCTTGGGGGGACCCCGGTCCTAGTCTCGCCTTAGCCAGAAACTCACTGGGCCAGTCACAATATTCTCTCAGCCTAACCTACCTCACAGGGTTGTTGTGAGGATTAAATGTTGTGTTCAATTGTTATATGTAAAGCGCTCTGAGTGCCATGGTGGGCGGGGGGGGGGGCATTATATAAAAATAAAGAGGATGATCATCATTTATTCTAGTCCCCTCCCCATCCTGACAGCAACAGCAGCCTGGAGTTCTTCCCCAACCCTGTCCCACAGTATCAACTCAGTGGAGGAAGGGCACAGTGGAACATTTCTGGGCTGCAATCCAGAACCCACTGCAGAGTAATCCCATTACAGCCCTGCTACACCGGCGTGAGAGAGTGGCCCTAGCAAGAAGCCTTGTATGCCTGGCTAGTGAACTATCCATATGGCCTACAGCTCAAAGCGCTCACAAATAGAAGCTTATTTTGCCAACACGTGGCTAAGCCCCACCTTGGTCACTGTATTAATAGTCTATTAACGTAAAAATCACAGTCACAGGAAGAGAAAGTCTCTGCCCCAAAGAGGGAGAAAGATGGTGACGGGGACTTGCCCAAGGTGATACCGCGGGTAGGTCAGGGGAGCACAACATGGCAGCCCCAGTCTCCGGTGGGTTATGGCCGGGCCAGACAGATGCGTTGGCCCACAATTAGCGCCTGAGAACTTCTGGAGGACACATTGAGGGCCAGCCACCTACCCGGTACCCGGCCCAGGCAAGTCACAGCGCCCCGCCTCACCTCCATTTTCGCCCTCCGTCATCTCTTCTCCAAGCCCAAGATCCCTAACCTATCCAGCCTCTCCTCGTATGGAAGTCGTTCCACATCCTTGATAGTTTCCGTTCTCCCTTCTCTGTACCTTTTCCAAATGCTACTAGATCTTTTTTTTGAGATGGGGCGACGTGGCGATGTTCCAGTTCGCTCGTCAGGCCAACACAGGGCCGTCAACGTCAAAGCCAACCGAGATGAAAACTGAACTCCAAGTTCGGATTCACAGTTACCAACAAGGAAGCATCCCCGGCCTCATGTCTGCCCAAGGCTGACTAAGAGACATTGCCTTCTTAACCCAGTCAAAGAGTTTCAGAGAAATAAGAGAGGGGAGCAGCGTCGAACAACGACGGACCGTTTCCACCCAACAGGACAGACAGACAGAGAAGCGGAGCCGGACAGCCCCCAGCTTTCTCTCTGCTCCGTTTCCAAACGCCAGAGGCTGAAGCGCCTGCAGCTCGTTGCTTGCAGATTAAGATCAGGTTTTTTTTAATTAATGTCTGTGCAGCACTTTGAAGATGTTAAAAGAAAGGGCTAAGCGTTATTCGGGAGGATTGCTTCACACCCCGAGCCAGCAACACGTGCGGCACGGCGGAGCAATCTGGAGTCAGCTCAGCTTGTCTGCTCTGGGAAGACTGTTTGCTTGCTTGCTCTATGTTGGGTCCGAGGGGGGCCGTTCCTGCTGATCAGCAGGACCACCACGACTCTCCTGGGGCTTGGCCTTCCTGCCGCCCCAAGCTCCACCGACCAGCGGGCCAAGGGCTGGTGAGGTTGCAGCTTATCTGCATACGCTCCCAGCATCCTCGGCTGTCATCGCTCGAGGACCACCACGACTCTCCTGGGGCTTGGCCTTCCTGCCGCCCCAAGCTCCACCGACCAGCGGGCCAAGGACTGGTGAGGTTGCAGCTCGTCTGCATACGCTCCCAGCATCCTCGGCTGTCATCGCTCGAGGACACCACGACTCTCCTGGGGCTTGGCCTTCCTGCCGCCCCAAGCTCCACCGACCAGCGGGCCTAAAGGCGCGCGCCTTACAGGTACTTTTCTCCATTTCTTTTCTACTGTACTTCCCCCTCCTATCTTACTCACTAACATGTCTGCCCTATTTTCTCGCCTTTTCTTTCCCTCCTCTCCTTCTCCTCTTCCTGTCCATCTTTTTCTTCCTCTACTTTTCTCCTCCCAGCTTCTTCCTCCCCCCAACCGATCACCACTCTCTAACCTCCCCCATACATCCTTTGCTCCCTTGGCTACTTTCTCTCATTGCTCCCCTTCCACTCCTGTCTCTAGCCTTCCTCGATGCTCCCCTTCTCCCAATCTTATCCCTATTCCTCCTGTCTCTAGCCTACCACGACGCTCCCCTTCTCCCAATCTTATCCCTATTCCTTGCCTCCCCCCTCATCAACTACCATTTTTCTGCTCCCTCTGGAACTGTCGCTCATCTATCAGTAAAGCTCCCTATATCCATGATCTTTTCCTCTCTCGCTCCCTCCAGCTCCTTGCCCTTACTGAAACTTGGATCACTCCCTCGGACTCTGTCACGCCTGCTACCCTCTCCTGTGGGGGTCTCTCCTTCTCTCACCAACCCCGCCCTGAAGGACGGGGTGGTGGGGTGGGCCTCCTTCTTGCTAAATCCTGTCAGTTCCAACCAATTTCTCCTCCCCCCTCTCTCTCCTTCCATACCTTTGAGGCTCACTCCGTGCGCCTCTACTCCCCCCTCCATCTACGTGTTGCTGTCATCTACCGTCCCCCTGGTCCTCTCTCTTCCTTTCTTTCTGACTTTGAGTCCTGGCTCACTTTCTTCCTCTCTGTTGATATCCCCACTCTCATCCTTGGTGACTTCAACATTCATGTTGATGACCCATCTCAGCCCTCAGTCTCTCGCTTCCTCTCCCTAGCCTCCTCCTTCAACCTCCACCTTTGGACCAACTCCCCCACCCATACTAATGGCCATTCTCTTGATCTTGTCCTCTCTAGAAACTGCTCTGTCGCTGATCTCTCCTTCGATCCTCATCCTATATCAGACCACTTCCTTGCCTCTTTCAACATTTCCCACTGTCCCCCCTCCTCTTCCCCTTCTCTACGCCCCTTCCGTGACCTTCAAGCTATTGATCCCCTGGACTTTGCCTCCTCTCTCTCTCCCCTTCTTCCTACAGTCTTCTCTTCCTCCTCCCCTGACTCCGCTGTCTCTGCTCTCAACGCCTCTCTCTCCTCCACACTTGACTCCCATGCCCCTCTCTCTTCCCGCCCTGCCTTCTCCCACAACCCCCGTCCTTGGCTCACCCCTAGTATCCGCCACCTCCGTTCTTGCACTCGTGCTGCTGAACGACTCTGGCGCAAATCCCATTCTCACGCTGACTTCCTTCACTTCAAATTCTGTCTCTCCACCCTTACTTCTGCTATCTCCCTTGCTAGACAACACTACTATGCCTCCCGCATTGAGTCCTGTTCTCGGGACCCTCGCCGCCTGTTCTCTACCTTTGACTCCCTCCTCAAGCCTCCCTGTCCTCCCCCTCCTTCTTCCCTTTCTGCTCAGGATCTTGCCTCCTTCTTCACCTCCAAGATAGACAAGATCCGCCTCGACATCGCTTCCCACTCCTCTCTTCCCACTCCCACCCCTCTCCCTCCTCCCCCTCCTTCTCTCATGTCCTCCTTCTCCCCTGCCTCCCTTAAGGAAATCTCCTCTCTGCTCTCCTCCTCCAACCCTTCCACTTGCCCCCTTGATCCCATTCCTTCCCGCCTCCTCACCTCCATTACTCCCACTGTCGCCCCTTCCTTCCTGCACATCATCAACCTCTCCCTCTCTACTGGCTCTTTCCCTTCTGCCTTCAAACATGCCACAGTCTCTCCTATTCTCAAAAAGTCCACTCTTGACCCCTCTGACCCTTCTAGCTATCGTCCTG
This sequence comes from Sphenodon punctatus, assembly GCA_003113815.1. Classification (NCBI taxonomy): domain Eukaryota; kingdom Metazoa; phylum Chordata; class Lepidosauria; order Sphenodontia; family Sphenodontidae; genus Sphenodon; species Sphenodon punctatus. The sequence goes on from QEPC01009702.1 coordinate 2,111,748, forward strand.
TCTCACTCCTTCCTTTTGCTTCCAAGCTGCTTGAACGTGTTGTCTACTCCCGCTGCCTTGACTTCCTATCCTCCAACTCCTCCCTTGACCCCCTCCAATCTGGCTTCCGCCCCCTTCATTCTACTGAAACTGCTCTCGCTAAGATCACCAACGATCTTCTGGTGGCTAAATCTAAACGTCTCTATTCCATTCTTGTCCTCCTTGATCTCTCTGCTGCCTTCGATACTGTTGACCACTCACTCTTGCTGGATTCCCTTCACTCCCTTGGCTTTTGTGGCTCTGTCCATAACTGGTTCTCCTCCTACCTCTCTGACCGCTCCTTTAATGTGTCTCTCTCCAACTCCGCCTCCTCCTCCTTCCCCCTCTCAGTTGGTGTTCCTCAAGGCTCTGTTCTTGGCCCTCTCCTCTTCTCGATCTATACCTCATCCTTAGGCAAACTCATTGCCTCCCATGGCTTCCAATACCACCTCTATGCTGATGACACTCAACTCTATCTCTCTACTCCCTCTCTCTCTCCCTCTGTTCAAGCTCGTCTCATCAACTGTCTCTCTGACATCTCTACCTGGATGTCTCAACGTCAACTCAAACTCAACATGGCTAAAACTGAACTCCTTATCTTCCCCCCTCATCCTTCCTCTCCTTCCTCACTGTCAATAACTATTGATGGAGTCACCATCCTGCCTGTCCCCCAAGCCCGTAGCCTAGGCTTCATCTTTGACTCAGCCCTTTCTTTTAAACCCTACATTGACTCTGTTGCTAAATCCTGTCGCTTCTCCCTCCATAACATTGCTAAGATTCGCCCTTTTCTCTCTGTCTCGTCTGCCAAAACTCTTGTTCATGCTCTGGTCATCTCTCGCCTCAATTACTGTAACCTCCTTCTCACTGGCCTTCCCCGGTCTCACCTTTCTCCCCTCATCTCTGTCCAAAACTCTGCTGCCAGGGTCATCTACCTCGCCAGTCGCTTCGACCATGTGCAGCCCCTCCTCTCTTCGCTTCACTGGCTTCCCCTTCCTGAACGAATCCTGCACAAGCTCCTAGTCTTCACCTATAAAGCTCTTCACAACCTTGCTCCCCCCTACCTCTCTGCACTTATCGCCCTCCATACTCCAGCCCGTGCACTTCGCTCCTCCTCTGTCCCTTCTCTCACCCTTCCACGCCTTCCCTGCTCCCCTAAGCGCCTTCGTCCCTTCTCACTTGCTGCCCCCCATGCCTGGAACTCCCTCCCTGTCCACATCCGCCTTGCCCCCTCCCTTCATACCTTCAAATCTCTCCTTAAAACTCACCTCTTTCGCTCTGCTCTGTCTGACTCTTTATCCTGCTGAGCCACTATTCCTATACCTACGATCGGTTTACCCTTATCCTTGCAACATGGACCTGCCTGCTGTCATTCTCATCGTAACCAAGCCAAGTACGTGCACTTGAGACCTCGCATCTTCATGAATGTTAGACCCCTTGTCTCTCCCTCTGTTCCCCTTCCTAAGTCTCTCCCCCAGCTCCTGTCTCTCAGATTGTAAGCCCTAGGGGCAGGGACCCTGGGTATTTTATTACTTTGTAAAGTGCCAGGTACACTGCTGGCACTATATAAATGTTTGTTAATAATAATAATAATCAGCACTCTAGCAGATTACTGAAGTGGCCCATCCCACCCCCAATGCAAATCCAACGGGGGCAGGGTGGTATTTTTAAGAAGAAAATAACATGTGTCAAAGCAGAAAAGATGACACCATTCTGGATTTGCAAAGTTTATCCAATTCCAGTAAACAAATACCTGAATAAATCTTCCCGGGTGACATGATATTGGCATCTTGATTTCGTTTCAGTCATTGCCTATCCAAGTGCTTTATAATCCTCCTCTAGCACCTTCTCACAAGACACCACCTTGTCAGGGAGGAGAGGAGGGAACTGAGGCTTTGAGAGAATGACTTGCCCAAGGGCACCCGCTGAGTTTGTGGCTAAGGTGGGATTTGAACCGCAGTCTCCCAAAGTCCCAGTCCAACACTTTATCCACAAGGGTACGTTGGCTCTGGGAGTTACTATCTGGCACTACTGTGCAAGCCAGTGGGGTATAGCGTATAAGGTGCTGGGCTCAGACCTGGGAAGCCAGGGTTCAAATCCTGCCCTCGCCATGAACTCACTCGGTGGTCAAGATGGATATAAATACAAATAGATTTGCTGAATTTGGGATTTGCTGTGAGATTGTCGATTCGGCACTTGTTTGTAGAACGCTAGCAAAATGGACCTACCCATAAAGCAGACAGCCAAAAGGCAAGAAAACGAATTGCAAGGAGAGGAGTACAAGCCATGGAAGAGGTGGCTCATTAAGACGACCTCCATGCACAATCTCAGCTTCCTTTAACCAAATCCAGAACAGATCTGCTGCCCAGAGAAAGGGAAAGGCAGGAAACCTTCACAAGCTCTCTCAAGCATGAACCCAGACAGCCGTGTCAATAAAAGCCTTGGTCAAACAACAGCCCCAGAAAAGACCTTCTTATCTCCACAGCTTTGCCGTGTCCGTCTCTTGGTATTGGAAGCACTCACCGCCTCCGTCACCGCGCCTCTGTCTGGCCTCGAGACAGAACGGGCTTCATCTCCGTAATAGCCTGCCATTAAGCAACCTTTCACACACGTTTCAAGTAGCAACAAACCCCTGCCAACAAGTAGCGGGAATTTCACACGTACGTTTCGCCAGGTGGTGAACGCGGCAGCAAGCAGCTACTTCGGCATGCTTGCCTCCCCAACGACATCCTACGTATATGGCTCTGATCTAGAAGGCAACGCAACCGCCTCTCCCTAGCTAGGTTTTCAACACAACTTGCTGGCCATGGGGAACTGGAGTTTTCGGTCTGCCGCTTGCTCCCTTACACATGGAAGTCACAACATCGGTGAAAAAAAAACAACAAACCCAACAAACCCTGATGACAAACCCCCAAAAACGAAGGGTTGGTGTTTTTTTGGTAAACAAAAACAAATATGAATGGTGTGTCTGCTGCACCCCCCTTCCCCCCTGATAAGTGCCATAACGAGTCCAACCAAGGGACCAGAGAACCCAGCTTCCTGTCTCCGACCGAGGCCAATCTGGGTCACTTGGGAGAAGTCCCCAACAGGTCACAACGGAGTGATCCATTCCCAGCCGTTCACGAGTTCCAGCTCCCGACAGTCAGAGGTTGAAAAGCGGGGATGGGACGCAGGGGGCCAGCTACAACATCCCCAGCCGGTGGCTGTCCAGCGTCTGTTTGATAAGCTCCCGTGACGGAGAGCCTACGGCCTCCCGAGGCAGCTTGTTCCTTTGCGACACAGCCCTTATTGTTAAGAAGTTTTTTGTGATATTTAACCAAGATCTCCCTTCCTGTAACTTGAGCCCATTCTGTCTAGCCCTGGCCTCGCCATCTTTGCGGCAGCCCTTTACCTATTTGAATACGGCTATCGTATCTTCCCTTAACCTTCTCTTCGCTAGGCTAAACTCACCCAGTTCCTTCAACCTTTCCCTCAGAAGACTTGCTTTGAAGTTCCACCATCCACATCTCCTCCTGGGAGCCCACACTACACAGTACCCCTCTAGACATTTCTGACCATGTTTTATTAAAGGCCTGGGGAGCTAGAAGCTGAATGTTGTGCCCTTCTATGCACGTTTCTTGGGGTACAGGGCCCAGTTGAACACATCTATCTCCCCCGTGTCTCTCCAAGCTCGGCTGTCTGCCATCTCTCTGCTGCTCAGGCACAGAGTACTCTGGCCTAGAGCTGAAATGAAAAGCTATTTTCCTTTTCGTGAAAAAAAACAGAAATGCTGAAACATGTATGACCAATTTTTGCGGAAATTGAAAAATGTTGGAAACAAAATTTCAGCCCTAGAGCTGAAAAAAAAAAGCCATTTTCCTTTTTGCAACAAAAAATTTCAGAAACAAAATGGCCACTTTTGGCAGAATTGGAAAAATTTCAGAACTCAGAATTTCAGCCCCGCTCTGGCCCCGATTCAGCACAGCACATGCCGTAACGGCACACGCCGTTTTTATTTCTACAATCAGTCGACAGGCTGGCTCGTGCACCTACAGCTAAGCACGTGTGCGGACGCCTCGCTGGGTCACACAATCCTAGAGCAGAAAGGGTTCCCCAAACCAAAGGGTCATCTAGTCCAACCCCAACTGGACAAAGGTGGACGATGGACACTGAGTAGGATGGTGGCCCAGCCTACAGGAGGGGCAGCCACTGGATTTCGCCTCGATTTCCCCCAAAGATAATTCTACACAACATGGCCAATTCAAGAATCCAGATTCACAAACGGGCAGGACCCAGGTCTCAATCCTGCAGCCCTAGGGCTCCGCCCTGTAACACCACTGAGTCACCATGCTTCTCGCCTAGCCACTCCGCCAAGGGGCCTCCTCTGCATTGGTGAGATCACGCCCACTAACATCCAGGTAAGCCGCCCAACCTCAGCCAGTCTCCCTCCTTCCCTTTGCTTCGAAGCTCCTGGAACGTGTCGTCTACTCCCGCTGCCTGAACCTCCTCTCGGCCAACTCCTCCCTGGACCCTCTCCAGTCCGGCTTCCGCCCCCTCCACTCTACTGAAACTGCCCTGGCCAAGATCACCAATGATCTACTTGTCGCTAAATCGAAGCGCCACTACTCCGTTCTTGTCCTCCTTGACCTCTCTGCTGCCTTTGACACTGTCGACCACTCGCTCCTCTTGGACTCGCTTTACTCTTTGGGCTTCCGTGGCTCTGTCTTTGACTGGTTCTCCTCCTACCTCTCTGACCGCTCCTTTAATGTCTCCCTCCCCGAGTCGACCTCCCCCTCCCTTCCCCTCTCGGTTGGGGTTCCCCAAGGTTCTGTCCTTGGCCCTCTCCTCTTCTCTATCTACACCCTGTCCCTTGGCGAAATTATTGCCTCCCACGGATTCCAATACCATCTCTATGCTGATGACACCCAACTCTATCTCTCTACCCCCTCTCTCTCCTCCTCTATCCGCTCACGCCTCGTCGACTGCCTCTCTGATATCTCCGCCTGGATGTCCCGACGCCAACTCAAACTGAACATGGCCAAGACTGAACTCCTCATTTTTCCTCCATCCCCCTCCTCTCCCTCTGACCTGACCGTCTGCATTGATGGGGTCACCATCCGTCCTGTTCTCCGTGCCCGCAGCTTGGGCTTCATTTTTGACACGCACCTCTCCTTTAAACCTTACATTGACTCTGTGGCCAAATCCTGCCGATTCGCTCTCCTCAACATTGCCCGCATACGCCCCTTTCTATCTGTCTCCTCGGCCAAAATCCTTGTTCATGCCATGGTTATCTCTCGCCTCGACTACTGCAACCTCCTCCTTGCTGGCCTCCCTCGCTCCCACCTGTCCCCCCTTGTTGCGATCCAAAACTCTGCCGCCAAGATCATTCACTCTGCCCGTCGCTTCGACCATGTAACGCCTCTCCTCCTCTCCCTTCACTGGCTCCCCCTTCCTGAACGTATCCTGTTCAAACTCCTGGTTTTCACGTTCAAATCGCTCCATGACCAAGCTCCCCCTTACCTCTCGGACCTAATCGCCCTACGCACTCCTGCGCGCGCTCTCCGCTCTTCCTCTGTCCCCTCCCTCGCTCTCCCTCGTTTCTCCTGCTCGCCCAACCGCCTTCGTCCCTTCTCCCTCGCTGCCCCGCATGCCTGGAACTCCCTCCCTGCCGACATCCGCCTTGCCTCCTCCCTCCGCTCCTTCAAATCCCTCCTCAAGACCCACCTTTTCCATGCTGCCTTTCCCAATGCCCTCTAGTCTTTCCCCTTGCTCTTACTGTCAGCCCTCCTCTGCTGACTGCTGCTACCGACCACCTTGTAACCAAGCCAAGTACACGCACCTGAGACTTCGCATCCGCCTGAATGTTTGTTTGTCTTCTCCCATGTCTCTCCCGCTGTCCCCTCTCCTTGTCTCCCCCTCCTTGTCTTTTAGATTGTAAGCCACAGGCAGGGACCGCATCTGATTGTATGTTCTGTACAGCGCCAGGTTGCAACTGGCGCTTTATAAATGTTTAATAATAATTTAATAATAATAATCCCCCAGTTCCTGACTGGCTGCCTGACAGCATGGCTCAGGTGGTAGAGTGCAGGCTTTGCACGTATAGGGTCCCGAGTTCAATCCCGGGCATCTCTGATTCAGGATCTCTGGTAGCACACCTGGGTGAGGCCTCTGCCGGGGACCCTGGAGGGTCTCGGGTAGCACGCCTGGGGGAGGCCTCTGCTCTGCTGGGGATCCTGGAGGGTCTCGGGTAGCACACCTGGGGGAGGCCTCTGCCGGGGACCCTGGAGAGATGGATCTGAAACCCTGCTGCCGTGTCAGGTTGTGACAATACTGAGTTAAGATGGACCACTGCTCTGACTCAGTTAGACACCTTCTTATATAAGGCTACAAACAACAACGTTGAATATAATTTCCAATGTCCACACGTGGAGTCAGGAGTCCAGCCAGGGCAATGCAGGGATTAAGCAGCAGTGAGTTCCACAGCTGAACTCTCTCCCTACCCAAGGACAGGGACCCACAATTCTGGACAGCTTCAATGTCTCCAAGCAGGGTTCGGAGTTTAAAGCTCTTAATGAGAGCAGACAAATTATTGCATCGCTGTCTCCGTGGGACAGGCTAAGAAATGGAAGAACAAAACTTAAACACAAGAGGCTCAAAACGTTTATCCAAAGCTGGGAACCAGAGCCAAAGTGCCCGATGTCTCGTGACCCTTTCTACCTCCGCTACACATCTATATAGGCTATCCGCCCCCTCTCACGTAATGCTGGAAGGGTAGAAAGGAGGCCAGGGCCACAGCTGAAGTAGTACTCAACTATGTACAGCTGAGGAATTGCAGAAGATGGGAGCTGGGAGTAATCAGCAGGGAATGAAACTCTCTATTACGACCTATTGGGTACTTCTCTGAAGCAAATGATGAGGACCAGTCAGAGACAGGATACTGGGCTGGATGAACTGCTGCTGTAACCCAGTATAGCACTTCTTTGGTTCTTACTTTGTCTCTGGGATTATATTTGGGGGAGGGAGTAGGGCAGTCTGGCTAGCAAACCTCAACCTCCATCCTGCGTGGATTTTGCAGCAGGCCTCGCCATGCGAGGAACGCTACAGAACGCAAAGCGCTCGCTTCCCTCACAAGAGAACGGGTACCGGAAAAACGCAAAACCTTTCCCACTGACAGTCAACTCCACAGCAGCATAGCAGACGGAATCCGAAGGTGACCCACCACCTTTTCGCCAGGAAGCCCGAAAAGACAGATGGCAAGTTTATTACAGCCGTGGTGTTTTTCTAAAAATGTGTTCAGAAAGACGGAGCTGGTTGAGGCGACTGTCTGGAGAAAGGCATTCCGCTGAACTGGTTCGACAAGGGAAGCGGCTGCCCCCAGGGACTTCCAAGGAAGATGTGTGCAAGGATGGGGGGGGAGGGGGAGAGTGCAACGAGTTCATCTTCGCCGCTGTCACCAGAGGTGCGGGTTAAAATTCAAAGTTTCTCTGTGGGCATCCCCACACTCAGACCAGATGTTTACTGAAGGTAACAGTAATTTCCTAAAAACGCAAGACAAAAAGAAAGCTATCGGATTAAAACAAAAATGCAAATTAGGTATTCCTGGAACTGAACAAAAATCCAGACCCAATAATACATTTAGAAATCCCACAGTTTATAAAAGATCTCAATGAGAGAGGAACGAGAAATATAAAAGTAAATGATACCTAGAAGTTCTGAAAAGAGTTCTCTGCTCAAGAGGACCTTTCCAAAGGGGATGGCTAGTGCCCTCACATTGGCAAAACTCACCTACTAGAAGGCAAGCAGCAAGCGGAAGTAAAGAAGTAGAGCGTTTTCCCTGATGGGGTCCAAGTGTCCCACAGACAGGTCCAGGGACGACGGGTAATGAGCAGCTAGTGAGCTGGCAATTTAGGGTCAACGTGTCTAGACCATTCCATTACAGGAATAACAAATATGGCTTGATTGTTTGTCAAGCTTAGCAAGTGACTTATGATTTTTAGTTGAACAGAGTGATCCACTCGGGTGTCCGCCATGGGGAGGGCCTTCTCGGTGGCCGCGCTGCGGCTGTGGAATTCCCTCCCGCTGGGAGGCCCGCTTGATTACCAACCTCCCCTCTTTCCGCGGACACTAAGACCTGGCTGTTCCGCCGGGCCTTTCCCGAGGGAGGTGAGGTGGGGTGGGTGGGTAGGGATGGGCTTATACTGGTTTAAGTGTCGTTTGTTGTATATTTTTTTAATCTGTTTTAAAATGCTGTGAGCCGCCCCGAGATGTCCGAGCCAGGAGGGGGCAGCATATGCGTTTTAAGAAATAAATACATAAATAAAAAAAAGATATATTCTGCTCCAGCCAATCAGACCCATCACCTTGCTTCTCTTTTCTCATATCAACCTGGACTTTCTTCTCCATTTCATTCTCTTTATTGGCATAAATCCAACTGAGCTTTAGATAGTTCAAGTCTAGCCGCTTCCCTATTTCATTCTCGACGTTAGCATTACTTTACTTATGTCAAGCAAACACGCTTAAACCTCGCTCCGTGAGCAAACAGAGCACTACACTCCCGCCTGAAGGCAGATCTTGGCTCAACACGGGTGCAGAGTCTAGCAGGCCTCTCCAGAGACTGGAGCCCATCCCTTGGTCAAGAGCCATTTCTCCACATTTAAAATAAAGGCAAGAAAGTGAGAGATCGAGAGAGATCTGGCCTGCTTGGGAGCCTGCGCGGAAGACAGGAGTTCTTGCTAGAGATGGCTGTTCTCTGGCCAGACTACCCCTGCTGGAACAGGAGCACAGCCACTTCTGTTACACGCCCAACTCGGAGGCACTTCGGCCTTTCAAAGGAATGGGACACACACGCAACAAACTTACTCATTTCTGAAAAGAAGTGACTGACCTGGCACCATAAATGAAACAGCCACCGCATCCAGTTCAATTCAGATACCAGAAATTTAACGGGTGGCCCCATTTTTGTGGGTCCTCTAGGGAGCAGAGAGGGGACAGGTGTGTGGCACGAATTAATGATCAAGGTCCTCCTCTGAGTACACCCGTCGCCAACTTCTAGGCAGTCCTCAGAGCTCGTATTAACGTTCCCCACCTTCATGCTAGAGATTTCGTTGAGCCAGCAGACGACCAGGGAGTGGGAAGGGGAGGATGAGGCCGTTGCAGAGAAGTTGAATGAACCCCTTTGCTTCGGCCTTCACAGCAGAGGATCTTGGGAAGATACCCACACAGGAACTGTTCTTTGTAGGTGGGGAATCAGAAGAACGGTCACAAATCAATGCAACTCTCGATGAGGTTTTAGAGCCCTAGAAGTATCTGCACTCCCTTATTTAATTATAGCTGCTTCCAAGCACCCTGGTAATACGACAGTACTTGTAATCTGTAACTAAAAATCAAGAAAACAACCACCGCCAGAATGGGTCAAATCAAGGGTGTTTTTAGACGAGCGGGGGAATTTAGTGGATTGACAAATCCGCTTTTTAGAACATCACGCGGGGAGCGTTTACACGCACCAAGTCGCCGGCCGCCATTGAAAAGAGCAGTGCTCTGCAGCTTGCGCGTTATTTTTAAAACCAGATTTGTAAAACCTCGGTTTGACAAATCCTGTTTTTAAAATAATGTGCGAGTTGCCAGGCGCCGCTGTTTTAAATGGTAAATGCGCCCTGCACGACTTTTTAAAGAGTGGATTAGTCAATCCACTAGAGTCCCCCGCTCGTCTAAAAAGGCCCCAAGTGTTCATCAAGCCCAGTAACTGGTCTCCACAAGCAATGGGAATGATGGAGCAAGCCATCTCCTGCCTCCAAAAGTCAGAGATTTGGAGAGGCCCTTGGCATGAGGAGTTATGGGGTAACTGTTTGAGAGAAGAACCATCAAGGGACCTATGCCCGAATTCAAGTACAAAAGTAGCCAGCCGCCTGTCTTTGCCTGAGCAAAAGAGAAATCCAAAGTCTTCCTAACACTGCTGAAGAAAATCCTCAAGTCTTTGCTTTTTCTATTTCAACACTAGTTTGGATTGACCAGGTACAGGTCTATTGTGCAAAGCGGTTGCAAAGGGCAGCCTTTATCTCTGCCTTGGAAAGTGCATGAAAGATCACTCCGTTTTAAAGCCCCGTCTCCTGTGGCACCTTCTCTCTCTTCCGACCACATTCCTCTGTGTTTATCTGCCCTCTTCAACTCTGTCACTCCGATCCGATGTGCACTCAGCGGCGGCACGCTGCTCCTAAGCGACGGCCTGGAGATTGCACCAGAGACAGGTGCTGGGAAAAGCAATGCCCTGAAGCCATCTCCCCAGGAGGAGCGGGGACAGGAGGCTAGAAGGCACGGCAGATTAAATACGACAAATGGCAGAATGCCTGCCCTGAGGCTACGCTCCTTGCCAGAGCAGGCTGCAGCCTCCAGGGAAAGCAAAGCAAACACCGGCTCCTCGATAAGGCTAGGCTGCCACCTGCCAAGGGAGACCTGCAAATTTACAGTGGAAGAAAGCAAGCTTTCCTTATTTTAGACAAAGGCAGTTTGCACAGGGCCACAGCAAAGCCTTTTTAATTGAATGTGAAAGAGGAGATCTGCTTCGCTGGATTCAGAAATTCATAACGAGAGCGCTTACTCCCAGATTTCAATCAAGAGCCGATTACGGTCACACACCAGTCACATTCAGAAGCAAGTCTGCAAAAACCGCATGCAGAGAGCTGACCCTGTGAACCACAAGACAAAGCAACCTCACCCACTGGGGTTTCTTCAGCAGGGTCAGGAAGACTTTGGATCTCTCTTTTGCTCAGGCAAATAGGTTTCCGGCTACTTTTGTACTTGAGTTCAGGGGTAAGTGTCCCTTGATGGCTCTTCTCCCAAACAGTCCACACATGCATCGAAGGAGATGAGCAGATCTTCCAAAAAGCAAAAAAATCCGAACCAAGCTCCCTCTTTCCTCCATCGTGTATTGTTAAACCAAGAGGAGAAGCAATTTTCTACTGTGATGCAATGAGGAGGGACAGGGATGGGGGGCTGGGGAAAAGGGGGCTTAGGAGGTGTACAGGACAGTGAAAGCTTTGTAACAAACCAGTTGCGATTCTGCCAACCAGAGGAAGCCAACTATGGGGCAAGTGGACACCCTTGAAACTCTAACAGAAGCAAACTGAAGAGTAGCCTTATTATTCACAGATACTCCCCACATTTTCAGATTGTCCACCCAATATCCAAATAATCTCCCCCTTCAAAATGAGGATCCACAGATCTGCTCATTTATTAATTGTGTTAGTTATTTCATTTGTTTTTGGTATTCTGGCTATTTCATTTTGGTCACGTTGGTTGTTGCACGCACTCCCTAACACGCCAAGCACCAAAACAAAGTAGCCAAAATGCGGCAGCCCAGCTGCATACTGGGTTTGAGCAGCTGTGATCCTGTGGATCTCTGCCCGCAAACATGCCCGTTCGGCAGAGCACCCTGCCAGGCACGCATGTTTGCATTTCTGCCCTTCTCACAAGACAGAAGCTGTGGGTCTTCGGAGTCCCGGACTTCCTAGCAGCGCCGACGAGTGCATATTAACGCACGTGAGAAAGCGGTCGGAGTTTAAGGTTGTATTGCTGGTTTTCAAGGCCCCGAATGGTCTAATTATTTATTTATTTACAAATTTTGTATCCCGCCCCTCCTGCCACAGGCAGTCCGGGGCGGCTAACAACAATATAAAATACAGTAAAACAATTAGAATATATCCCCCAATATAACAATAATAAAAAACACAGAAAAACACCCCATTCCACCCTCCCCAATCCCCTGTCCCCGTCCAACCCATCACCCTTCTCCCTCGCCAAACGCCTGACGGAACAGCCAGGTTTTACAATTCCTACAAAAGGCCGGGAGGTCCGGGGCCACACGGGCCCCCACCGGGAAGGAATTCCAGAGGCGCGGCCACCGAGAATGCCCTATCCTGCGTGGCCCCCCGGGAAACCCGAGGGACCTCCAACACGGCAACCCCGGACGACCGCAGGGGCCAGTCCAGAACCCGGGGGGTGAGGCGGTCTCGCAGGTAAGCAGGGCCCAGGCCGTGTAAGGCTTTATAGGTCAAAACCACCACTTAGAATCGAGCCTGGAAGACTATTGGCAGAGATCGAAGCACCGGTGTAATGTTCAAGACCTGCTCCTAGAGCCTCACCCTGCTGGCTATCCGCGCTCAGAAGCCACCTGCTGTTTGGGAATCCCGTCCTCGCGCCTTAAGGCAGCAGTGAGTGATCGGGCCTTCGCTGTGGCGGGCCCCACAGCATGAAACTCGCTCCCTAGTCCAGACGTCTGTCTCAGTTCACCCCTCCTCAGCTTCAAAAAGCACCTGAAAACATATCTAATCTCCAGGTGCTTTAAGGATTCACTGCCAGTTGCCCTTAACCCAGCTCGTCCTCCCTCTTACCTTCCCTTCCCTTTCAAACAGTTTTATGATGTTGTATTGGTTTTTATGACGGTAAAGCGCTCCAGGTGCCCTTTAAAGGGGAGGGGAGCACTAGAAGAATAAAATCATCATCCTCAAAATACCAAAACGACAAACGCCCGCACCAAAATACCAATGTAAAACAAAATATCCAAAAGGAATATCCAACAAAACTTATGAATAGTCGTTTTTATCCGTTTGGTCAAAAACATGGCAGGGAAAATGGGGTGAAAATGTTTGTTTTGGACAAATATCCGTGACTGTTCTTGACTGACCAAGTACAGTTCTAGTGTGCAGAGGAAATTAACTAATTCCTTAGCTGGAAACTAACTAGATTGCAGTATGAGTAAAGAGTAATTTCCTATTGAGAAAAGCTTTGATTAACCAGGAGGAGGCGTGGCCAGATTTGGATGCAGGGGAAGGGGGTGGGGGGAGGGGAACACCCTGGTTCAAGGCTCACCTTAGCCAGGAACTCACCTTGGGCCAGTCACAATATTATCTCAGCCCAACCTACCTCACAGGGTTGCTGAGAGAATTAAAAGCAGCTGTGTTAGTGATATGAAAAAGCACTCCGAATGCCATGGCAGGGGGACACTATACAAAAATAATGATCATCCTCATCCACTTGATCCAAGTATAATTCTCAGGTAGTCTTCCATGACCCCTCCCTGTTGGTCCAGTATTGCTTCAAGCCATGACCCCTCCTGCCAGCTCCCAGCTCTAGGGAACCGTAGCAATGTTCTTCAAAGTGTAGGGGAGGACGGCCCTTTAGAGAGCCGTCCCTGCTGCTCTGGAGGGACTCTCTTAATCTCTCTGCTCCCTGGGGTACCAGTCCCACTTTCCTCCCTAGAGGAGATCTTGTAAAAGTCGATCCCCGTTCCCCACACCGTGATCTACTGGAGACTTGCTTGGGATCTACTAGGATATCACAATCGAACCTCTTGCCCATCCCAGACCAAAAGGCTCGCTCCAAGACAGGAGATGGGCGGCCTTTTTAAAGGCCACCACTGAATCCCACTCTCCAAAAATCGGTAAAAGCAGCCAAGCTCCATGAGCACGCCGGATGGTTTGCACCGAAGGCAGATAAGACAAGCAGAGCCGGGGCTGCCTCCACACACATTTAGAACAGGATTGGGAAACCCAGCTGCGGCCGAACTGCGTTTCGAAGCGTAGGGAGCTCTGGCTTGCAGGGACATGAGCAGAAGGAACCCTGCTGGGGAAGCCAGTGAAATCGTCGGCTATCGAAATCTCATCTTAACCTCAGGAACAGTGTCCATGTTAGGCTGGTTTTCCATTCATGAATGCCCATCACCGCTGCTAAAGCTTCCGTATGCAAAGACCAACAGCGATGAGCATTTTGATCCTGCGGCCAGCCAGACACGCTCCAAAGCAGGGGGAATAGGCTCTGGCTACCATTGAGAGCTCCCTTCCCGGTCTCTCTGCAAATCTGCTTTGCAAATCTAGCAGCATGCTCCAGGAGCGTAATAGGCCCCCTTCTCCTCGCCCCGCAGCTCTCAGATTTGGCCTATCTTGATCCTCCATCAAGGGCAGGAGGAAGCAGCCACCACAGCAAACAGGTGTCCGGTTCTGTGGTAATACAGAGGTGGTCCCTTTTTAGCTTACACCCCCCAGAACAGGCGGTGGCAGCTCCGAGTGTGCCAGCCAGAGACCAAAGCCCAGGCAAGCTCGGACAGGCGGTTTGCTACTCACCCACATGGGGTCCCCCACCTCCGTATCCTGCACGCGGACGCAGTCCATACTGATCTCGATTTTGTTGGTGGGGCCGCTGTCCGCGGGGTCGTCCAGGAAGCTCAGATCGATGGGTTGCATGGAACATATCGGCCTGCGGAGGACGAGAGAAGGCAGTGATCGACTGGAACGGATTCCGAGGAGAGCAAGGAGGAGGTTACAAGAGTCTAATGAAGGGATGGGGACTCTCCGGCCCTGCAGCTAGGTATCGCCTGGCTGCCTGATCCAGTTCCTAGTCCCCCCAGCACTGAAAAACTGAGCTGAGGGGAAGGAGCAGAGATCGGGAGCAGGCGCAGAAGGACAGGGCACAGAGCCATGAACTGGACCCTCCTCTTCCTTAGCGCACGGCTTTAAGCGCCCCCGTCCCCAGCCTGCACTCGTTCTCCAAGTGGCCCCCCGGGAGGAAAAAGGTTCCCCGCACCCCACCCCCTGATTTAACCAGTTGAGGATGGGGGGTGCTCAGGAAGCGGAGGATCCAGTTCCCCTGTCCTCACCTCCACTCCCTTCCCCTGAGCTCAGTCTTTTAGAGCTTAGGGGTAGGAACGGTGAGGAACTGGAAAAGGACCCTAGAAATCAGGGGCTGCATTTGGTTCGACTTGGTGCATCTCATGGTTACCAGGGTGGCAGAGTTCTTACTTCATATTCACGCAGACATTTTGCAAAGTGGGTGGCTTCCCCCTGGAGCGAGGGACTCCAGGCTAAACACGAACAAGGCCTCGGATGGGAAACCCTCTAGGGGAGTTTCTTTTTGTTTTAAAAACGTTTCTTTTTTGCAAAGCATTTGGCAGGCTGGGTTAGGCGCTGAGGTGGGTGGGTTTAGGGTGGTTTTTTAAAATGGGAGTTTTATTGTATTTTTGTGACATATGTACCGTGAGCCTTCAGGGGCAGTTACCATACCTCCCCTGGAGCTGAGGTTCCTCCACCCTCGGTCTAGAAGGTAAGACTGGCAGTGGTGGACAAGATTAGCCTAGATGTGGAAGATCAAAGGGGTGGGGGGGGTTTCAAATATCTAAAAAGATGGCATAAAAAGATAGAGAACTTCTGTTTTCTGTTGCCACTGAGGCTAGGACAAGCAGCAATGGGTTTAAGTTACAGGAAGGTAGACAGGTTAAACATCAGGAAAAGCTCCAAGCGCTGCCACTAACCTCGTGTATGACCTTGAATTTCCTCTCTGGTGACAGCAATAGGTTTCACAGCCGGGGGGGGGGGGGGGGGTGGGGGGTGCCCCCCTTCCACCCGCACAGTCCGGGGGGGGGGGGGCAGTGGTGGGAGACCCCAGCTGAGATCAGGGCCCCCCTCTTCTAGCACTGCACAGACCCAGAAATAGTTCTCTCCCCACCCCGTGACGCCCTTTTAAAAGGGGATGCTTATGAAAGATACATGGTGTGGGGCTGGAAGCAACGCAGCCCTGCACTATGTATTTTTATAACCATCCTCTTTTAAAGGGGAGGTATGGTAACCCTACCCCAAAGGCTCACAGTACATACATCATAATAAAACTCCATTTTAAAAAGCCATCCTCACCCCTAAACCCACCCACCTCAACAGGATTGGGAAACCCAGCTGTGGCCGAACCAGGTTTCTAAGCTCCCCTCCCCATCTCTCTGCCAAATGTTTTGCAAAAAAGAAACGTTTATTTTTTTTAAGCAAAAAGAAAACCCTTAAAGGGGTTGTTTGTTTGTTTTTCATCCAAGGCCTTGTTGATGTTTAGCCTGGAGTCCCCTCGCTCCAGAGGGGAGTCAATATGGAGTAATAACTACGCCCCATTGGGAATCGGGAGACGCACCAAGTCTAGCCAGGTACTATCATAACCCACCCCTTACTCATTCACCTGGAGTAGCAAAATAAGAAGGCTCTAGCCCTCGTGCCACCACCAGAGGCAAACAACAACCCATGCAGCCCCCAAAGCCAGCATCCTGCCACAGGTGCAATTGGGCCTGTCCCACCCCACCTAAAAAACTTGATTTTTGAAAAACAAACATTAAAATGCTACAAGTAAAATAATAATTGCAAGTAACTTAGGTGTCAATAAAAGGATATCGGTATGATCTTCAGAAACTGATTTCCAAACTTAGGAGTCAGTGTACCCGGGGGTGTATCTGTGTGAAAACCAGGGTTCAAATCCCACCTTAGCCAGGAACTCACTGGGGGGCCTTGGGCAAGTCACTCTCCCTTAACCTCAGTTTCCCATCTGTAAGATGGGAATAAATGACCTGCCTGACACACGGGATGTACTAGGCCCCAAATTCCTCTCAACAGACCTGTCCCTGCATCTCAAGGCACAGAGAGGTCAGCCTCGGGACTACGGGGGGCGGGGAGGGGGGGAGCCTCCGGAGCCGCTCAGTCCGTGACTTCTTTAACGGTACTGGGCAAGCATTGGGTTGCTTTGCATTTGTCCACTTCAGAAGGCCCCAACCCCCTTGCCAAAGGCCACCCAACCACCGTTCGTCACCATCGACATGGGCCTGAGAGCAAGGTGGCCACCTATGCACGTTTTAAAAGAAAATTATTAAAATACATGTTGCAGGGCCCGCACTGGCACCTAAGGCCCTGCCCATGTATTTTTCATAAGTATTCCTTAAAGAAACTGGTTTGGTGGCCACCCTACTGAGACCCGACTACCAGCCACCTAACAAGGCAAGAGTCCTCCCCACTACTCTAGAGCATCCGTGCCCTGGAAATGCCAGCTCTCCCTGTGCGGACAGATCCGTACTTACTGCTCCAGGATGTCCCAGAGGTGCTGGAAAACCTCTGGGCTGGGGAAGTCTCTGCTCTGGGAGCCCTGAGACATGGCGGTGTGGAAATAGCTCTCCGTCCAGGAGAAGTGGCCTGGAGGGTCTACAAACCTAGGAACAAAACACACAGGAAACTCCGTGAGAGGCTGCAGAGTCAAGCGCGCCAACGCCACAAGCAACGGGGCAGGAGCCGCTGGCGGGAAGAGAATTTCCATGTCGCAAACGCCCAGATCGATCCATCTCCCGCCGCGCAGAGTGACCGTGTAGGGTCTCAGTCCATAAGCGACCAGGCTGAAAAGGAGAGC
This sequence comes from Sphenodon punctatus, assembly GCA_003113815.1. Classification (NCBI taxonomy): domain Eukaryota; kingdom Metazoa; phylum Chordata; class Lepidosauria; order Sphenodontia; family Sphenodontidae; genus Sphenodon; species Sphenodon punctatus. The sequence goes on from QEPC01009702.1 coordinate 2,128,935, forward strand.
TGTGCTAATAGGGGGGGTGGGCCTACCTCCCCTTGCACCAGAGCCAGTGCAACCCTGCAACATGTATTTTCCATAAGCGTCCTCTTTTCAAGGGGGAGGTATGGCCACCCTAGTCCCTTCAAAGGGTCTGTGCCTCAGTTTCCCCAGTGAAACAAGCTGCCACTGCCCCCCCCATTTTACTCCCCTGCTCTCTGCACGGCTCCAACAGCCTGGTAGCTTGTAATATCAACACAACAGCTCTCACGCCTCCCCCTCTGGATCCCTTGTTCCAGGGCTCCCCTAAGCCTTCCCCTAACCTGGATGCAGCTTTCACTACCAGGACTTTCCTCTGGAACCTCATCCTTCACAATATAGTTGTCATTGCAACTTGTGCTCAGCTGACTGCCTCAGCTGCTCCTCCACCCTTCACTCCAGCTGGCAAGGATTAAGCTAGGCGCAAGGGAGTGGAGCCCACTCCCCCTTGCAGGGCTAGGTCACCTGCTACAGGGGTGGGGCTTACGTGGAACGAGGATTAGGGCTTCCAGCCCATTGGGTTAAACACTGCCATCCACCATGATCTTTAAACAGACACCTGCACCCTCAAGTCATCAATAATATTTCTTGCTGGATGCAGGGATCCTGAGCTCCTCTCTGGCAACTTTTGTTCCCTCCCTCCCAACCTTCAGTTCCTTCCTAAAAGCCAACCTCCCCTAGGCTCCTCACCCTCACAGAACGCTTCAGGACACTGTCCTGTCATTCTGCGGCCCCGTCTCCCCTGCTAAGCTAAGCGCCTGCTGCTTCTCAACTTCAGGGATGGCCGTTGTCTCTTCCTATGCTCCCTTCTTGTCGTTCCCTAGTGTAGTGGGTAAGGTGGAAGGCCCAAATTCAAATCTCACCCTAGCCAATCCCTGGGTGGCCTTGGGCAAGTCACGGCCTCAGTGCCCCATCTGTAAAATGGGAATAAGGTCTGTGTGTTTCCCCTCACCTTTGTCCATTTTAGATTGGAAGCAGAGACCGGTCACTGTAAAGCATGGAGTACGCCTAGTCTCAGCCTTACCTCTTAATGGACAACTTCTTAAAATTGTATTTATCTTAAACGTACAGTAACACTGATCACTACAGTAGCACTATAGAAATGATCAGTAGCGGTAAGCCCCTCAGGGCAGAGACACCTGTCTAGAATTAGGATTGTACATTGCTGGTGCAACAGTAGTAATAATAACAACAATAATAATAATAATAGGAAGCAGCAGCTCCAAGCATCTCAGCCCATTGCTGAAATGACAAAGGGCATGATTTGCAGGTAGGGGGAGCGAGAATCAGGCTAGCCATCTCCTGTACGGCTCTTCAAGTCTTCCTTATCAAATTATATTTATAGCAAAGCAAAAGTGCCTCCCACAAGAATGGAAACCCAAAAAAAAAATAAAAATGCCTGTAATTTGCATAACCAACAACACACTGGTTTGCATCAACTTGGGCCTTAAAATAGCTCACTGCCCATGTCTGGGTTGCGAGGGGGGGGCAGAGGAGAGAAGAGAAGTTTTGTTTTCTTTCTTTAAAAAAACCCCAGACTCCCGGCCTTTGCAAGAGCTCTTTCACTTGAGCTACACAACACCAGAGCGGAGTCCCAGTTTTTAAGTCGGAGAAGAGTTTCACACAGAGAGCAGCTCCCCTTGAATGAGCCCGGGTTAAGGGGCTCAGGAATTATGGGACAGCGTCACTACTCAGCGTGCCCACATCCCCTTTCTACCAACTTACTTGCACTATCTGGGGGGCTCTTCACTCTCTCTCTCCCCTCAGTCAAACCCCCCTGGAACAAATCTCCCACAAAGCAGGGACAGACAGAGGTGCCGATCGGCTTCATTGGACCCAAATCCAAGCAGGCCAAACCACACAAGGCCATATTTTGTCATGGATGTTTATTTCCACCCTAGTTACCAAGCCCTGGTCTTCCAGGATCCTGCCCTACCCACTCGGCCAGCCTCTCACCATGCCCCCTCTCCCCGAATACTGACTTCTAGGAAGGGGGAAAGGAGACACCTTCTTCTGGGAGATCCTCCCCTCATCCTGGCTACCCCCTGCCCAGATTCCTGCCCCCCCAGCACTGCTGCAGGAAGAGCATGCATGTATGGGTGGGCTGGGGAGCTGGAAGATGCATGCTCCCCCCCTTGGTCCTTCTCCATGCACAGCAGTATGCATGGGGGAGGGGCTCAGCAACAAGCCCAGGCAAGCTCTGGTCTGCTCTGGTCTACAGCCTTGGATCAGCTCTCCCTGCCCAGGGAAAGCAAGTGGGGACCCATCACAGCAACCTCTCCTGGTGGCAGCCTGAGCTGCAGGGCATCCTCTGGTAGCCCAAGCAGGCACTGCACCATCATGGCCAGCTCAGCAAACAGCTACTGCTTAGAAAAGGGGAGTAATATCAAACAGCTGGACCCAGGCTCATGCTCTAAAAAGTTAGCATCCTCCCCGCCCCAGGACACAGCTTGCTTACCCCCAAGGAAGGAGCAGGCCCTGATAGTTGCTCTCAGGTTGACTCTCAGCAAAGAACCCCTTAGGGGCAGGGGCCACAATGCCACATGTATCTAGGGAAGGGTTGGAGGTGGAGCTAAAGGCATAGCTCCTCCCCCATGCACACTTGACTCCACCTCCCTTGTAAGAGGTGATGGGGAGGGATGAGCCTCTGGCATGAGAGAGAAGCAGTGGGAAACACTTCACTCCTAACATGGGACGGGCTGTGGCTCAGAGTGTGTGCTTTGTGTGTATAAGTTCCCAAATTAAATCCCCAAACTCTCTGATTCAGGATCTCAGATAGCGCGGCTGGGTGAGGCTTCTGCTGGGGATCCTGGAGAGCTGGATTTGAAACCCAGCTGCTGCCGTGTCAGGTTTTGACAATACGGGACTAAGATGGACCATTATTGGTCTGACTCAGTCAGCTCCTTATATCCTAGGTGTTTCAAAGGGGCCTTGCAATTCCGCTAACGTTAGTGCTTCTCCATTCAGGGGAGAGAGAAAGAGCGCGTGTCTCTAGGGTGAAATCCTGACTTCACTAAAGTGAATGGCTAAACTCCCCACTGACTTCAATGGAGTCAATTTCACACGCTGCAGGGAACTGGGGGGGTGTGCTTTTTTGGGGGGGGGTTGTTTGTTTTGTCATTTCTCTTCAATGTGGGTTCCAGATCTTGCTGGCTCTGAATCACCATCGAACTCTTGGGAGTCAGGGGCATAGCCAAGCTTGGGAGATGTACCCCCCCCCCACACACACACACACATGCATTCAAAGCCAGTATCCCCCATTCATTTCTCTCCTCTCCTCTTTCTTTTATTGCCCTACTCCCTCATCTAAGAGATCTTGGTTGTCATCACTGTTGAGAGCTAAAGGTGCCTAGCACTTCAGTAGGGTCTGGATAAATGTTTCATAACAATAATTACCCCTGCACATGGAGCGCTATACAATCATAAAAGTATAAAACATTATAAAATCGATTTTATACCATTTGATAGGGGACGGTAAAGAGATAAGCCAGTGTGGTGTAGTGGGTAAAGTGCTGGACCTGGGAGACCAGGGTTCAAATCTCCTCCGAGTCCTTGCCAATGAACCACAGGGGGGCCTTGGGCAAATCACAAATGCTCAGCCTCAATTGCCCATCTGTAAAATGGGACTAGGGGGAGTATGTGTGCCTGTCTTTCCCTGCTGTGTGTGTTCCCCTTCTTGCTAGGCAGGGACCTGTCTCTGAAAATCAGCATATGCCTAGTGGCGCTATAGAAATGATTATTTATTTTCCCCCACCCCCAACTCCTCCTGCTTTCACAGCTGGGGGCAGCTCACAACATCTTAAAACACCAATAAAAACACATACTACATTAAAAATAGCCCAGGCAGAGCATTAAAACCGTTTCCTATCCCTTACCCAGCCCAACCCCCACACCCCAGTCACCCATCTCCCTCACCAAAGGCCTGGCGGAACAGTCAGGTCTTGCAATGTCATCGGAAAGAGGGGAGGCCCGGCAATTAGTAGTAGCGGACAGACTACATGAAGGGGAACCGGCTGTGGATCCTGAAAGCACCTACAGAATGAATGAAGTTGCTGGTGCTTTTTAAGGGTGAGGAGGGAGGAACTGAGACGGACATCCGGAAGGAGCAAGTTCCACACCAAGGGGGTCTGCCACAGCAAAGGCCCAATTGCCCACTGACCTAAGACGTGATAGTGGCTTCTGTGCGCAGATTCCAATCAGCGTGAGCCTCCAGGAGCAGGCCTCAAATCTAGCCAGGACCTAGACCATTCAGGGCTCCTCCTGTCACTTCTCCTCTCCCTTGTTCCTTGACTCCCCTCACCACCCCATTATTTTAGAGATTCCCCCCCACCCACCCCCCAGCGCAGTGAGAGTGTGAAGCTAAGTGTTTGCCAGCACGGCCATCCAGTTTGAGAACCTTATGCCCTAGAGGTTCGTCGGTGCCTGAGCACGTGCATTTTTCAGAAGACATGCCAAACCTTTTTTGTTTTATGCGACCAGACGTTCAGCAGGCGAGGATAGGTTTTTTTTTTAAATGCTCCTACGGGCTTTAGTATTTATTTACTTATCTTTTATTGAATTCTTTTTACATGGATTTGTATTTTAAATTGATTTTATATATTGGATATTTATTTTGTTTAGCGCCAGTTGACGGTGGGGTGTTCTAAAAACAAAATGTGTTTGTTAATTATATTGTGGTTGTCGCTGTTGTTTGTGGTTATTATATAGTTACCTGTCCTGGGCGCTAAGGATAGGATGGACTATATATTTAAGCACGCGCACCTGAGACTTCGCATCCGCTTGAATGTTTGTTTGTCTTCTCCCCTGTCTCTCCCACTGTCCTCTCTCCCTGTCTCCCCCTCCTTGTCTTTTAGATTGTAAGCCACAGGCAGGGACCGCGTCTAGTTCTGTGTTCTGTACAGCACCAGGTCACACGACTGGTGCTATATAAATGTTTATAATAATAATAATAATAATAATAATAATAATAAACCCCATTCCTAGCAGGGTTTAGAGCCTGGAGGCAAGTTGGGTAGAATGAGAAGTCATGCTGCAGCTCAAAGGCGAGCTGATGTAATGAGGTTATGCTCTGGTCTCTGGTGGTGCATTCACACAAAATCTGCATCCCTGGAAGACAGCCCTGCGCTGGCTCCTTCTGCGACCCGGTCTCGTGCAAAAGGGTTTGCCACACTAGCAAACGTGCGATCCTTGCGATCTCTCTCTCTCTCTCGCTCTCTCCCCGGGGCCACTTGGAAAATGTGTGCACGTCTGAGGGGTGCAAAGAATTTTGGGACAGGAGTACTCAGGGCGGGCACTCGGGGAAAGGAGAATCCCGATCGTGGATTTTTGTCCCCACTCCTTGTGTGCCTGCCCTCTTCCTCCTCCTTTCTGCTCCCTTCCCCTGAGCTCCGTCGAACAGCGCTTTGGGGGGCGGGGGTGGGTAGGAAGGAACTGGAGCCGGGGATCCGATCGAGGAACTGGAAAGGGGCCAAAGAATAACTAGCTGCAGGATGCATTTGGCCCCCAGGCCTGCAGTTCCCCACTCCTCCAGCGTGACAACACCCAGCCCCGCAGAGGAAGCCAGCACCGACTGGCTTCCTCCCAAGATCTGGGCACTGTATGAACTAGGGCGGCCCCCTAGCCAAATATTTAAGAAACACTTATGAAAGATACATGTTGCAGGGCCGGCATAGGCACCAAAGGCAGGCCCTGCAACATGTATCTTTCATAAGTGTTCCTTAAAAGTTTGCCTCACCGCCCTAGTATGAACATGCCCTGAGTACGTTGGGTCACAAGCCGGACACCACTTCTGAGTACGTTGGGGTTTAGCCTGGAAAATCTGGGTCAAAATGCAGCCTGGGGGGGGGGGGGACAACCCTAGATCCCCCCTGTAGCCCCACCAGCCGGGGACTCTCTGACTGGCCGGAGCCCTGGAACAGGGATCCAGCCCCTGGTCTGTGCAGCCGTGCCCAGGAGGACCTGAAACGCATGCAGCAGGTCCCAGAGGAAGGAGTCAAGGGAAGATCTGTGCCAAGGATGGGAGCCAAATCCCCGAATTCCCATCATGCCAAAAACGCAGACCTTATCCCGCTTCACCTGCCAACTAGTCCCACCTAAAGGCCCACTTCTTTGAGATTACTTTTAAATCATGAACCCAGGCCCTATTCTTATCATAGCCGTGCGGACTTCAACCACGTTCACTGACTGGATGCCTGCATCTTGTAGCCCATTATTCCTAGGAAGACTCTAGTTATCCATGTCTTTCTGTCTTGGTTAGATTGTAAGCTCCATGGAGCAGGGGTTCCCTTTCCATTGTCTGTATCTGTACAGCGCTGTGTACGACTAGCAGCGCTACAGAAATGCTAACTTCGACTCCTAGTAGTAGCCGTGGTCTAAGATCCCTTGACGTTAATGGTGGAATGACGCAGTGGGTCGACACTGCAGCTGGAGGTGAAACAGGTATCTGCAAAAACCGGTCTACCCATCGAATTCGTACTACCCAATTCAGCTCGGAAAAAATGGATACTTTCCGGTATCCGAAACCATGTCCTACAGAGTAACCAAAATACCATTTTTGTCCTGATTTTTTTTTTAAAAAAAATATTCTGATCCTGAATTTCAGAAAATGGGGGGGGGGGGGGACAGTTCAAGTTTGGGGGTCATTTGGGGTACTCGGAAAACCAGGAACGGACATCTCCTTTATTCTGGTCTTTGTCCAGTATTCCAGCACTGATTCAGATACCTGAAGCAGTAGCCCAAAATGCAGCTATTCACCGTGGAGAATCAGGTCCCCATTTCAGCTCAAGTGAAGCCTGCTGTCAGGACACACGTTTAAATGGAGAGAGGCAGGCCACAAACAGAAGGTGTAACTGCTGGTGTCTGTTCTGACCCCTTGCCTCTCATGGAAGATAATCCAATCCTGGGCCCCTCCTTCCACTGGCTGTTTGAACCCACCCACGTGCATTAACAACTAGCACAAGACGGAAATGTTCCCGATGGAGACAGGTTCAGTGATGTTGAGCAAACCCCAGTAGCCATCATATTTTGAGTTCTCGAAAGGGGAGGAGAGGGAATTGCCGGGGCTCTAGGAACTTGGCAGCCCCCGGCGATCTGGAATTCCCCCACTCGGCATTCTAACGCCACCGTGATTTGTAGGCATTCCTATTTAACAGAGCCCGCAGCTGTGTGTGAAGAGAAGGGGGCAGGGTTTGGCAGCCAAGAGAGAGTGTCTGGCAAGTGGTGTCATTTGGAATTCCCCTTGCCACATGCAGGACCACGCTGTCACCCTGCCATCGCCCATCCATACACCCGCCGGGGGAGCTTATTAAAGGACCATCAGTAATTCACAGAGAGAAACGTCAGGAAGGGTGCTGGGTAGGCCCAAAAGGTTCCACGTTCTCATCCAACAGGAGTCGGGCCAATAAATAAAATCATCTGAGCTACTTTTTCTCCATCCAAGGAGTTCAGTCTGTTTCCCTTATCACAAAGGAGTAAAGGGGAAGCACCTTCACAGACAGAAAGTGCCGGGTTCTGGGAGACCTGGAGGTGTTCTGTCCTGCCAGGAATAGACACAGTGATCACATTGAAATGAATAGGATTTGCAGTCACAATAAGTGATAACATCTGCATTCAGCTCTCTTCCGCCCAAGCGCCTGGGAAAGTCGGATCCCAGCAACGGTTCCACATCTATAGCATGGACCGAGTCCAAACTCTGTCTCCAAACCCTCTCCAGAGTCTGGCAGAATTGGATCCTGACCTTAAATTGTGCCAGTAAACCCCTAGCCGCCTCCTCTCCCCATCATTTCGGAGCTAACCTGCCGGCCTCTAGACTTGCATACAAGAGGGATGTCCCAGGGTTTGGAGCCAGCTTTCTTTTCAGGATTTCCCTCACCGTCCCTTTCTCTGCCTCTCGGGCTCTGTGACCCTGCAAAAGCAGCTCCTTGCATGGTGCTGCTGGGCCGGTGGTGGCAGGAGTTACAGGGCCGCGGGGGAGGATGTTTACCAGCCTTGTTCTCCCACGTCTTTGGCACGGGCTACTCCTGCCCATTCAGCCAAGTGGCACGCATGGGAAATCCCAGAGCAGGGGTTTTCCGCCTGCCCCGGATCATATACAGTGTCTGCTCCGACACCAAACTAGGAGAGGACTTCTGCTTCCAGCCACCAGCTATTTGGTAGGAAGCCCCTGTCTCTCATTGGCAAGAGTCAGGGACGGGCGTAGGGTTTTAGCGCCCCTAGGCAACTCAGGCTGCCGCCCACCCCAGAACTCTGGTGCACACGCGAGCTGCCGTCTGAGGCAGGGAGGGAGATAATTGTGGGGCCCAGCACTGAAGCAGAATCTCTTCCTCCGCGCTGGGCACCACTGCAGAGCGTGTCTTCGGGAGGTTTGGGGGCAGAATGGGGCTTCTCCGGGTGTGGATGGACGGGGGGGGGGTCCCCCCGCCAGGTTGCAGACAGCGCAGGTGAGGCAGTGCGGTTGCGGCGGCAGCAGGGGGAGGGGCATCATGACTGGGGTAGGCATGGGCTGCGAACAGAAGCCCCCAACACCTCCCCCCAAAAGTATGCCACCACGATCCACAAAATCCACCGGCCTAGACTGGTGCCTATGTTGCCTGAGCCTAAATCCAGCCCTGGCATGGGTGGGAGCTGGCTTTGCTGCCTGCCACCTCTTACAAGGGACCCCAGATACATGGGAAATTGTTTGTGCTGTTCCAGGAGGACGTGCCCCACATTTGGCACGTCGACCGGTGTTTATATGTTCATGCAAATGCAGGTTTGGGGCAAGAACCAGGTGGTTAATGTAACACAAGAAAGTACCATCAAACTTCAATAACGTGGAGGGGCCTCCTCACATTCCACCAATTAGCCTTGGTGCGAAAATGCCCATTCCCAAATCAACCTGAATTTGCGTCTCTGTTGAACATTTGTGCAATAGGGGGAGGGTGAAATTCATGTTGTTTTATATTTATTTATTTTTAAAATGCACTATCCCGCCCCCTCCAGAGGCAGTTCATTGTGGCGTACAACATAAAAACAACAATATAAAATATATAATATAAGCACATAAAAATTCAATAAAAACACCAATGTCGTCATACCCCCCCAACCCAACACCACCCCTCCCCATCTCCCTCACCAAATGCCTGGTGGAACAACCAGGTTTTACATTGACGTCTGAAGGAAAGGAAGGTTCTGGGTCAAATGAGCCTCTGCCGAGAGGGCGTTCCGCATCTGAGGCACGGTAACCGAGAATGCCCCCTGCCGAACATAGGGGACCTCCAAAAAGGCCACCCCCAGCCAACCGCAGCGGCCGTTCCAGAACCCGGGGAGTGAGGTGGTAGGTGGGGTCCAGACCATGTAAAGCTTTATAGGCAAGCACCAACACCTTCAACCGGGCCCGGAAGACTATAGGCCACCAGTGCAGCGAACGGAGCACCGGTGTTATGTGCTCCCGGCGGCCCGTCCCCATAAGGAGGCGGGCTGCCGCATTCTGCACTAGCTGCAGTCTCCGGACCGTCCTCTTGGGTAGTCCCACGTAGAGTGCGTTACAGTAATCAAGCCTCGAGATGATGAAGGCATGGATGATGGTGGCAAGGTCGCAGTCTAAGATCTATGACCGTAACCGTCGTGCCAGATGTAATTTAGTCAATGCACTCCTCACCACAGCTGGCACCTGGACATCCATGCAGAGGTGTGAATCAAGGCGTGCCCCCAGACTGTGAACCTGAGGAACCAAGGCAGGGTGCACCCCATCAATGATGGGGGTCTCCACTCCCTCGGCCCTTCCCACCAGCATCCCCCCCATCTTGTCTGGATTCAGCTTCAAGCGGCCCGCCCTCATCCAGTCCCCCAAAGCTTAATTAGTTACGGAAACAAACAGAGCCCCATCCGTTTTTGTAACTAAGGTAATGAAAACGAATGAATACACAACCGACATTTATTTGATTTCATTCCTCGTTTGTTTCTATTTTTTTGGTTTATCTTATTAAAAGCCATTAAAACATTTTTTTTAAAAAAAATAAAAAAACAAAACTGCACCTGGGCAGTCGGTTTTTTGCACCTGTGCAGTGGGTTTTTAAAATTATGTTTAATAAATGAAAAAATAAATGAAAACGGTAGAATCATTTACGACTCCGGCCCCCGCCCCGAAAATGGAGGTTTTTTTGAAAATTCAATCAAATTCAATTCAGTTTCAATGTATTGATCTGACCAATAGGCCTTGTCGAGCATCTATAACAAAAAAATGAAACATATGAAATACGGCAACAGATGCAGCAGTGCCGTTATTAAAACCATGACCCATGAAACCCCCCCACTAAAATAACCAACATGTTCATTCAGGCCCAACCCCTTTTGAAAACAAATATGAAAATGAAAGCGAAAATTAAAACCAATGTTGGACCCGCTGCACACCCCGACGATGCAATCTTTCCGCCTCTTTCAGTATTTCCAACGGTGAGTTTCCGACACTTTGCAGCGCTTTTCGGCATTCTCGACGCTTTTACGAGTCTGTTGCCGTTTTCGAACTTCCTGGTTGGCAAAAATGCACAATGATTCCCTGACAACTCGCTGTGCGCTCCCGAGTCGTTGGGAGACCAGCGAATGAATCATGTCAAGCTTGTCGCCCTGTTTTCGACACGCGTTTTGGACGTTCGTTTTGCTTCCTCCACTCAGCTATTTCAATCCTTCGATCCTTTCCACATTTTCTTTTGGGCAGTCTGTAATTAGCACTGAAATATTTCATTTTATTTAATTATTTATTTTCACGTTTGAATAACCCACCCAACTCCTGCCTACGGCAGCCTAGAGTGATGAACAATAAAAAAACAAACACTCATAAAACATTTACAACATAAACGTATATAAATCTATGATATTACATACAGCAAGGTCAGCATCCCATTTCCCCCTTCCCAACCCACATCCACTCATTACCCACCCTCGTCACCAAATGCCTGGCAGAATAGCCAAGTCTGACACTGTCGCCTGAGGCGTTCCATTGCCAACCAGGCCTCCACCGCGAAGGAGTTCCACAGCCGAGAACACCCGCTCCAACGTGGCCCCCTGCCAAATGCGGGGCACCACCGAAAGAGCCCTAAATGATCAAATAAAGCACTAAATAATCCCCAAATGCTGAAATAAAAGTGTTAAAGGACAGAACAAAGTCCAGAAAACATCCAAAATGAAATACCTGAAATAGCAGATACGTGAATATCTGTTATATTGAAAATATTTATCCAGATATTCTGATAGTAATCCAGAAATGTAAATCATATTCACAAATACGAAATTAACTTTGTTCCGGCACCAATGGTAATAACCATTCCCACCAGTCAATAGAACAGTCCGCAACTCCTTAAACATTCCCTGAACCGACCTGTTCAGATTTTGCCCGGTTCCTTGAATGCTGTTCCCCCGAAGACCCATGGACAGCGGCCAAGGGCAATGAACTCCCTGGGTGGCCTTAGACAAATAGAAAATCTGTGGTTGTAAAAGCACTGTGTGTACCTATCACTACAGAAATGATAAGCGGTAGTAAGGAAGCATTCAGGCCATCCTGAAGAGAATCAGGCAGGTCGATCGGAATAAAGCCTTGAGAGAGGAATTGCTCAGCCTTAGGGTGCTTTTAAACGAGACGAGAAACGCAGCTGATCCTTTGATCAGCCGCCTTTCTTTGTGCTCGTTTAAAAGTCTGACCTGCTTTGAAGCCGGGTCTTCCCCGCGTTAGGCCGGCCCAGCGATCCTTCCCCCTCCGACGCAGATCGCCGATGTGCCGGGTTTAACCCGCACCTTCGGGTCCCCTTTCTAGAGGGCGCATGC
>QEPC01009702.1:2148644-2158906 GCA_003113815.1 Sphenodon punctatus
CCGAGTCCTCCACGCCTCGTGCACACCACTACCGCCTGCCTCCGAGTCCTCCACGCCTCGTGCACACCACTACCGCCTGCCACCGAGTCCTCCACGCCTCGTGCACACCACTACCGCCTGCCGTCGAGTCCTCCACGCCTCGTGCACACCGCTACTGCCTGCTGCCGAGTCCTCCATGCCTTGTGCACACCGCTACCGCCTGCCGTCCAGTCCTTCATGGCTTGTGCACACCACTACCGCCTGCCGCCGAGTCTTCCATGCCTCATGCACACCGCTACTGCCTGCCACCAAGCCCTCCATGCCTCGTGCACACCGCTACCGCCTGCCACCAAGTCCTCCATGCCTCGTGCACACTGCTATTGCCTGTCGCCGAGTTCTCCATGCCTCATGCACACCGCTACTGCCGAGTCCTCCTCCCTTGCACTGCTGTCACTGTTTCTATGAGTAAGTTCTCGCTCTGATGACTTCCTGCCCGCCCAGACAAGGGGGACCATGACAGGGGAGTGGAGGAGGACTACACTCCAAGTCAGTCCATTGCGTGGCCAGGGGGACCTGGACCAGTGAAAATATTGGAGTGGGGGCATTTGCCCTCCCGTGTCATCCTTATGCATCACCCATGGCACTGTTGAGTGGTCTGACAATCCTTGAGCTGGAGACAAAATAGTCTCGACCTCTGTCACTCAGGACCAACATGGCAACCACAGTCTCTCTGGATCCTTCAGTTAGCTGCAACATCAAGAACAAGCCCAACAAGCTCGCTATTAGGGAGGTACCAGGCACATAAGCAAGGGATTACATTGATAGCATTCACCACCAATAACATAAACACATCTGAGAAGACGATCCACTGAGGGCTTCATTCTTTAATCCCTCCAAGCTTTCCTGGAGGTGGGAACAGGGAGGGGAGCGTTCTCTCCCTGTCGGGAAAACAGCCACATGAAAGAAGAGAGACATTCCCCCAGCATCCCCACTTTGGAGCTAGAAGAAAAGGAGACAATGGCTGAGTCTGCTCCGCCATAATCCCACAGCAAACACAAAACAGACCTCCAAGCAGACAGGCATCCGACTGCTCCACTCGGTGTGATTTGCTGCAAAGTCTTTCAAATCAAACTAAACGCTGTGGGATTTGACGCTACCACTATGTAATGGCCTCAGCATGAAGGGAAAGCAAAGCCATTCAGAAGAGACAGCGGTTGGGCTTCTGCCTGTTACAACGTTGGCAGCTCCAGATGTTCAGGAATCACAGTCTGGGCCCCAAATACTAGGAGATGAATATGATGGCAAGTTCTCTGCATAAGGCTCTAGTCTAAGATCCCCATACCCTATAACCCCACCCCACACGCGCCTCCTGACCATCTCTTTTCTAAGCTGAAGATTTACCAATAGGATTTCAGTTCTACAAAAGACTGAACGGGGGGAGTGAAGGTGGGGGGGGACTCTTCCACTTTTTGGCAGCTGCCGAGGTTGGTTTCTTTTGTTGGTGTTTTAAAACAGCAAAAGGGGTGAAAGAGAAGCATTCTCAGCGGCTGCTCCACAACTTTGGAACTCCCTGCCCCTGCAGGTTCACCAAAGTCCAAGTCATAGGGATGGGCGAACAGAACGGAGTTCGGAAATTCGGTTCGGTTCAGTTCGGTTTGAAATTCGAGTTCGGTTCGGAAGTTTGGTTTGGTTGACCAAACAGACTGAGTTCGGTCGAATTCCAAACTTCCGAACCAAGTTCAGCCATTCAAAACCAGCTTTTTTGGTGTGTGTTGCCACTAGGGATGGGTGAATAGAACGGAGTTCAGAAATTCGGTTCGGTTCAGTTTGAAATTCAAGTTCGGTTCGGAGGTTCGGTTCGGTCGACCGAAGAGACCGAGTTCGGGCCGAACTCTGAACTGCCGAACCGCGTTCGCCCATCCCAACCAAATCATTATCTGGAGAAAATGTAAGTCCGACCTCCTGGGCCAGGGCATTTAGTAGGCAGGGATAGGATTTGGTGGTGTCATTTTATAGGTGTTTTATATATTAATATGTTTTATAGGTTATATTTTTGTATTTTATAGGGGGTTTTTTTATGTTACCTGCCCTCAACCTTTAGGAAAGGGCTGCTTAAACATTTAAATGGGTAAATAATTCAAATCTAACCTAGGTTTCTAAACCAACCTTTCAAAAACAACTAAAATTACCAAATTTCTGGAAACAAATTAATATTTATTTATTTATTTTGAGTTATATCCCCAAAGGCTCAGGGTGGCTCACAAAACACATCAATATACAAATATACAATAAATAATTAAAACCCCACAAAACTAAAAACACCCTCCATCGCCCTCCCCCACCAATCTGTCCCTGCCCATTGAGTGCCCGGCCAAATAAAACGGCTTTGCGCTGCTTCCGAAAGACATTCAAACTAGGGCTGAGATGAGCCTACAAGGGAAGGGAGTTCAAAAGCTGCGGGGCAGCCACCAAGAAAGCTTCTCTGTGGGCCAGAGTCGGAGGAAACAGGGCCAGCGATAGAACCCGCAAGAGGGCCCCCTCGGCAGATCATAAGGGCCGCGAAGGAGCCTAAGGAGAAATACGGTCCTTCAGAAATGTAGGGCCCAAGCCAGTTAGGGCTTTAAAGGTCAAATAGCTATGGGGTAGATGCTAAAGTCGTGTACGCATGCAAGTTGTGCATGTTTTTCACGCAGTTTGCATGCATGCCGTATTTCCCTTTGCAAGGGTTGTGTGCAGGTAGCGCATACACAGTGCACAGGATATAAATAAAACCAGGAACCATGTAACATATCAACATTAAAAAAACTCCTTCCACTCTCCCATGAAGCTAAGTTCCTATCTTATCAACCGAAGACGCCTGGCCTCCATATCCACCTGGATTGCTGAAATCAAGCAGGTGCCGATTTTAAAATTCATCTCATTGTGTCTTCTGTTAAATCAACTCAATTGTTCCATCACAGAATTGTAAATGGATGAGAGCTATGCTTCACCTACAAACTCCCTCTCTTCCCCTCAGCATTCTTGCCCAGCAAGCCACAGTGGGCCGCTTTTCGATGCAAAGCAGAGGTCCATGCAAAAATCAAAGAGTACAAAACCAGGTACATGCTTTGTGATGGCAAACGACCTAAGTACAGGTCCTTCCGGTCTGCAACTCATCCCTCTGTATCTGGACACAGGATGGAAATATTTATTTTATTTATTTATTTATTGAATTTATACCCCGCCCCTCCTGAATACAGTTCGGGGCGGCTTCCAACAATAAAAACAGTATAAAACAGTTTAAAACATATAAAAATACAATATCAAATATTAAAATATTAAGAGCAGGGCCCGGGATACAAAAATCAATAGGGGAGGGAAGACAAAACCCACTAAACCCTCCCCCCCTCCCCAAAGGCCTGGGCGAACAGCCAGGTTTTACACTTTCATCAGAATATCAAGAGACTTGGGGCCAGGCGAGCTTCCTCCGGTAGGAAGTTCCAAAGACGCGGCCCGGCCACCGAGAATGCCCTCTCCATTGTGGCCCCCTGCTTAACGTGGGGGACTTCCAAGAAGGCACCCCCGGCAGACCGAAGGGTCCGCTCCGGGGCGCGGAGGGCGAGGCGGTCCCTGAGGTACGAGGGGCCAAGACCGTGAAGCGCTTTATAAATCAATACCAATACCATGAACCTGTCTCGGCACGCTATCGGCAGCCAGTGCAGAACCCGGAGCACAGGTGTAACGCGCTCCCGACGACCCGTTCCCAAAAGGAGACAGGCTGCCGCATTCTGCACTAGCTGCAGCCTCCAAACCAGGCACAAGGGAAGCCCCACGTAGAGCGCGTTGCAGTAGTCCAGCCTTGAGGTGACGAAGGCATGGATGAGAGAGGCCAGGTCCGGGCCGGAGACGAACGGATGCAGCCTCCGCACCAGATGCAACTGGCGAAAGGCAGCCTTTGTGACTGCCTCCACCTGCCGCTCCAGGCGGAGGTCCACGTCCAGCACCACCCCCAGACTCCGGACCTGTTGAGCTATGGGAGGGCGAACCCCCCCAATCAGGGGGGCCGACACCTCCCTCGCTCTCCCCATCATCATCACCTCCGTCTTATCGGGGTTGAGCTTCAGTCTGCTCAGCCGCATCCATTCCGCCATGGCCTGCAAACACTGGGATAGCACCGAGATGGTGGGGTGTTGAATGGACGAGAATAAAACAGCCCCCAGACAGTGAAGACTTTACAACCAGCTCCAAAGAGATTTCCTTGAACATCCAACATGGAGTGTTTCACGTAGGGTATTTTTAGATGTGATGGAGGACGCCACTGCAGACTTTTCCGGGAGGTGGAGGCTGAGATCTGTCAGCTCGCCGATGTAGCATGACGGTGGCCTGGGCCATGGAGGGGGCAGGATGACGCATGGACATGCATCCACACGTCCCAACCCTTGACTGATGGGTGGCCATGGTAGCTAATGACAACCGCCATGGTGCCCGGCCCCTGCTGCCACTCCGGATTAGGTTGACTGAAGCAGGCTATCAGCCCACTTGACTCCAGGTCCGCTGGCCAGCTCCCAACTGTGTGTGGAACTTAGTCCATGCTGTCACTTGGAAATTTCCCTGAGGGACAGCCCCAGCTAAACTCCACCACGGTTGGGAGACCGACAGCGGTAACATCTGGTGGCCCATTTCAAACGTGACGCTGGCACCCAGATTAATCCGTGCTAAAGGGCATTAATCTGTGCTACCGTCACGTCTGAAAACACCCTAAGACGGTGATGACTCATCCACAGTTGAGCCCTCCTCCATGCCAGCACCATCCAGCTTGTGTTATAGCCGTGACATAGGAATGTAGATATGTCCAGTCTGGATTGCCTCCAAAGACCTAATTGCAAAGGAATTCCTAGCTACCCCTGCTCCCAAGCCATCCTACCCTCTGATATTAAAACCCAGTGCAGTCCAGGAACTCTTGCTATTAGGGCTGGAATGAGAGTTCTCAAAAGTGAGAATTCCTGTTGAAATCCCAGTTCCCAATACCATCTCGGTTGAATCGAGAACCTCTCAGTACTCGGGAATGTCCCGATCGACATTTTGTTTCTCAGCTTACAGATAATGTGTTTACTGGAATCCTGTTTACCGCTTTGCTGTTTACCACTTTGCCGTTCATTTCAAATCCCGAGAGGTAACACCGACGCAATACCACATTTCTTCTGTCTTCTCTGCATGCTATTTTCCACTTGTACTTCTTTGTTCCTCATTGGCTGGTGTGCAGATTCCTTTACAAATCTGAAATCCAGTTGCAAATTGGCCAAAGCAAAGGGAACAACATACAAGAACTGGGCCCTGCTTATCTGCGGGATCGCCTCACTCCCCATGTGCCCGTGCAACCCCTGAGTTCGTCCGTGGGAGCCTTTTTGGAGGTTCCCCGGGAGAGAAGGGTGGCCACCGATGTTAGATCTTTTTCGGTGGCCGCCCCTGTGCTGTGGAACTCGCTCCCGGAGGAGGCTCGGTTGGCACCCACTCTCATGTCATTTCGACGTTTATGTAAGACCTGGCTGTTCTACCAGGCTTTTGGTGAGGGGGTGGGTAGGGTGCGTGGGTTGGGGGGGGTTGTTTTTTTCTCCCGCATATGGGATTTGTAACTTTTAAATTGCTTTTATTGTTTTATTGTTTTAATTTCTTGTTTGCTGCCCCCGAGCTGCCCTCCGGGAAGGAGGGGCGGGATAAAAATCGTTTATAAAATAAAATAAATAAATAAATAAACCCCCTCCGATTGGAGGCACTGGAATGGAGGTTAAAGGGCACGGGGGGTGTTAAAGGGTGGGCTATTTGCACAGTGATTGGCTCAGACAAATGCAGAAATAATGAAGAGACAGAAAACCGGAAGTAAAACGGTACCCTCGGCAAAGCGGTAAGTTGTAAAATGAATGACATGTGGTAAACGGTAAGCAGAAAGTCAGTAAACTGGGACGGTATCTTGTGGTATTGAGAGAATCAAGAAATCGCATGGGTATTGGGAAATTGATCCTGGTCCCCAAGATGGTGAAAGTTCTTGCAAGCAGGCAGTTCCCCTCTCTCCCAAGTCCCTTTATTAAGGGGTGGGGGCCAATTGTCCTGCCCCCACTTAAAGGAAGGAGCCGGTGTTTGCAGAGAGAGGCTGCAGGCAGAAGGTGTGCAAGGCACCTTGCTCTCATGAGGCGAGACCTGGCTGGCTAGGCACCAAGGAGCCTGATTTCCCCGCCCCAGTGTGTGCGCGACAGGAACTGGAGAAGCTGCGACCTCCTGAGGAACACTGTGGGCGTTCAACTGGTCGACTTGTTGGGCCAGGAAGGAATTTTTACAAGAGTTTTCCGACTGGCTTGAGAGGTCCCTTGTTTTTCACCTTCCTCCCAGTGTGTATTGAGCAATTTGGCCCTAGTTTGGGCATTCCCAGTGGTCTGTTCAATCAATGCTGTTGCACTTTTTGTGAGGGTCCAGTTAGCGTTTCCTGTTAGTTACATTAGGATTAGACTCTTCATGAAGAAGACATCTCCTTAAGAGATGGGGAAATGTACCCTGGGCAAGGGCTGGCTACAGCCCCAGGAAGTGGGGTCCCCAATGCCCCCAAAGGCTAATGTGGGTCCCCCACATCCTTCTTATCCCTTGGTCCCAATGGGGAATAGCAGTACCTCAGTCTCCCACCCAGGTGGAGCGGGAGGTGACCGTAGCTTTAGTCAAGACAAGGGCTGGGAACCAGAGAATGCATCAGGCAGCCTGGGAGTTATTGTTAATTAATGTTGTTTGAAACTGGACCCAGTTTGTATGGGGACTGAGTCCCCTCTCCCCACCTCAGCTGAATATGAATCTGGCAATAAAGAGTGCGACCATCAAAACCCATTACAGTGTCCTTGACACCTTCCGAGGCATGATTTTCCCAAGAGCTACGTGCCCGTCCAGGCACTGAAATTAAGGCCAGCGATTTCAAATCAAGCAGCCAACAGCTCCCATTGGATCGATCCCATATGGCCAGGCATTCAGACGTCAGAGAGCACTCAGCACTCACTGCATTTTCAAATGGACCACGGCGCCGCCATAGTCCATGGGGGGGATGGGTGGAGGCAGCAGCGGGTGGGCTGTGCATGGGCGGCTTGTCGCACGGACGTCCACCCACCTCCATGCAAGGAGCATCCGCCATTGCCTCCCATTGCTCTGCGCATGGGCGATGGGTGCAGGTGGATGGAGCACAGCAACGCGCATGCACACCCACCCACCGCGGAAATCCCACCCATGCCCCCCACCCGCAGATGTGGGCGAGGGTGGCGAGGTCCGTGGAAAAAGGGCCAATGGTAGGTTGTGTAAAATCTCCTCCCTTGGATGTTTTTGAAACCCAACTCTGCAATGCCGTAGACAGGGGATATCCTGCCTTGGAGTAGGGGGCTGAACTAGATGTCCTTTGGGGAACCTTAGAACTCCACAATTTTACAAAGGGAGAGCACAGTTCTTATTCAAATCTGTCCTTCTTTCTGTTTTCCCTCTGCGCACACCCAGATGTTCCAGTTGCAGTCAGCCGGGGCCCCCAGATCCGATTTGGGATCAGAATTGGCCCGAGTTCATCTGAAGATTAACCCAGCTTCTATCGTGGAAGGTTTTGCAGCGGAAACAAATCCCTCTCCCTGATGCTACGTTCCACGTTCCCCAAGCGGGGTGGTGCAACCAAGGACCAATTGCTATTTCCCACTGCCAACTCCCCCTGCCTTCTCCCAGCCCTCATTTCTGCTTCCTGCCAGATCTCTGCACTAGCCACAGGGTAGATTCCGACCAGCTGCATATTAGAGCCAAGAGGACTGAGAGCAAATCATTATGAGAAATCCTATCTGCTTAAAGAAGAGATCTCAAAACGTCTCTAATCTCTAGGACTCTGTGATAGTAGCCTAACCCGGCACTTTCTTACACAGAGAGCTCCACAATATAAACAGAGAATTCATTGGACATCAGCTCTGAAAACGCCCGACTATTTACCCTTCAGCATGTGAACAGTTTGCAGAGGATCTAAGCAAGACATTCTCCGAAGACCACAGCGAAAACATCTCTCGCACTACAGAGGGCTTTACCCCCTCCTTATTTCCTAGCTGGATAAATACCATCTGGATGTCTTTTGCATGCTTAAATATAGTACGCTCCCCTGGAAGGAGCAAGCAGACAAACAATTTGATACATGGATATGCCATGCTGCTGGAACTGGCTCCTTCATCTCCCGGAAAACGATTAAACTCAGCTGAACCGTAGAGATAAAAATAAGAACTGTGTTGGGTTTTTTTAAACCATGTGATTTGTCATTAAGTAGCATGATAAAGTATTCTTTAGGGGCAAAAGGTCTGGATCTAAACTCTGGCAAGCTATTCCTAAAGTGAAAATTATCTCCAAAACTTAACTTGCCTTGCAAAACACTCATCAAAAATGGGTGCCCTTGGGTGCCAACTAATCTAGCCCAAGTTGTCTCTCCCAGCACAGCAACCATGGGTGCCAACTAATCTAGCCCAAGTTGTCTCTCCCAGCACAGCAACCATGGGTGCCAACTAATCTAGCCCAAGTTGTCTCTCCCAACACAGCAACCACACTCTAAACAGGAACCTTTCCATTTTCTTTAAATCCATCATTTTGATGCTCCTCAGAGAGAAGGCAAAGATATGGTGGGTTCTCACATGATATAGTCTATAGTTTTCTGTTGTTGTTGCTCTGTAGCCAAAGAGGCACGGGGAGGTATTTTAAATGGATGCCCGTAATGAAACAATAGCCAGTTAGAGAGCCAAAAATAATACCCAGCTCCAGTGAGCATGAAGCGCGTGGCACATATTTCTGACTGTGCAGCAAGCTGCCACCGTAGGAGCGCAGAGGCGAGAATAGGTGCCCAAGGCACACCAATGACAAACCTGTGCTAGGAGAAAGTTAGGTCACAGCTGGACTCACCGCTGGAGGTAGGGTTCAGGGCAGAACTGCAAGGCAGCGTAGGGTGCAGATTCAAAATCCATTTTCTCTGAGTCCTCTTTGACTACAAACAAAGCAAAATAATAAAAATATATACATATATAAAGCCAGCAGACAAAAAGCAATAAGGGTCAAGTGGCCCAGGAACAAGAACTTTAGAGACTTATTGGACACTTGCGAATGGGCGGGGCTTCCCAGAAGCTTGGCCAATGGGATTCATCAGGTGACCCCAGCATCACAAACAGTCCCTCCTTGCCAGCTGGGCATCTTCTACAAAGACATTTCTCCCGGCATCCTTCATCATCTTCGCAGTCCGTCAGCCACTCTGGTTTCTGGGAACATCTCCAAGGCATCACCAAACTCCCAGTCTTCCCACCCATTGGTTACCTTCCTCTGGTGACCTCAATGTTGAATTTCAGCAAGCCTGGGATTTAGCTAGCTAGCCACTCTGCCAACTGGTTATTTTCATCTTCCAATGACTAGTGTTTCACCCGCCAGTCACTGTGCCTCCACTGGACAGGATCTTGCCTCTGGGGCTAACGTCTTGCTGACAGGGACATTTTCTTTTTAGTAGCTGCCTCTATCTGAAGTCACCAAACTGGCTGTTGTGGTCACAGTTTCAAAAGCTAAAGAGCAAAACACAAGGGAAACCCCTCATTTAAATTTAGCTCTAAATTCTACCTTCCTCACACACACTCAAAAAAACCCCAAACCCAACCCTCCATTTCTTTCTATGACTATCCCCCCTCCCACTAATTACAACGTTAGAAAAACATCTCCCAACACAAATCCTTTTAAAATTCTCCACTCAGCCTTAGGGTGAGTTCTTATTAATTTCAGGGGGAAAGCTGCAGCAGGTTTGGGTACAAACAATCAAAAATTTTAAAAATCCATGTAACATCTTCTCTTTCAAGCCTCTAGAGACCATAGAGGAAGCCAAAACAGCAGCACAACGTCCATGGCAGAAACTGTAGCTTTGATACAAAACTGGGAAAATAAACAACAGAACTTGGAGCCCTACAAAGAAAACAAGTTTGAAACGTTGCATCCTCGATCTGCTCTG
This sequence comes from Sphenodon punctatus, assembly GCA_003113815.1. Taxonomy (NCBI): domain Eukaryota; kingdom Metazoa; phylum Chordata; class Lepidosauria; order Sphenodontia; family Sphenodontidae; genus Sphenodon; species Sphenodon punctatus. The sequence continues at coordinate 2,158,621 of QEPC01009702.1, forward strand.
GCCTCAGCGTTCACTCCCTCTGTCCGTGTCTCACCTAAATAGTACAGGCTGTAAACCTATCCTGGTTTTGTGGTTTTGGAGAATGAATGAAATATGAATCAGGAGCTAAATTAAAATGGATTCCAGTGGGGGGAAATAGCATTGGTGTCTCTATGCACCAATGGGACTGCATCCTGCAGGAGGACGAAGGAGTTACTCTTGGCCTCACAGTGCACCTGTACGCTGCTGAGCTCAGCACAAATTCCAAGTTTCTGAGCGACTGCTTCAGGAGGAGGGGGGGGGGGGG
>QEPC01009702.1:2168399-2196422 GCA_003113815.1 Sphenodon punctatus
GGGAGCCCTTCCATGCCCTTGATCATTTTTGTTGCCCTTCTCTGTACCTTTTCTAGTTCAGCTATGTCTTTTTTGAGATGGGGCGACCAGAACTGCACACAATATCCCACGTGCGGTTGCACCATCAATTTACATAGAGGCATTATGACATCCGCAGTTTTATTCTCTATTCCTTTGCGAATAACTCCTAACATTCGGTTTGCTTTTTTGACTGCTGCCGCTCATTGGGCTGAGGATTTCACTGTATTATCCACAATCATTCCCAGATCCTTTTCCTGAGTGGTAACTCCTAGCTTAGTACCCAGCATTGTGTACGCAGAGTTTGTATTTTTTTTCCCTACGTACATCACTTTGCACTTGTCCACATTAAATCTCATCTGCCATATAGATGCCCAGGCACCTGGTCTCGCAAGATCCTGTTGCAGCTCCTCACAGTTTGCTCATGTTTTAACTACCTTGGATAACTTGGTGTCGTCTGCAAATTTGATCACCTCACTCTTAACACCCTTTTCCAGCTCATTAATGAATACATTAAACAGCACCGCTCCCAATACAGATCCCTGGGGCACACCACTTTATACATCTCTCCATTGTGAAAACTGACCATTCAGTCCTACTCTTTGCTTCCTATCCTTGAACCAGTTACCGATCCATAGTAAGACACGACCTCCTATCCCATGACTTTTTAATTTTCTCAAGAGTCTTTTATGTGGGACCTTATTAAATGCTTTCTGGAAATCCAGGGACACTATATCTGGATTTCCAGTCACAGTAATCTCCCAAACCCTAAGAGGCTAGATAGGCAGGGCAGGACTGGCATAAGGACATGACCTCTTCAGTGCTGTCAGTGTGTCCAGTTCTGGGCATTTTAAGAAGAACATTGACAAATTGGAACGGGGTCAGAGGAGAGCAACAAAGAGAGTCAGGGGTTTGGAAACCAGGTCCTCTGAGAAAAGATTGAAGGAGCTGGGCATGTTTAGCCTGGAAAAGAGAATGACTAAGGGGAAACATGATCGCCGTCTTCAACTATCTGAAGGGCTGTGATAGAAGATGGGTCAGACTTGTTCTCTGTTGATCCGGAGGTCAAGACTAAAACCAATGGGCGAACTGGGGAGCCACGATGGAAAGGGGGTTCTCAGTGGCCGCACCGTGGCTGTGGAACTCCTTCCCAGAGGTGACTCGCCTGGCTCCCAGCCTGTTGGCGTTTCATCGGTAGGGATGGGTGAACGCGGTTCGGAAGTTTGGAGTTCAGACCGAACTCGGTCTGTTCGGTCGACCAAACCGAACTTCCAAACCGAACTCAATTTTCAAACCGAACCGAATTTCTGAACTCGAATTTCAAACCAAACCAAACCAAATTTCCGAACTCCGTTCTGTTCGCCCATCCCTAGTGGCATCACACACCAAAAAAACTGGTTTTGAATGGCTGAACTTGGTTCGGAAGTTCGGAATTCGACTGAACTTGGTGTGTTCGGTCGACCAAACTGAACTTCCGAACCAAACTCGAATTTCAAACCGAACCGAATTTCCGAACTCGAATTTCAGAACAAACCGAACCAAATTTCCGAACTCCGTTCTGTTCACCCTTCCCTATTCGTCGGGCCTGTAAGACCTGGCTGTTTGTCCGGGCTTGGGGGGTAGGGGTTTCCAGTGGCTGTTACCTCTTTTATGGTTTGTTGTATATTGTTTAAATAACCCCTTTTGTATAGTATGGATTGTTTTAATTGTATTTGTCAGCTGCCCCGAGCTGCCATTCGGTTGGAGGGAGCGGGATAAATTACAAGGAAGCAGACTTCGGCTAAACATTAGGAGGAAGTTCCTAATGGTAAGAGCTGTTTGACAGTAGAACAGAGTGACTGCCTAGGGCGGTGGGGGCGGCGAGCTCTCCTTCACTGGAGGTTTTCAAACAGAGGCTGTTAGGGAGGCTGTCGCTGTGGATTTCCTGCATTGATCACGGGGTTGGACTCTGAGTTTCCTTTCCAACTTTAAGGTTTTATGATTCTGTGCATGCCTCGACTGCCATATCTGTGGAAACTCCAGATTCATTACATCTAAATTGTGTTTCATCTAAAGTTTCTCAATGCAGCATGGTAACTCTCAGTAACTGCTTCCCGAACACCACACAGGGTGATAATAATGTGACCGGGCGGCCTCTATGGCCTAGGTCAGGGACTCCCCGTCATGTTTATTAATGGGCCGCCAGATGTGGGCCCATTGCTCTCCCTGCCCGAGTAGCTTGCTGGCCCGAATGTGGTCCTCCTGGATGATTCCAGGCCTACAGCCCGTGCCAAGGGCCACCCAGGTGGGCCAATGCAGGCCATAGCAGGTCCGCACATTTGTTCCTTCCTGCTGCCCCTGCTGCCATCTACCCCTGCTGCCATCTCCCACCGCGGATCGGGGCCCACCATGATGCATAGCCATGATGCCTGTGTGTCCCGATCTGACCCTGCCAGGGCTCCCCGCCCCCCAAGAATGTAGCTCACACTGGCTGCATGTTTATTTTCGCCCTCAGTGGAATCTCTTACTACAACCTTCCAATCACAAGGCTAGCAGAGCAAAGGTACCAACCAACTGGAACGGGTGCAGAGAAGCACGAGACAGGCTGGAAGTGAAGCTTTTACAGCAAGAGACTTAAGCAGCTCAATTAAGGAGCAGCTAGGAGGTTGTGTTTGGTTACGGCGAGTAAGTACTTCCATGGGGAAAGTATCGGAGCTTAGACGGCTCTTTAATGACGTAGAGGCCATACGCCTCCGCCATTAAAGTCAATGGGGGCTTTGCCGTTGCTTTCATTGAGCAGAGGCTGCCTAGGAAAGCAAAATGATAACCAATATCTGGCAGGTAAAGATAGGTAGATTCAAGTTAGGAATAAGGCACCAAAACTGAGGTTATTTAACTACTGGGACTAGCTGGATTCCCCATTTGCTTGCCATATGCAAATCTAGGCACCTTCCTTAATGGCAACTTTAGCCAGGTGTTGTTGATTGAGTTTGATAGAGTACAAGTATCAGCAACTATCCAGTATCTGGCCGGATATCATGGTATCTGGTTGTATAACGAATGGTACCTGGTTTAGTATCCGCCAGCTATCCAGTTAGTCAAATTATCATTTATGTTTACTGTGTTACCGGTTGGTTGAGTTCATTCCCTCCATTTGGACTGGTTTGGTTATGCTGTAAACGGTAATGTCTAACATGGTGGTTTACCTCTGTGGATATGGATCATTACTGAATAACTGCCAAGATATCTGGAAAACCAGATATTAACTGTGGATCTTTCTTTCTTTCTTTCTTTCTTAGCTTTAGTAATAATGGAAATTTGGTTGCTTTTAGCCAGCTTAGATAATCTCAGCCTCTGCCTTAAAGGTATCTTAAACATATATTAAGTGATTATTAAAGTACTCAGTCTTTATACGTTAGTATTTTCCCACCCGGGTGCTACACACACCTCATGCATGCCTCTTAAATCACTTATGCTGGAGCATCAGTAATCAGGTCAGAAGTAGCAAAGACGAATTCTACAGCAAAGCAGGCTGCGAGGTGTCGGGACTGTTGAGAAAACAGCACATGGAACACACAATTTTGCATGCCGCGGGATCTGTCCTAACCAACCCTTTGCAAACACAGCTATCGCTCCCTCACCCTACCGCTGCAAAACGTAGGATGCGGCAGTTTCAATTCCTGCAAGCGTATTTTAAGCCTGGTTAAGAGAGAATTAAAATTCTTCAGGTGCTGGTGAATCACTGGCTGTGCTGAGTTATCTTGCTGTGCATTAGACTTTAATTATAAACCAAGCTTTAGCCATCTGCTCTGCTCCCTAATTATAGATGCAAGAAATATTTCCCAATTCCAGACGTTAAAGAGATCAGAGAGATTTCTCTGCTGGGTTTGTGTGCATGATCCTTTGCATTTCAGATGCCCGCCAAGAGGGAACTACTCCCGACATCTAGAGCATTGTCCCTTGCCATTCTGATTTCAAATCTTGTGATTTTTAAGGGTTTTCTTAAAGCCCCAGCTGCTGAAATTGTAGGAATTTCAGGTTCATTTTTTTAAAAAATGTAGCAGTCACTTTCTAGTGCTCATGGGGTAAAAACAGACGTGACCTTAACCCGCTGTGTCCCACTTTGACTTGCTGTAGCCTGGGACCCACCTGCACGTGTGAGCAGGCACTGCCAGAGGTTGGCCCAGGATTCCCCCGGACTGTGTTGGCAGCTAGCCTGGGCTGTGACCTTGGAAAATCTCCAAGGTCACAACCTCGGAGGCCCACCTGACTTGGACACAATGGGCCAAAACAGGCCACATCAGGCTAGCATGTCTGTTTCTGCGTAGCCAGCTGTGCCTCATTGGGCACCATGTCGTCCTGTCATGGCGTGGTGCAGGGTTGGCTGCCCACACATTTGTTGTGCTCCTGGCACCGAGGGCCTGGAGGCCCTGGCTTCCCTCACCTCCCAGCTCCCAATCCGCCCTGCTCACCAAATCACTCAGGGTGGCTGGGGATGGGGAGTTTGCCACCCCATGCAACTTACCGCCCTAGACAGTCATCTATCTTGCCTGTACAGTTATGCCGGCCCAGGCCCGGGTAGAAGGATACACCCAAGGCCCTGACTGACTCAGCCTGTCAGGCCTAGATGATCCATGATCTCTCTTCCAACTCTACGACTGTTATTCTAAACCAAACCAAGGGTCCAAGAAGATGCTCACGAGAATCGCGAAAGGTTGCCGAGATCTTGACAAGAGCTCAGGAACATTCCGAGATCTCACGAGAATCTTGAGACGATTTTGTGCATACACAAAATGTCCACCACAGCCATTTTTTGCACGAGCAGCCTTTTTCCAAAGTAGCACCGGCAGCATTGGTGCCACTTTGGAAAACAGTAGCCTTTCTAGCCCTGCGCAGTGTTGTTTGTGCATGTGCGGAATAGCTGCCTTTTTCCCAAATGGTGCCGAGTGCCGACGTTGCTGGTGCCATTTTGGAAAAGGGCTACTCAGGCAAACAACGGCAGTGGCCAATTAGCACATGGATGGTGTTTTGTTTTTTAAATTGTTTGTTGTGAGGCGGCTGCCTCCTCAGTGAACTCGCCTCCTCGCCTGTCCCCGCAGAGAAGTGGAGAGGGAGGAGAGGAGTCCCGGAGCAGCCCTGGACTCAGAGAGGGGCAGCCAGCTGAGTACAAGTTTTGTGTTATTGATTTTTAACAAGAATAAGGGAAGAGTAAGATTCTCACTTTTCTCAGTGAGAGTTAGGGCTGTAGCGGAAAGTCTCAGCAGTAGCTATTTCTGCCAGAAACAGCGTTTTAGTGGCACGGCATGGCAGAGGCTTTCATTCCACTAGTTTCATTCTGCTACTTCTGCAGTTCCACTAATTTCATCCCGCTACTTCCACAGGCTTCACAAATAGTGGAAACATGCCATTTCCGCTACTTCCGCCATTCCACCAGCGCCACAAAATAGCGGAACAGCGGTTTTCCGACAGTTTCCGACAATTCCGCATTGTCGACGCACCCCCAAAGAGACACAGACACGTCTACTTGGTTTCAAAATGGCCGCACTCTTTATTCAATCACATAAAGAAGGCAGGTGGGGATTGCACCAAGCAATTTTGGGTACAGTATGCCATGTTGACTAATCTAAAGTATTAACTGTGGTACTGCCTGGATGTGCCCTCCAGTAGCAGTATCCTAAACCATCAACATCCCTTCCTTCGACAGGGCAAGGCCGAAGGAGGGGGAACAGCCCAACTACGGGCGCAAGTAAGGAGTGAAGCGTCTCTTCAGGTCCGAAGACCGTGCCTGTCCCTGCAGAACCTGATAAGACGCCACTCCCAGGGAACCTGACCCCAGTGCATGCCGTGCCTGCATTACACCGTGTATCATCTCCCCATCTCTTAAGGAGATGACTCATAGTCGTTTGTAAACCTCCCTATTAAAACCTATCATGGCATACTGAACCCCTGCTGAGCGCGACAATATCACCCATTTATTCAATCCTGTCTGATTCTACTCAACCTAAATGCCAATCCATACTGGTCTCGTCAAATTACCCTATTTATAAACGGTTCTTAGTTAGCAACTGCCAATGTTACTGATATGATTGTCCAATCACAATACTGCCGAATTAGTCAAACCTATTTAGCCTACTCTGCACTGTTGAGGAGGCGAAAAACGACCCTTCAAAAGGGGCGTAAAAAAAAAATTCCTCCTCGGTCCCTTAATGGCAACCAGTTGTAAACCACAGTGCAAGAGGGAGGTGGGTGGGGCTGCCTCTCCGACAGGCCCGCTCTAACTGCCGCCACGCGGCTTCTCAGAGGACCCGCCCCTTCTAACGAGGGCGGGGTCCTCAATGTCCAATGAGGCGCGCATGCGCCGCCTCACTTGCAGGACGGTTGCCCAGCAACCAGCACACACCGGCGAGGGGCTTTCTAACAAGCCCGCTCGCCACGGCCTCCGCTGCTGTGCCTCTCTCCGGGAATGGGGGGAGAGGCGCGACAATGACCCGTCGCCGCCATTCGGGCGGCGAAGGGAACTTGTCGACGCACCCCCAAAGAGACACAGACACGTCTACTTGGTTTCAAAATGGCCGCACTCTTTATTCAATCACATAAAGAAGGCAGGTGGGGATTGCACCAAGCAATTTTGGGTACAGTATGCCATGTTGACTAATCTAAAGTATTAACTGTGGTACTGCCTGGATGTGCCCTCCAGTAGCAGTATCCTAAACCATCAACATCCCTTCCTTCGACAGGGCAAGGCCGAAGGAGGGGGAACAGCCCAACTACGGGCGCAAGTAAGGAGTGAAGCGTCTCTTCAGGTCCGAAGACCGTGCCTGTCCCTGCAGAACCTGATAAGACGCCACTCCCAGGGAACCTGACCCCAGTGCATGCCGTGCCTGCATTACACCGTGTATCATCTCCCCATCTCTTAAGGAGATGACTCATAGTCGTTTGTAAACCTCCCTATTAAAACCTATCATGGCATACTGAACCCCTGCCACTAAGGGGTGGTCATAGAACCAACCCGACCCCACCCTGCCTACATATCCAACAAACATTCCAACTGACAGGCCAATGCAGCTAAATACATGTCATTCCCTAACTCTGAGAGGTGGACTCCATCGTTTCTGTATAGTTCTGTTCTAGTATGGACAATACCCGTGTGCCTAATGACAGATCCCCCTATTGCTCTTACCCATTTACTTACCTCCCTGTTCACATTTTTCCTAGTTTTATCCACCTTGCCTGGTTTTACCGCCTTGCTCCATCTAATTCTGGGTACCAAATCTGTCCACACAATGTGAGCACCTTTAAATAAATCCCTGATTTTTTCCATGTCCTCCTTAATATTTATTATTAAATTAACCCCTTTCCTTGTGGGGAGATCATTCTCACCCAGGTGTATAACTAATAATTTTGGCTGAGGTAGATACCCCGCTGCCCTTAACATGGGAAGGAGCTGCCTCCACAGAAGCCCGCTCCTTCCCATCCAGGTAATATGTAATTTATCTGCAAGGCCCAAGTGGATACCACCTGCAGATTTTGCAGCAGCGACACGGGCCCATCGTATAAGGCTGTGACCGATGATCCACACCTCGATTCGGGGAACCCTGCTTGCCCTGCCCCCTGGGAACAAACAGAAAACAATTACTGATATGGGCGAACATATCTTTTGTACGCCCCTGACCGCCATCTACCCACGGCCTGTATCGCTGGTTCCGGTAATCCAGCTGCCGCTGCAGTTGTAGCTGCACCAATCCTAAACGAGTGGGTACCAAACTCCTGTGATGGGAGTCCTAACTTACGTAGGGCAGTTCGGAGAATGGATGTTACTTGGTATATCGTGACCACCTTCCCCGTCTTGTGTATGAATAGTTCGCCCAGGGTACCCGGGCGGATTCCTATGTATTGCTGCATCTGCCTAACCGGACAAATTGCAGCAGGGCCGCATTGATAAAGTATCACTATCTGGCCCCGCCCCTTTTGATCTGTCTTTGATCGCCGTAAGCGCAATTTCAATTTGTCTGTCCCGACATCCAAATCCTGGATCCCAAATGCAGCACGTGTAGTATCCCGGGTGGAAGAACACACTACCTCACTGACCCTAAACCCTCCAAAATACATAGTAACATACACGGTGCGAAACAGCTGTGTTTCATAAGTGTCGTAGCACACTTCGGGCAGAATATCTGCCAACCGGGCCAAAATAGGGGATGTTATTGGTGTTCGCTGTCTACGGGCCGGCGTTTGACTTCGTGCCCATGCCTCTAACATATGCCTCAAATAGAAACCGTTGTCAGGTGATGGGTAGCCATTAAGTCTACTAACAAAAGTGATGGCAGCTATTTTACCCGCTATTGTGCTGACCGCCCGACCTCGTTTGTGAAGGGATAAGGCAAATTGAATGGCTTCGGGTTCCCTTATTGGAAAACCTAAATCCCACCCACTCGTTGCTCTAAATTCCTGAAATTCACGGAAGGCCCTACCGTACGCAGTCTGTGTGCGAGGGGCCAATGCCCCCTGGACTGTAGCCTGCATCTCTAGTTCCCAAGGTTCCAGATTCCTTGTGGTAACGGGTCCGGTTCGTACCTGGCGTCTGGTGCCAGCTCGCGGAAACGGTCCATCTGGAACCGAGAAAGGGCATCCGCTATGCCGTTATCGATTCCAGGGACGTGCCGCGCTGTGAAGAGGATGTTATCCTTCAAACATGCTAACACTAACGTCCGGACCAATTTCATGACCCTCTGGGACCGGGAAGAGAGCGAGTTCACGATATGGACCACTGCGGAGTTATCACACCAAAAAACTATGGTTCGATTAGCAAATAAATTTGCCCACAGGATGACAGCCACGACTATGGGGAATAGTTCTAAGAAAGTGAGGTCCCTGGTAATGGCGGTCTCACGCCATTCATGGGGCCACCGGGCTGCACTCCAATGGCGCCTGAAATAGATGCCAAAACCTGCCCCTCCCGCTGCATCTGAGTGCACCTGTAGGTCAGTTTGCAGGAGCAACCGCTCTCTCCAAAAACTAACCCCATTGAACTCTTGCAGGAATGTCAGCCACACCTTGAGATCCTGGCGCATTTCTGCAGTGACCCGTATCCGGAAATGGGGGGGCAAGTCACCTCTCAGTTTCACGTACAACCTGGATAAGAATGCCCTGCCGGGGGCTACGACCCGGCAGGCAAAATTCAGTCTCCCCACTAAGGATTGTAATACCCGCACTGTAATCTTGCGAGATGCCATACACTCATTAATTTTGTCCCGTAATACAACCAATTTGTCTTCTGGCAACCTAGATGACATTGCCTCTGCATCTAATTCAATACCCAGATATGTTAACTTTGTTGATGGCCCCTCTGTTTTTTCAGGGGCCAAGGGGACCCCAATCTCGGCGGCCACACCTTGAAATAAACGTAAGGCTGCAGCACATTCCCCAGCCCGAGGGTGGCCAATTATCAAAAAATCGTCCAGGTATTTGGACACGGCTCCTCCCTTAAGCCTTCGGGTAAACATCCACTCTATTAGGGTACTGAATCGCTCGAACACAGAGCAAGAGATTGCACAACCCATCGGCATGGCTCTGTCATAATAATACCGTCCCTGGAACTGGAATCCTAGCAGGTGAAAACTGCCAGGGTGCACCGGCAACAAACGAAATGCAGATTTTACATCGCACTTTGCCATTAGCGCACCTTTCCCCATCGCTCTCACCTTGTCAACCGCTTCGTCAAATGACGCATACTTAATGGTTGAAAGTTCCTTTGGGATGGCATCATTAACAGAACCTCCCCGAGGGTAAGACAAGTGGTGTATTAAACGAAATTCCCCCTCTGCTTTTTTAGGCACTATTCCCAACGGGGATATGATCAGGTTGCCGAAGGGCGGGCGATCAAATGGTCCAGCGACCCTACCCTCGGCAACTTCCTTTCCTATCTTTGCCTCCACCACTTCTTCCATCCCCACTGTTGATTTGAGGTTCCTAGCCATCTTATGCTGCCAAACCGAGCCCGCAGGAATAACAAAACCCCGTCTAAAACCTTCCACTATGTACTCCACCTCCGCCCTATCAGGATGCCCTCGTAGTGCCCGTTCTAGCTGGTCAATTTTGACCGGGGTCGGGCCCCTTTCCTGTCCGTGTCCCTCCCGAGGAGGGGGGGGCGCCTTTTCCTCCTGCTCGCCCTTGGCTATATCCCCCTTTTCCACCCTTTTGCCTTGGCCGGGAGCAGTTAATCTCTGGGTGGCCACCCCAGCAATTTGCACATACATGCCGGAATCTGCACACCTGCCTATTACACCGGCCGGTCTTGTTATACTCCCAACAGGGGCCTGGGCTGCTCTGGTTGCCCCTTTTTCCATCCCCCCGAAAGGAATCTTGCCCCCAACCTACCCCACCCCGGACCAAAGGGTGCCCACTGTCTGCCCTGGGCGCCCGAGTGACATCTACCATGCACTCCAACCAGAGGTCCGGAGCGTGCACGTCCCATCGCAATCCTGGGGTGGTGGCGGCCCTATGCCTAAACGCCTCGTCATACCTCAACCACGCACCCACGGGCCCGGTTCCATAAGCCCTGCGGACAATGTCCGCATACTTATGGAGCTCCAAGCCCCGACTGGGGTCAGCCTGAAGTATCACCCCCATGTAAACAGCGAAGGCCGATGTCCAATTTGCCCAATTGCGATCGGCCTTGGGGCGCTTAAACTTTTCTTTCTCCTTCCCTTCCTCCGTCTCAGAGTGATCCAAAATGGGATCACTAAAGAGGAGAGCATAAATGTCCACATATTCCCCTTTTATTATCTTATCCTTTACCGCCGGTAATAAATGCGCCCCAAAAGGGGCCGCTACACTAGGAATAGCCCCCCCAGGAGGTGGTGGTGGGCGTCTCTCTACTTGCATTCCTACCCCTGTGTTGGCTGCGCCTATAGCCTCCTGTCCCGCCCCCAGGCTACTGGCGATTTCACTTCCTTGTTCCCTCCCTGGCGGGCCCCCGCTCGCTTGTGGCGGCACGACGAGGGTCTCGGGCGGCATGCATTGGGGGAGACACCCCCCTAGGTTTGTCAATCCCACTAAAGGGGCCTGGGGTACAATTGCCGGGGTCATCCAGACCCAGGACCCGTTCCAGTAGACCAATTGCGGTGTCCCATTTGCTGGGGTTGGCATTGTCCCTGCCCCCTCTTGCGCACCTGCTGTTAGCTCGGGCCGCCCCCCCTGGGGCATTCCTGGGAATTCCTCTCGAGGCCTACCAGCATCCCTTTCCCCTGCCCTGACTCCTATCACTCCCGTGTTCCCACCCCGGGTACCTCCTTCCCCACTCGGGGATCTCCCCTCACCTGGTGCTCTGCTCTCTTGAGTCCATGTCTGTCCCCCCGCGTTCTGCGGAGTGCTAACTGCCACGTTCCTGTTCTCGCCCCTAAGCTCTTGCTCGATAGCCTGTATCCTTCTCCAGATGTCCCGGTTCTCTGCCTCTTCATTCTCGGCTGCAGCTTCGACCCTCCTTCGATTGATGGGAGGTGATCGGTCATCCTGTAGAAACATTGAGACACCAGGGGGCGCAAGGCCCCCTGCCTGAGAGGCCTGATCCACCATTCCTGGTGACAGCCATTGAGACCCAGAATCCTGGAATTGTGCCAAACCAGGAACACCATGGGTATCCACCACCCCACTCACTTGAACCCCCAGAGATGATCCCACCCTGGGAACCCCGGGGTACAAGGCCTGTGAAAGGGGGCCTACCCCTGCTGCTGTGCCTTGGGCCCCCAGGCTCCTGACTCCCCCTTGCATTTGCTGGCTCTGGAGCCCCCTTTGCTCCTGCTCGCCTGGGAGTTCCTCAGCCTGTTGGCCTGGTAAGGCTTCATCCCTGTACCGTGCAGGGGGGGACACAACTCTCTTCCTTCTTGTCCCCCCCTGCTGCAATTCCCCTCCAGCTTCAGCTCCATCCGCCCCCAGCCCAGGGATTACCCGACTGGGCCCCGGCATTTCACCCCGACCCGCTGGATTCTCCAGCTCCGTGGGGCGTCTCCGGGCCCCTAACAGGGCCTCGCATGCTTGCAGCCGCTCCATCATGGCGGCTCTGGACGGGGGGGGGAGGGGCTCACAACCCCTGTCCCCCTCCTCTATAAGGCTCATTGCTTCTGCGGCTCTCCGATCCCGGGCCGTCTTGTTTGCCCCCCCACTGCCTTTCTTCTTCGTGCGCCCCATATCGTCGGCGCAACCAGCTGGAGCGGGGAGACACGCACGAGGCCTGGGATGCAGCAGCGGAACGATGCAGCTGCTGCCTCTCCGACAGGCCCGCTCTAACTGCCGCCACGCGGCTTCTCAGAGGACCCGCCCCTTCTAACGAGGGCGGGGTCCTCAATGTCCAATGAGGCGCGCATGCGCCGCCTCACTTGCAGGACGGTTGCCCAGCAACCAGCACACACCGGCGAGGGGCTTTCTAACAAGCCCGCTCGCCACGGCCTCCGCTGCTGTGCCTCTCTCCGGGAATGGGGGGAGAGGCGCGACAATGACCCGTCGCCGCCATTCGGGCGGCGAAGGGAACTTTTTTCCGATAGTTTCCGAATTTGCAGAATGCCTGCGGAATTAGCGGAATGTCAGCAGAAAAGCGCGGTGTGGCAAGGGCAATTCTGAAATGGCGGAATGGAATCATGGCGTGGTAAAAGCTGCTGCCGCTTCAGCCCTAGTGAGAGTCAGGGCAATTCTCGGCTCATTCGCATTCGCAAGAACACGCTGAAAACCTTGATTCTCATCAAGAAAAGCGAGAATTCGAGAAGCGAGTATCAGCCCTAGGTCTGTCCTACAAAACCTCCAAAACGTCCAAGCTGAGGATGGACTCAGGGCAGAGGAGTCTTATTTGTGGCATGTACTGGTGAATGAGCTCTTAGCACGTCATGGAACTAAAAAGCACTCTGGCAGAACAAGATTGTGGCTGAATTGAAACTGGGATGGATCTTACAGGGACGGACCCATGACAGACCCCCACAACTCTCAAACAGGCTACATTAATGTTATAATGGGACCCCCACATATCTGGACACCTCTCTAATGGCCCTAAGAATCCAATATGCTAATTTTAGGGTTGGGAAAGGGGTTTTTTGTGTTTAAAAAAAAATACAGACCAATAAAAGCTTTTCCTGTCTCCTTCTCTCATGGTGAGAGAAACGATAAACAAAGAACGTGAGCCTCATTCATCCAGGTTCACAAATGGGTTACACATGCACATGTGCACAACAAAGTGCTACATGCGACTTAAATGGGTGTGACGTAATTAATGAATTGTGAATAAATGGACTAAGCAATGAATGAATGGATTAAGTAATGAATTAGTTGCGAACCAGCTGTGAATGAGTAAGGACTCCTCATTCACAGCTAGAGGCATCCTTCTGCAACACAACCATGGTCACTCACGGGGCTGTGGCCTTGAACGCAGAAGCACGGAACAGCCCTCTGTACCTGGGTCGTACTTACTAAAGCCAAGGGGCTGTGCCGGGCTCTGGGGGGTAACTCTGTTCACACAAGTGAGAGTGGGGGAGAATCATACCTCACTTCCGATGCGCATTTGGAAAACCGAGTAAGTTCAGTGCAGAACTTAATTGTGGGTGTGTAAATTAGAGCTGAAACAAGTTCCCGGGGAAGGGGGAAATGGATATTTCTTTCTTTATTTTATTTATTTTCCTGTATTTTTTATTAAATACATGAATAACGCCCCCAGAGAACCCATTTACCCCCATCCCCCTGCCCAACGCTGGCGGAAGAGCCAGGTCTTACAATGCTGGTGGGAAGTAAGGAGATCTGGGCTGAGGCAGGGCTCCACTGGGAGGGCATTCCACAGTGATGGAGCAGCTGCCGAGAATGCCCTCCTGTCCGATCGGACCCACCGTAAGCGTGGGACCTCCAGGAGGGTGCCCCCTCGCCACCTTTAAGGCATAGGTCTTTAAAAATACTTTATGACCCAATCAATTGTCTTGATTGCAAGTATGGTGCCACTGTCGCTCCAACCACCTACCCTCGCGTTTAGGCTGCCCCTGCGGTGATGAAACACTGGGAGCGGACGCCTAGGAGCCACCTGATTAGTGGCCTCAGCTAAGTCAACCATTCCAGAAGGCCACGAGGTCATCGATGGAGCAGCCGTTGAGCTCTACAGGCAAATTCGCCAGAGCGTTCTAGAACCGATCTGGTTCCATAAGTCTCCAAGGGGCAGACCATCTTAATTGGTCCCACAACCCCACGGTCAGGCCGGCGCACCGGGATTCAAGTCTGTAGGAGGTAATGATCCGACCATGGCAAAGGCCTACATACCACACCTCCTATCATTGGACCCCCCCCCACCTCAAAGTCAGTGCAGAACATCAAGTCCAGAATGTCCCCTGCCCTCCCCCACTCATGCGTTGGGCATACTAGTACCTGGGACAGGCCCATGGCTGCCATAGCAACCATGAACTCCTGCTCCGCTGCCCGCAATCTAGCCTTAGCATGGACATTGAAGTCCCCCAAGACAACAAGCCTGGGAGTCTGCAATACCTTGTCCGAGACCAGAGCAGCTAGAGCAGTCAGGGATGCTACAATGCAGTGGGGTGCATGGTACACCAGCAGAACCCCTAACCTGTCCCCATGTCTGTTTCCAGCCAAATCAACCATGAGATGGAGGTCCTCTGTCCCAGACTCGGTCTGCATGGAAAACTTCCTTACGGTCAAACCATTTCAAAAAATAATGGCTACGCCTCCTCCCCGACCCTCCAGCCTGGGCTGGTGCTGGATGGAATGCCCAGCTAGAATAAAGTCATCCAGAATTGGCCCCAATAACTCATCCAGCCAGGTCTCCATCATGCACACGGGGTCGGACACCCACTCCAGTTATGGATTTATTGAACTGATCAGCACCAGTGACAGGCCAGGGTTGCCTGAGACCATGCCCTCATGGTTAACCAAGCTGGAGGGGAGCTGAGCAGGGGATAGGCACCAGCTCCCCCTGCTCACGATGACGACTCCCCGACCCTGGACCATACTTCTCCCAGCCCACAATGACCCCAATAGCCGTTTCTCAGCCCACCCTAGTGGGCTGCCCCCAGCTTGGCCCCAATTTGCCGGCAGGCTCTCTGCTAGGGCAGCAGGGGAAAAAAACACACCACCTCACACCCCAAATCCCCATCAACCTCCGTCTCTCACAGGAGGACACAGCCAACCCCCCATCTCTCATATTCCCATATATCCCCAAGAAATAACCCCCCCATTTCTCACAAGGGGGCAATCCTCCATCTCACTCTCCCAGCAACCAGTTTCTCTCAACAATCCGAGAAGCCCTACCCACCCACCCCATGAAATCTTATCTCCCACCCAACTACCCAACTACCCAATCCCCAACTCAACCCAATAACCATCCCACATCAAAATAGACCACTAAAATCCCACCTCTATGTGGACAGTCCCACAGAGTCCCCCACCCCAGCCCCCCAATGTCCCCACCAAAGGCCACACTCAAGGGCTCTTTGGCACGGCCCTTAGGCACATGGTCCGAGGCAGTCCCCCCACCCCCAGTACAAGCGGCGGTATGCAGCGGCTGGAATGTGTGCTGCCTCTCAAGCCCTCCCCAGCTGCAAGATGCGCCGTGAGGGGATCCCTGCCCCACCCCCTCTCCCTCTGCCACAGGGAGGGGGGAAATGACTCAATGGATTCAACGGATATACCCGTTGAATTTCCAGTAATCAAATCCAATCAAAAATATCAGGTACCGACTGGTACCTGATTTCGACCCAATTCAGGTATCTGATGGCTTGGAATGTCACAGAATGTTGATTTCCAATTCCAAAACGTCAACATTTGGTCCCAATGTTTTGGTTTTCCTCCCTGGTTTACCAATCCGTGATCAGAAAAATAAATCGGTATCAGAAATTACCGATATTTTAATGTTTCTGGGTACCACCTGATCATTAGCCCACTGAGGACTTGAAAATGTGGGTATGCCCCATGGGTAGCAAATGAAACCTTTCACACACCTGACCGAGTGAGGATTGTGACCTTTCCTTGACCCATCTTCTGTCAGTGAGCATATGCAAGCTTTTGAGCTGCACAGAGCTCTTCATCGGGCAGGTAGAAAGACTGTTGCAGCCAAACCTGAGCTAAATACAAGAAGGGCCAGGTAATCAGAGGTCATGTTGTTAAATCAAACTAGCTCCTAAACGTTTAGCTGAGAATGAGCAATGACTTTGAATTTCTTGCACTCACAAAGCAGTTAGTAAAAGAGAGAATTGGAACTATTTTATCTCTCTCGTGTGCAGAAACACCACAACAACCACATTCTTAAACAACCCTTAACCCACCTTTTCAAAATGTCCAAATTCAATAGATTAATTCTCCCTAGCTTTTCTTCAAAATACCCGCTTGTTCTTCTCACCGTGCTGAGTCCAGCAAGCCACCTCTACATTCATGCAGCGCACACTAAAATCTCAAGGTTTGGCAACCCTCTGTGTGGGATTCTACCAATGAGTTTACTGCAAATTCAAAATCCACAGCCAGAATTTTCTCCCACCCTTTACTCTCCACTAGCCGAACTCTAGCAAGAAATAAACTTGACACGTCAGTGGGAGATAAAATTATGCTGTCTGCACAGCAAGGACAGCTGCACGGTACTGCGCGGACGCACTAACAATGCAGGTTTATATTGATTTGGGCCAGTCACACTGCTGGACAACCTCCAGACCTCTTAGTTTGGCTGACTATGAAGATTAATAGAGGAGGATGTTGGACAGAGTCAGTAACTGGTTTCTACAGAGAAACAATCACCAGAATCTCTTTGAGAAGGAGGCCCCATCTAGACCGAGTGGGCGTTGCTTCCATCAAAAGCAGGGCATTTGCTGACATTCAATGATGCAGAAACGTGTGTGTTTCCCACTGTTTTTTGCGATTTTCTGTTTTTTTTTGCAAGTTTAACGTGGTTGCCATGGGCAGGTTCCAAGTTCCATGTGTGACCTGCGTGCCCTGGCCTTCCACACCCACCCACACACACACACCCAATGGGCTGTGCAGAGAAAAACATGCCGGTACCCGGGTATGCACAGGGGAAGTGCTGGAATTTGCCATAGAAGTGCTTTAAAACAGCTGTAAAACTGTTGTAAAAGTCCCAGAAAGTGAAGAAAATGATGAAAAAAATGGCAGAAGTGAAGAATCGTCGGAAACTGATGCAGTCCCGACGGACACTCGCAAGTCCTCCAGAAAGGTCGTTGTTTCCCTTTGGAACGGGAACATTCGTTCTCGCCTCTCAGCCTTTAGCCCCATCTTGTGTGGATACTGAGCTGAAATTGTTCTTTGGATCACAGGACATGGCTGACCATCTCAAAGGCTGAGGGCTTTAAAGAATTTTATTTAAAAAGGATTGCAAATCTCTCCTGGTCTGAGGTCCACAAACCGCTTATTTGAAAGATATTCCCAAGTACTTGGTTTGTGGATTTTAGCCATGAGTTGAGCTGAAAAGAAAAATCTCGGTGAGTGCTGTTTCCAATGGAAACAACTCTTTCACCTTCATTCACGCGAGGAAATCGACCAGCATTTTCAACAGTTCCCATGATTTCCTGCTATTTTCCACCACTTTGGTAATTTCTGGTAAATGTCCAGTCATTTTTTGTAATTTCAGATTATGGCAGAGCAGAGGCTCGTTTGGTTACTGGCCCCTTTCGAGGCTGTTCGTGCCTGAGAAGTACACCTGAGCCAGACATGGCCAAGCCAACCCAGCAGTAAAAAGCCTCTGACTACTACGAGCCCAGAGAAGGGAGAATTGCAGAGGGGACAGGAGCTAGGGGAGCTCTGTCCCCCCAGATACAGGAACCAGTGGAGACTGGTGAAAGCAGGGAGCTCTCTAGGGATATTGAATGTACGCCAGAGAGTAGAACCTCCACCAAACCCTCCAAGTTTGGTGGAGGGTTGAGAACTTGTGACATTAGTAAACAAATTGACACTTTGGTTCTAATTCCCTGTGTGGGCCTTGCTGCTTGGGGGTCTGATCCTGTGGGGAACCACCCATATCAGGGCCAGCCTGTTTACATCGATGTTATCAGTATTTTTCAGTAGTGTCTGGTAATACTGGAAATTACAGAAAAACTATGGGAAGTCACGGGCGCCAATACCGACGGCACCAGACGCGAGGAAGCGGGAAATACTGGCAAATGACCGATAGCGCTCCCAAAAGGTTGGTATTTCCTGACGGAACGAAAGCACCTGCTCTCACTTCAGCCCTAGTCTTGAGGAGCCTTTTCTGCTCTCAAGTCACAGAAAACACTAGGAGTTTCTGTAAGGAGCTGGCTGGAACCCGGGATCATGAATATGGGATGAACTCCTCCTTGGGGCAACCTGGGGCGGCCGCTCTTTCTGAGGGCCCCACAGTAATCTCTATTTTCACCAGGACAGGTTGTGGTGGCACCGTCTCCTCTCAGTGAGGCCCCAAACATGACCCCCTTCAGGGCACCGCATTTTGTCTTCAGCCTGGGCCCTGCAAACTCTAAGGCTGGCCCTGCTCCTCCTTGATTTGATTTGCTCCCTTGATTTCCGGGGCTCAGTTCAACCGATTTTCTTAATCTCTCTCAATCTGCTCCTCTATCACTCTCACCATGTCCAGCCCCTCTTCTCTGCCCACACTGGCTCCCTCTGCCTGGACGTATTCAGCACAAGCTCCGGGTCTTCACCTTCAAGGCTTTTCATGGCCTTGCTCCCCGATATATCTCTGCTCTTTTATCTTGCCCCATTCCTGCCCGAGAGCTTCACTCCTCCTCTGCCCCCATCCTCACCTACTCACTATTCCCTTGCGCCTCAAAATGTATTCACCCTTTCTCTCTTGCTGCCCCCCTGGCCGAGAACTCCCTCCAAAACACATTTACTCCTCTCCCTCCCAAACTTGTGCACCTTCGGGTGTTTTCAGACGTGACGGGGCGGCTTCACCCCGTCCTGAAAACAACCCAGAGATTCCCTGCCGGGATCACCCAGGCACGGCAAACAGACGTGCCGGGGATCCTGGCGGGGAATCAGGGAGGGGGCGGGGCTGTGCGGTGCAATGTGCGGCCGCAAGCCCCCGCCCCCTCCACGCTCCCTCGCCATCCACCCTCTGGGGAGACGGGCGGGCGGCGAGGCCAATGCCGCTGCAGCGTCGGGCCATTTTGACCACGGCCCAGAATCCCGCCGGGGATTCCGGGCCATGATCGCCGGCCAGACGTTACTTTTTTTTGGTTCTGGCCAGGAATCACTTTCACCACGCTTCTGGGGATTTTCGCGCCGGGAGCCCGGGAAGTGTGGTTGAAATTGACCCCATGTGGGTATTCAGCGTGGCGAACATCTGGCAGCCGCCAAACAGACGTGCAGGGCACAGTGACCACATGTGGGTATTTACTGTGGTTCACTGTGATCTCGTCACGTCTGAAAACACCCTTCATGAATGTATCCTTGTCTCTCACTGTCTTCCCCTCTCCCTTGTCTCCCCTTCCTTGTCTTTCTTAGATTATAAGTCCCTTTGGGCAGGGACCTTTCTCTACTGATTGTACAGATCAGCACCAGGTACATTGCTGGCACTATATAAGTAAAACAAATAAATAAATTGGAGTTATAAAGGCAGGCCAAACTCATTCACTAGAGAGGCCATCAGGTCAAAAGTGGTCACCAAAGCTCTGCAATGCATCGCCCTGCAGGACTGCTGTGCCGGTAAAGCTGGGCGGGTTAGCTTTCCCAGGTGACAAAGCCTGTGCCAGTAATTTGCCTCCCGGAGCCAAATTAGGCACTTTGTCATGTGGGAAAGTGCCCTTATCTGGAATCTGGGATGCCTGTAGCTGGAAGGTCAAAATGTAATGGAACAGGTATGTACACCATGGGGGAGAAGGGTGGGGGGAAGGACTGGGTTTCCAGGTGTAGGGCAGGAGCAGGTTAGGAATAGGAACACTGGTTGTGTTCCAAGAGGAGTGTACAAGACAGTCCTATGCAGCAGTCCTCCTGTTCTGTGAAACCTCTCCTCAAACTCATTTCAGCAGCTCTGCAATCTTGGGACCGCACACTTACGTTCCATACTCAAAGCCATGGAAACTTGAAGTGCTCTAGCAAGTTAAAATTGTCTTGAACTCCTGCAATCTGAGATCTTCCAAGTGCTCCTCCATTAAAAAGATTATACAAAAATGTGAAGTGCTCTAGTCATCTGAAATGGCCATGTGAAATGGCTCCGCACAGGGGAATCGGACATTACTGGACTGCTTTGCATGACTCTCTAAAGCCTGGTAGTTTGGGAGTCAATCAAGCCAATCAGATGTACGGGCAGATTCTGAGCAGTCGCAATTAGAGATGGAGATGGACGAAGTGGGGTTAGGGTGGAGTGGATGAGGATCAGGTCTGCTGGAACTGAAACCACAGCAGGATCAGAATATTGCAAAGCTCTCAAACCCGAAAGTCACCTACCAAAATCTTCCTATAGCCAAGAGCCACAGGACTTACATGTATGTGAACTAGGGGTAGGCAGAACGAACCACATTCATTTTCATTTTGCATTTGCTTCTGGGTTTGTTTGTTTTGTTGTTGCTTTTTAAATGCATTTCTTTTCATTTTTCGTTCAAAAACCCATTTGCTTTTGTAAAATGTTTTGCATTAAAGTCTATTTA
Organism: Sphenodon punctatus; assembly: GCA_003113815.1. NCBI lineage: Eukaryota > Metazoa > Chordata > Lepidosauria > Sphenodontia > Sphenodontidae > Sphenodon > Sphenodon punctatus. Next base: position 2,189,000 of record QEPC01009702.1, read on the forward strand.
AAAATATATATTTTTTAAAAAATCAGTCATTGCACATGCACAAAATGACTGCCGGACCATTCTGTGCATGCACGTCCTTTCTCAAAATGGCAGCGGCGGCAGCACAGAAAAGGGCGCACATGCAGCCAGGTGCCCATTTTTGTATAAGCGCAGTAAAAAAAAATTTTAAGAATAAAATAATGTTAAAATTACTTTTAATTGATTTAAATATGAAAAGCATGGAAAGCAAATTAATGTCCTTTACTTATTCATTTTCTGGTCTTTAGTTACTAAAATGAATGGGGAATCGCAGAGACCTAATGTACACACACACACACACACACACACACACACACACAAAATTCTGCTTTGTGATTGGCCACCAGAGTTGGCACTCTGTGGTCCTGAATGTTGAGACTTTAGTTTTTAGATGGGAGACATTTCTCTCGCAGCTTAAAAATCTGGCTTGGGGAAACCCCCATGGAAGGATGGGATTTAGATGCTCCTTGTCAGGACCAGAAGTCGCTTGGGCGTCATTGGAAACAGCAGCGCCAGGTAGGGATGGGCGAACAGAACCGAGTTCGGAAATTCGGTTCGGTTCGGAAATTCGGTTCGGTCGACCGAACTATTGGAGTTCGCTCCGAACTCTGAACAAAGTTCGGAAATTCAAACCCCATTGAACTAAACGGAATATTATCTTTTAGGGATGGGTGAACAGAGACGAGTTTGGAAATTCGGTTCGGTTCGGTTCAAAAATGGAGTTGGGTTCGGAAGTTCGGTTCGGTCGACCGAACTGGTTGAGGTCAGTCCGAACTCTGAACTTCCGAACTGCGTTCACCCATCCCTAGTTTTGAGATGTGGACTAGGTAAGTCCCCGATGGCCGAGGTCTTACCAATCCATGTCTCAAAACTTCTGGGAGTCAACCGGCATCACTGTTCCAATGGCACCTGGGCAACTTCTGGTCTGGCGAGGGGTGTCTAACTCCGATCCCTACCCCCACCCTGTGGGGATTTCACCAAGAGACTCAAGTCTCCGCAGAGACTCCCCAGAGTCCCCAGAGACTCAAGTCCATGAATTAAGACACAACCCCATTAAGGCAGTGCTGGCCAAAAGCCACATTTGAACGGCCTGAGAGCTGCATGCAGAACCAAGCCACAATTTGCTCACTCCTGCAAATAACCACACACTCTTTCAGAAAAAAAGGTTCTTGCCCAAGTCACAGGAAGGCACAGCGCTCCAACTTCCTCCTGGGTTTTGGGAGGCTGGGCACGCTTTATAGCCTTAAAGACACATGAAAAATGCCAGGTAAAATGTAACATTTTCTTTGGAGGTGGGAGGGGGGGAAGTGTCTGCATTTCAGATTGCCTGCACACTCCCTTCCCCTTTCTCCAAAATTTCAACATAAGACGCACAAAGATAAGTATTGGTCAGAGAATCTATTTTCTGTTTTGAGAAAATTTCTAAGAATAATGAACAATTAATTCTAAATTGGGGGGGAAACAAAAAAATTCAAAATTTCAATAGAATTGAAATTCTGAAACAAAAAGCTGAAACTGGACAAAACATTTTATTCCATTTTGGACATTTTCGAAATGAGAGTTCCTGCCAAAATCTGCCTCTTCCTGAATTTTTCCTGCAGCATGACTTAGGATTTCAGGTATTTCAAATTTAAATTTTCCATTTTATTTTATTTATTTATTTATTTATTTATTTAAAAAACCAACCAAATTCCAGGTTTCAGTTGTGGGTTTCAATATTTTAGCTTGGACGGTCTGAATTTCAGGTTTGTTATTTCAAATACCTAATTCTAAGCAGGATTCCACGGTAGGGCGTACTGAGAAGGGCCTTGGATTCCACATATGGAAGAAGTAAAAAGAAATGAATTTGGGTTTCCATGATATGAATCATTTTGATGTCATGACCACTGTGCCCAACCGCCGGAGGCTCGTAGTTGGGGGAACCTCTTTGAATTGTCTCAGTTTAAATGATCAAGCAGTACGGGATGTTCTGAGGGGCACTCCCACAAAGTCATTGGCAACACATCACGCAGGAGTAAGGGAGCTCAGAGAGATAAACGCACACACTGTTCTCATCAACTTTAATAAGAGATGTGTGTGTACCTTAGGGCAGACGCTGATTCACAACAAATCTATTTAATGCTGGTGAAGAGATAACAGATGGATTCAGGAATCATATTTACTTGGTAAACAGCTCCCTTGAGATTTCATCTGCACAGAGGCTGCCAATCACAGTAAAATTGGTGTGTATCTGTAGGCAGTGAATATTTCAAAATTTGCAGCGTTCTTACTGTGGCATTATGGGGAAAGGAAACTGCCACGTGTAGTGATTGGAGTTAGAGAGAAAGGAGACTAGGAGGCTGAAGGGTAGGGTGGATTGAAAGTTCCCCATTAAAATTATTTGTTTGCCAGAAAACAGCAATTTTCAGAATGAGAAATCTCACAAAACATTAGCATTTCTTTCTGTCCAAATGTTTTGGATTCCCTCCTTTCTCCCTGCCCCCCACCAAGTTCATCTCATCATTTCTTCTTTTCTTTCCAGGAAAAAAATTACTCAAAAACTTTTCCGAAATCAAAATGGATTAAATTGACATTTTTTTCACACCATAAAAACCTTGTGCTTTCTCAGGAGTCATGGAAAATTGGGAAAACCAACTAAAATTCAATGAAAATATTAGTTGTCATTCATGAAAAATAAAATGAATTTTAACCAGCTTTGCAAAGGACGAATGGTGATGCTTTCGTTGGGCCAGTTTCCTTTGGCGTTTGCAAGCTTTTGAGTTTCACACAGCTCTTCCTCGGGCATGAATGAGAATGAAGAGCTCTGCGTATCTTGGCACTTTCCCACCCTTATCATCAGACATTGGTCCAATAAAAACTAGGGCTGAAATAAGAAGCCCATAGCTTCTCACAAGAATCTTGTGGGAATCAATAAACCCTAGTGAGATCTCGGTACGTTCTCACTAGGGTTTTGAGATTTTCAGTAACCTTAAAAAATGCTCGGAGCGTGCACAAAATGGCCACCGTGACCATTCTGTGCACGTGTGGCCCTTTCCCATAATGGTGCGGACCACATCGGTGCCATTTTGGGAAAGGGCAGCTGGTTTGCACATGCTCAGAACTGGCTTCCCTTTTCCAAAGTGGCACCGATGCAGCCCGTGCCATCTTCAAAAAGAGCCATGCATGCACAGGATGGGCATGGTGGCATTTTTAGGTTATTTTAAGGTTACCGAGAATCTCATGAGAACAGGTTGAAAATAGGTTGATTCTTGGTTCATTTTCATTCTCAGAAATCCCATTGAGAAGTCGGGTCTCGACGAGATTCTTGAGAAACACAAGATCTCGTTTCAGCCCTGATAAAAACCATTTTCTTAACTACTTAAATCTCTTCTCTGCCTCATATTCGGAATCAATGGCAACCAGAATCTAACATTGCAGAAGAGTCAGTACCAGAGCAGAAGTAGGTAGCTAAATTGCTACTCACAGTTAACTCTGCAATTTTGGGAACTGGTATTGGAGTCCCAACCACCAATATGGATACTTGACTTCCTGAAATACCAGGAAATAGTATCATGATTTACTGATGTCCTTTTGCCATTTTTCTGAGTTACCAATTTACAGCATCACCGAGTTTCCATTTTACTTCTGGGTTTCCATCTGTTAGAAGCGAAATGCAGAATAAACCAGAGAAACAGAGTTGATGATAGGCTGAATAAACCCAACCCAGCAGAGGAACGCAGAAAGAAATTATGATATTAAAGCAATACTCCATCAGGAACGGAAGTTGATGGAAAAGCAGCAGATGAACTTGGAAAGCAGTACTTTTTAGCAGTAATGGGAAATCTACTACTACTAATATTTATCATTTCTATAGTGCTACTAGTTGTATGCAGCGCTGTAAAAATTGATTGGGAAGTTAACGAGTGCCATTCAGTTTCCAGTTTGACTGAGACGGGAACAGGTATCACAGTTTCACTAGAAATTCCCATTTGCCTGGATACTCCTTTCAACCCCAGTCAGAAGAACTGTCCATCTCCAGCATGGATGGGACTCAAACTTCTGAAGTTTGGTTCATATCTTGATTTTGGGGGGAGATCGTGAGACGGTTCGGGGTATGTTGTCACCACTATGCTGACGACACACAGCTGTGCCTCTCTTTTTCAACGGACCCAGGTCCTGCCATCTTGATACTTTCCCAGTGTCTGGAGGCCGTGGCGGATTGGATGAGGCAGAGCAGACTGAAGCTGAACCCAGATAAGATGGAGGTGATGGTAGTGGGGAGGGCAAAGGAGGTGTCGGCTCCTCCTATTGCGGGGGTTCTGCCCTCCGGTTGCCCAGCAGGTTCGGAGTCTGGGGGTGATTTTGGATGTGGACCTCTGCCTGGATCGGCAGGTGGAGGCGGTGGCTAAAGCCGTCTTCCACCAGTTGTATCTGGTGCGGAGGCTGCGCCCATACATCTCCAGACCCGGCCTGACCACTCTCATCCATGCCTTCGTTACCTCAAGGCTCGACTACTGCAGCACGCTCTACGTGGGGCTTCCCTTGATATTGGTTCGGAGGCTGCAGCTGGTGCAGAATGCGGCGGCCCGTCTCCTTATAGGGACGGGTCGCCGTGAGCACATTACACCAGTGCTCCGTTCTCTGCACTGGCTGCCTATAGCATACCGAGCCAAGTTAAGGTGTTAGAATTGGTATACAAAGCCCTATACGGTCTCGTCCCCTCTTATCTCGGGGACCGCCTCACCTTCCGTGACTCAGGACGGACCCTCCGATCCACTGGGGGCGCCTATCTGGAGGTCCCCAGTGTAAGGCGGGGGGCCACCATGGAGAGGGCGTTCTCGATGGTTGGGCCACGGTTGTGGAACTCCCTTCCGAAGGAAGCCCGCCTGGCCCCGGGTCTGCTCGCCTTTCGGCGGGCATGCAAGATTTGGCTGTTCGCCCAGGCCTTTGGAGGAGAGGGTGGGAGGGAGGGGTAAATGGGGGAGATTGGTGGGGTGGGGAATTTGGGGGAATTGGAGGGTAGGGTTAGGGTTGGGGTTTTAAAAATGATTTTAAAATTGATGTCAGTTTTTAATGTATTTTATTGTTTTATTGTATTGTTAGCCGCCCTGAGATGCTGTGGGCATGAGGGGGCGGCATAGAAATGCCAGGAAATATAAATAAAATAAATAAATAAATTTTAGCAGTCTGGAACTGAGACATTGATTTGTGTTATAAGAGAAAGAATCAGGGACTTCTGGCATGACCTGAGCATTGTAGGAAGGACACTAAGCCGTGCCCTGAAGTCGGAAGCCAGAGCGCTGGGAAGTCGACAGAAAGAATTCTATTGACTTCAGTTGGGCTGTAAATCAAGTGCCGGTAGCGAGGAGAGCTGCATTCAATGCTGCTGACAGGGGCTAAAAAGAAAGTTCCAGCTAATCACCCTTCATGCAGGGGGATTTCCAGAGAGTTACAGCTCTGCTTCGCCAAGCCAAGTTTCCTTAGGAAACTCCAGAGCCTCTTTCTGCAATGAAGACCTTTTCTCTTCTGGATTTGAACTCTAAGCTCTTGCCTGTTTTGGCGCTAGATCTGGAGGGTCCCCCGCTAAAACATAGGAAGATTTTTTTTTCCATAGCAGAGAGTGTATCCTCCCCCACCCCCACTTACTTCCCTATTTCACATAGCCAGGCACCAAAGCTCACACTCCCCTGAAAGATTGGTGTTCTGAAGGAGATCCATCATGGGACAACAATTAAGTCCTGCTGTCCAAAGTTTCAAAAAGTTGTATAGAACGGAAAAGAGGGACTTTGAATGGGAAAATCCAATAAGCCTTAATTATAGCGTACGTAGGACTTGTTCAAACCAGCCCTGCTGCCATTTTGACAGAACTGGCGTCGCATCACGATCCTGACCGGGAAGCCGCTTGCAACCCGGTCAGGATTGGGTCTGGCTGTGGAAGAAACGTTCATGCGACCAGGCACAGGGAGGGGAGGGGGCTGCATGAAGATGTGGCCGCCGGCCGGCTGGTCCTGCTTCCACCCTGCACCCAGTCCCCCCCTCTGCCCCCATGACAGACAGCCATGGCGGCCAATGACAGCTGCCATGGGGCTTTCCCTCATCATGGTGACCAGTCTGGAACCGGGCCGGAAAAAGCAGGCTACGTCACGATAGCCTGTTGTGGCCCGGTTCGGCAGGCCATTCCCCGAGCATGCTGGTGGCCAGTCCGGGATGTGACCAGAGGTCTCCAGGATCACAGTTCGGGCTAGCCGCCAACACGCCCGGGCAAACTCCTGGGTAAACATCTGGAATGTCCCCAACAAACTTGATGGTGGCTGATGGACCAAAGTGGGCCTAAGCAAACCAGCATAACATTTGTTAACACCCAGTTTTAAGTGTCCACAGGATCACGTCATTCTGAGATCACAAGCAAGGCTCCCTCACAAGACAGCTCAGTCTTCTGCTGAAGGGGAGAAACAGAGGCTGATGACAGCTCTCTGTCAAGGAGTGCAAGGCCCCTGACCGTGAACCCCCAGCCTCTAGGATGCCAGAGCACCAGGTTGCTTTGCCGACACCACCATCCAGACCTGTTCTCCTGCCCAGCCTCTTGCCCCTTGTCTCCTTCCAGTTCTTGTCTTGACCCCATCTCGCCGCCTGTCCATCTTCCTGTTGCCCCGCCTCCCAGCTTCCTGGGGTAATTTCAGACATTACGAGACCACGGTCAACCATGGTGAAACCCCTGTGGTGACCAAAAGTCCCATAACATCTGAAGGATTCCTGCCAGATGGTTCACCACGGTGAACCTCCTGCAGGAATCGTTTTGACCATGATTCTGGACCTCTGGCCACCCGGAGGTCCAGACAGGGCTGGCCTCAGGGTTTGTGAGGCCATGTGCAAAGTCTTGGTGCGGGGTCTAATTTGCATAATTAGACCCCACCTAATTATGCAAATGTATACATTTACATAAAACCTATTCCCTCTGGACAGGAAGGATTCCCATTCTCCACCACTCCAAGCAACCATGGAGAAGCACGGCCTCCCAATGTCCCCCCTCCTCCCCAGCCGAGTGTCTACCACCACTCCCCAGGAGTAGTTTCACTGCAGGGGAAGCCAAGTGGGCAGTGAGGCAGGCACAAAGAGACTGACTGCATCCACTGCCTTACTGGAGGAGAGGGTGAGCTTAACCAGCCTGGTTTCCAGGGCCTGTTGCTTCTTGCTGCCTGTGCTGCCTGTGCCTTGTGCATGCATGCGGTGCGACCAGTCCAGAGGTGCTGCTATCACACACACCAGACACCCAAAATGCAGCCAGCTTATTAAGCGCATTATGCCATGAAAAGAGACATATAACCAGTTCAGTTGTGCCCCCATAATCAGTTCATGCTGCCCCCACCCCATAACCAGTTCATTTCTGCCCCCGCCCCCATATAATCTATTCACGCTGCCCCCACCC
>QEPC01009702.1:2210945-2241613 GCA_003113815.1 Sphenodon punctatus
ATAATAATAATAATAATAATAATAATAATTATTATTATTATTATTATTATTATTATTATTATTATATATTTTGTAAGCTGTCCTGAGCTGCTCTGTAAGCAGGAGGGTGCTGGATATAAATATAACAAAATAAATAAATAAATAAAATCAAAACATCGATAGTGAAAATGATCAATTTTTCAGGTACCTGGGTACCTGTTCAGTGATCAGATATAGTGCTGAAGCGGCAACTCCTTTTTCCACCCTGCTATTCCATTGCATGATTTTGGAAATGCCTGCGACTTTCCGCAGCTTTTCCGCTGGCATTCCGCTAATTCCGCCGGAATTCTGCTAATTCGGAAACTGTTGGAACAATTTCAGAAACTGTTGGAAGAAACACTGTTCCGCTACTTCGCAGTGCTGGAGGAAATTGCACAAGATCGAAACTGTCTGAAAAAACATTGTTCCGCTGTTTTCAGAGCTGGTGGAAGTAGCAGAATGAACGTCTCTATTACACCGTGCCGCTCATTGCGGAAGAGCTTTTTCCAGCATAAAAAGCTACTGTAGAGGCTTGCTGTTTCAGCCCTAATCAGGTAGCCCATCAAATACCCAACACGGTACTTGAAAATGTGGGTATCACCCATGGGTAGCAAATGAGCTACCCATTTCCATTCTAATCTAGTAGCATTCATTTTTAGACACAGTAATACTGGGTTGGATGGTTCTTTGGCCCAACCTGGCAGTTCTTAGAAGGAGAAGATGCTGCATCTTTCCTCTGGAGATGTTTATCAGGAATAGATTGGCTTGGCTCCAGGATGGAAGTGGCTGAGCATTTTTTAACCTCACAGTGTCCCTTGAAAACCAACAGGGCTTGACGTGGTATTTTGAAAAGCAACGGAACGTAATTGGCCACAGAAGTGTAAACAGATTTGGTGACACGCTATTGAAGAAATTAGTACGCTCCTTCTGAGTCAATAGTTCATCTGGCGATTATGTCACCTCTTCCAGGAAAATATTGACATTTGTCCATTGTCAACAGGTCTGGAGTTCGGTCTGTGCAACCACAGATGAAAACATTGGCTTTTGCCAACATAAGGGGAAAGAAAAGACAAACAGTCCGGAGGTTATTTGCTTTACTATTCCATTGTTACAGAGCTGTCTTGGCAAGAGAATCTCTGAGAGTCTACTCCACTCTGCATTTCATACTACTGCAGTTACCATTGCTTGCCTCGTGCAACGACCAGGTCGAATTAGATGTTACATCTTTGCAGAACATTTCCATAAAAACAGAACAGCCATTTTATTTTTCAACCAGAATTCATAGAATCATAGAAACTTAGAGTTGGAAGGGACCTCAGAGATCAATTAGTCCAAACCAGTACTCAATGAAGGAAATCCACGGATACAGCATCCCCGACAGATGGGCCGTCCAGCCTCTGTTTGAAAACCTCCAGCGCAGGAGAGCCCACCCCGGCCTTAGGCAATCTGTTCCGCTGATGAACACCTCTTACCGCTGGGAAGTTCTTCTAATGTTTAGCCAAAATCTGCTTTCTTGTCATTTGAGCCCATTGGTTCTAGACTTGCCCTGAGGAGCAACAGAGAACAAGTCTGCTCCATCTTCTCTGTGGCGGCCCTTCAGAGATTTGAAGGCGGCTATGATGTCTCCTCTCTTAGTCTTCTCTTCTCCAGGCTAAATATGCCCAGCCCCTTCAACCTTTCCTCATAGGACTTGGTTTCTAGACCCCCCCTGACCAAATCCTATGAGGAAAGGTTGAAAGGAGCTGGGTTTCCAAACAGAAACATTTTGAAACAGAAACATTTCTGATAATAAAATAATAATAATCGGTGTGGGGGTGGGTGACCATTGTGCATGCGCAAAATGGTTTCTGCCCATACGCGAAATAGCAGTACCGGCACAGCTGCCATTTTTTCATCTGGTCCAATCGAGAATCGGAACGAATGATCAGAATGGATGAAATATCCAGTTCCAACAAATTGGGTGAAAATCTGATCTTCACCTCTACCTCATGGGGGGGATTAGAAGAGTACGGCAGATAGCTTGTGTCACTGAAGCCGGGATGACTGGGGACACAAAGTGGCCTCTCTGGCTCCAAGACTTTGCAGGATCGGGTCACCCAGCACATTTCCATTACAACAATGTCCAATTCACACTATTAACCAGCCCTTCACAATCCAACAGCCTGGAAAGCCTTGTTAGCACAGGACTGGACTCCTCTGTCAGGGGCTGCTCAGAGTCCAGGGTCTCGATGAGTCGGTGTAGGACTGGTGCAGGGGCATCGTGGCTAAGGGCCCAGGTGCAAGAAATAGACTTGAGCCCCTCCCCTGTCCCCATCTCCTTGTTCCCTGTCCCAGCCTTGCCTCTCCTTCCTCCCCCCAGTGTCTCTCCCTCCCTTCGCTTGCTGTGTCGGAGTCCTAGAGGCTGCCGCACTGCTGGCTCTTCCGCTTCTGCTCAGTCTCTGGCCGGCCGTGCCCCCCTCTTAGCTTGGGCCCTGGGACATGTATCCCTCCTGTCCCTAAGATAGCTGCACCCCGGGTGTGGCCTGACTAGCACTGGGAAGGCCATCAGCATAAACAATGGACCCTGCCCAGAATAAGCTGGTAGGAACGTGGAACCAGCTGGCACCTCCAGAACCCAGTCCTTACACCCTGTGAGCCCCGTTTGCCTGTCCAACCATAAGCGGCAGTCTCTTCCAGACAGGGAGACCAGTCCTTCTTGAAGCCCCCTCCTTTGCAATGGTCCCACCTCCTGCCCTCATTCTGGGGTTAGGGTAACACTGGGCATTTTTAGACACACATTAAAGTTCCGGATGGTTCAATCTTCTGGGTTTACAAGTCCACAAGTAAGTTCCGGATTCATTTTTCACACAAACACTGCCCTGAGGCAGTTCCTGGATACATTCTTCACACACACACTGCCCTGAGGCAGCCTAAAGTAGCCGCATCTGTAGACGTGAGGGGCTGTTATGGAAACCACGTGACCACAGCTGCCTGGAGCAAAGCAGTTTACCAGGAGAATTTTTTACCCACAAAAGTTCTGGGAGAAGTTTCACACAGAAGTTCAAAGTTCTGGATGTTTAAGATCTGGCTGAGTGATTTAGACACACAGAAAGTTCTGGATGTTACAGCAAACATTCAGGAGAAATGTGTCTAAAACCAGCCACCCACTGTCTTAGGATGGCTCCGATCGTTCCTCTCGGGGAGAAGCCAGAGGGTGGTGCTGGGGGAAGAAACATCTGGCCCCCGGGATCTTGCTTGTGGCGTGCCACATGGTTCCATTCTGTCTCCACTGTTTTTTAACATCTCTATGCAACCCCTGGCTGAGGTCGTGAGATGGTTTGGTTTGTGTTGCCACCAGTATGCTGATGACACCCAGCTTTACCTCTCCTTTTCAACGAACCTAGGTCCTGCAGTCTCAGTGCTTGCAAGCAGTGAGTGACTGGATGAGGATCAGCAGTTTGAAGCTGAACCCCAATAAGACGGCGGTGATGTTGGTGGGTAGGGCAGCGGAGACGAGGACCCCGCTTGTGGAGGGGATCCACCCCATGCTGGCCCCGCAGGTGCAGAGTTTGGGGGTCCTGTTGGACCCTGGCCTCCGCTTGGATCATCGGGTGGAGGTGGTGGCGAAGGGAGCTTTTCGTCAATTACATCTTGTGCGGAGGATCCAGCCATATGTTTCAAACTTCGACCTGGCCACCCTTGTCCATGCGTTCATCACCTCGAGGCTAGATTACTGCAACGCGCTCTACGTGGGGCTGCCCTTGGGGACGANGCCATCCTGGAAAAAAAAAATCATCTCTCTAGCTACTGTCTCTTATACACATCTAGATGTGTATAAGAGACAGGTGTTGACCTTCAAAGCCCTACACGGTCTGGGCCCCTGCTACCTGAGAGACTGCCTCACTCCCCCGGGCCCTGGACTGACCTTTCAAATCTACCGGGGGCGCCTTCTTGGAGGTCCCCTGGGTAAACCTGGGGGCCACAATGGAGAGATCATTCTCGGTGGCCGCACCGCGGCTGTGGAACTGCCTCCCAGAGGAAGCTTGCCTGATTCCCAGCCTGTTGGCCTTTTGTCAGGCCTGTAAGACCTGGCTGTTTGTCCGGGCCTTTGGCGGAGGGGGGAGTAGAGTGGGGTTTGTTTGCCAGTGGTTTTTACCTCTTTTATCATCTGTTTTACAATGTTTTAGTAACCCTTCTGGGTATTGCTTTTAACTTACTGTTTTTAAAATGTTTTGTGAGCTGCCCCGAGTTGCCGTAAGGCTGGAGGGAGTGGGATATAAATGATTAAATAAATATAAATAAAATATAAACATGTGAAGGAGACTAGTTCATCTTTTTATCCCATTGGGGGGAGGACAGAAGAAACCTATGAACCGGAGCTGAAATGGGTATCTGGTTTGGTACCCGGGCAGGGTAATAGCCACTTTTGGGGGCACTGTTTCAGGTCTCCGAATCAGAACCCAAATACTCAAAAACCTGAAATTTCAGTTTCCAGTTTTCAAGTACCTGAAATGACCCCAAAAGATGCTTAAACAGTTTCTCAGAATCCAGAACAGGAATTCAAATTCCAAACTTTTTCAGTCGATTTGAGTACTGGATATTGGACAGGTATCCCCGTTTCCCTGGGACTTCTGCTGAGAGTGCCTTGCGCCTGGCATTCTAAGGCCTATGCAGTGGGCAGAGAGGCGATAACTTGCCTGCTAATATGAAGAGTCTGTGGGGAGCTTGCCGTCATAATATGTAAGCATTTGCAACTCTTGTAACCGTTTCTCCTGACAAAGAGAACTGCAGACGTGAGCAACTCCTTGCTGCATCCACCTAAGCTTTTCACACGCTCGCGGCTTGAGCACCTGGTCCAAGCAGAACGATGCCAGAATTTTAGGCTCCAGGGATCTCAAATCAGCCCTGAGTTCACTTTAGAAGCTGCGTTATCAAAAGAAAGGAGGAGATTAGCCTTTCATCGTACACTTGAGTCAGTGAAATGACTGGAGGAAAGAGAAAGGCAGATCCTGTGCAACCTGACCTTGGTGACACAAGCTGAATTCCAAGTGAATTGTTCACATCACGGATATATTAAATCTTTACTACTGTCAAGAACAATAGACAGCCTTCTCGCCCCTGGGCAAAAACTGGAGCTGTAAAGATCCCAGCCCTCCATACTCCACCCCGAGGAGTCACACTCCTTCGATTCTGATTTGGAAACACTGGGAAAAGTTTTATGAAAGTGGGTACAAGCCTCTCTATAGAGAGCTTAGTGTGCCTGGAATCAACCCCAGATCTGTGTCATCAGAGAGGCACTGTACCAGATGGGCCACCTGATTCAGCTTGCCATAATTCTCCTCTTCCTCTCCTGCAAAGCTACACATAGACGCACACGGTCAAACAATGCTCAGCCCTTGGACCTTCTAACCACACACATCCCAAGCTCCCAAAAGTCTTATTATGTATCCCGCTGTAAAGAGAGCTGGAAGAAAAAACAAATTTGTGGTCATGCATGAAGTTTCAGAGTCTTGCAGACACCACTGTGGTCAAGGATTAGCAGCTGGGGGAAGGAGGGTAAAAATTATTTATTTATTTTGATTTTAAAAAATTTTATTTTATTTTAGACAACCCCTCCTGCTACAGCAGCTTGGGATAGCTCACAACACATTAAACAATATTACAAATATTAGAATATAGTATAAAAATACATAACAAGACTAATATCAGTAGCCGTATAAAACCAACACTAAACATACCCAGCGGAGCTAAAAATTCTTGCTGTTGTTCCAACAACTGACTTTGGAGGGAGCATGGAGATAAGAGAGAGTTTGGAAGAGTTAGCCGAATTTTTTAGAACCCTAAACTTGTCTTTGTTGCAGCAAAAGGCAGTCGCTGCAGAAAGGAAGAGGTTTTAATTTGGCTTTGCACAATGGGTAAAGTTGTCTCATGTAAGAAATGTGGTCGGGTTTGGTGGTTTTATTACATCTGAAATGGATTAAGCTTTTTGAATTCAATTTGAGCATCGGTCTGCTTCAACAAATCCCCAACTTTTAATTCATGACTCTTGGAAAGGTCATTGAATTCATTCTCTTGTGTATTTGGTAACTCACCGTTTCGGTACTTCATGTTACGTGATATGAGATACCCAGTCAACAGCTTACATTCTTTAAAAAAACAACTGCCCAGTGACAAAGTGAAGTAACAACCAAGTCTTCAAACCATGGAAACCCCCCCCCCCCACCATAGCAGCAACCATATCCTCATGCAAAGTTCAGAATGGAACTCGACAACATATTGTCTTCAAATCTGAACATTTGAATTATTATTAATACAAAATATTATTTATCTATTGCCAGCAATGAGTCTGGTGCTGAACATTCATGATTAAAGACAGGTCCCTGCCCCAAGGGGCTTACAGTCTAGAATGAACAAGGGAGAGAGGCACATAGGGAGAGACAGAGAAATGCTCAGAAGGACGAGAAGTGGTAGGGTCATGTCATATTGCCTCCCCCCCACCCCAACACACATACTTAATGTAGATTAATTAATTTAAAGCTGAAACAGGTACTTAATTTAGTCCTTGCGGATAATACCCACATTTTCAGGTACCACATTGTGTACCCGACGTGTTACCCAGGCACAGATCGGGTACCTGAAAACCCCCCAAATTGGTAACTTCTGTTACCATTTAAAAAATTTTTCCTATTACCGATTGGTATATGAAGTCAGAAAACTGAAAAATCAGGACAGAAATTTAAAAAATCGGGACCGGAAGTCAATTTTCTGTGACCAGAAGTTGACTTTCCTGAACAGGAAGTCAATTTTCTGTAATGGAAAATCAACAAATAGGTGTTGAAAGTTGGTAAATTGATTTTAAAAAGTCAAAGAAATTGGTACCAGAAGTTGACATTTGGGTACCCAGAATTGGGCCATAACTGGGCACTTATGAGTAACTGATATTGGGTTGATTCAGTACCGGAAATTTGTCAGGTCTATCCATTTCTGTGGGTACTCATTTCAGCTCTAGGCATGTGCTTTGCTAACGGAAAAGGGAGATCCTGAAGGATGAGTATGTAAGGAGAAGCACAGAGGAGAAATCTATGGGGTGAGGAGTTGTTGAAGACCTGACAGAAGAGGTAGGTTTTCAGGAGGGAGGGAGGGAGGGAGGGAGCAATGTGTATGTGTTCAGGGAGGGGGTTCCAAGTAGGGCTGCACCAAGTACTAAAAAAAATATTCTTGACTATTTCTGAGTTTCCAAGGATCGGGCCCGAGTTTTCATCCGCTCCTCGGTAACTCAGTTGAAAACTTGGTACTCGGGTGTGGTGGGGAAGGGATGGCAAGAAGGAGACAGAGGTCAGCAGGGGGGAAGGAAGAGGGCAGGGGGCAGGGAAGGGGGAAGCAGAAGGGACAGGGAAGGGGGGTAGAGAGGCATGCTGCTCTCTAATGCTTTCTGGGAGCATGCTGGGAAATGTTGTCCAGCATGCTCCCAGAGAGCATTAGAGAGCATGCTCCCAGAGAGCATTAGAGAGCATGCTCCCAGAGAGCATTAGAGAGCATGCTCCCAGAGAGCATTAGAAAAGCAGCTCCACTCCACAGTGGTGCACTGGCTTCCTCTGCTTTCCGGTGAGTTTGCTGCCTCCTGGGAAAGGCGGGTGAGAGCAGCATACTCACCAGAAAGCGTAGGGAGCTGGTGTGCCTGTTCTATGCTCCCAAAGCACTCCACAGCAGCATGCCAGCTCCTTCCGCTTTCCAGTGAGCTTTCTGCCCCCCTTCCCTGCTCTGTCCCTTGCTGCCCTCTGCCTCGCATTCCTCAATCGAGGAATTACCGAGTAGCAAGTACTGGGGCCCGATTCCTCGGTTACTCAGTACTCAGAAAAATGAATTGAGTACCAGGATACTAGGTGAAAAATGAGTGATCGCGAGTACCAAGCTTCAGCCCCAGTTCCAAGCATAGGGGGCAGCATGGGAGAAGGGGGGAAACTGTTTACGGGGAAGGAGACTCCGGAGTGGGTGGCAGAGAAGGCGCAACAATCCCAGAAGGGAAGGTAGCAGGGAATGAGAGAAGAGAGATAGGGAGGAGCAAGGCCATGAAGGAGCCTGAAGATGAAGACAAGGAGTCTCTCCTGAATGCAAAAGGGGAGGCAAATGCGGCAAACTCAAGATATTTAAAGGCCACGTTTAGCAGTAATGTATGTTACCTGCACACGCCCATCCTTAAAATTCTACCTTTGCTGAGGTTCCCACCTTCCATCTTCAAGGCTCTGGAAAAAAACCACATGAAACCCCCCCCACCCCCAGCTGTGCCTTGGCTTCGAAAGCTGCAAAACACGTTTCTTTTCCAAGGCCGCCGAGCCAACCTCTTCAAAGGCCATGGTGGTTTTGGCTTTGCCTTTTGGTAGGGTCTAACCCTGTGGCATTGGGAGCTGCCTTTGGAAAGGAAAGAATAGAAAATCAAGACCAGAACCACACGCAAGAAAAGAACATTCTGTCAAACAGACAAAAGCCAGGGAGAAAGAACAGCCCCGTGAGTCACCTCTTTCACATGGATTTACGTCTGACACAAAACCTGGAGCGACGGCAAGAGTAAGCCATTTCCATTGTGCTTAGTTGCACCCTGTGGTCGGCATAAGCTGCCGCCGCAGTCTGTGTTGACTTAATGTGTTGTTTGTAAAATGCAGCGATGGAGGTGAGGGATCTTCAGCTATGGGCTACCTCGGAGCTACAATAGTAAGGAGGGCTTGGAAGTTACTTTGGTCTGGCCTATTCAAACCTTAAATAAACAGTCTGCAGTTCTTTCATTGTCCCGCCAACCCCTCTTATTTCCGTACTCCTCCTCCAGTACTTCGTTTTTAAAACAAGACAAGTAGCTTCCCCTTGAAGTCCTGCCGCTTGACCCCAGAAGAATGGGAGACTTCCAGAGCGGTAGTTGAGCTCCCGTCCTAGGCGGTCTCAATATTCTATCAGGCATAGGGGTGGGAATTTTGGTTTCGGCTAGAACCGAGACAACCCAAAAATGGCTATTTTGGGTCTATCCAAAATTTCAGTTCTTGTTTTGTTTTCAGTTTGCTCAGGATTTTTTGCATTTAATTTTTTTTTTCAATGCCAAAAAACTAAACTGAAACCAAAATGAGAACCGAAATTCTCGAAGAACCAAAACTGGAAAAAAAAGAAACTGAAATTGGTTCTGGAGTCCTAGCCCTAATCAGGCACTTCAATGTCTGATGCCTGAAACTTGGCAGAGACTGTTTTCCAACCTAGCTACACCTCTGATCATGGGTGGGGTCTGTCTTGCAGAGTAGCCGCAGCAATATGGTGTGGAAGAGGTGATGGGCTGAGCCCTGGCACCAATTAATCCCTGTTCACACACCTCACTCTCAATTTCAGCACCATGCAAATTGAAACAGAACATTGTGGAGGAAGCAGGACCTCCCCCCTGAAAAGCTTAATGCCCTCCAGAATGGCAGAAGCCAGTTAGTTGTCCAGTGGCAACCACTTCATTCCTGCACAAATGGATCAATTGGTATTCTGATCCAAAAAATGACTGCGGTTGGAATTCCAGCAGCCGCTCCGATTGCACGGAACTTTTCTGCAAAATCCGAAGGGCTAAGAGAGAAGAGAGGGTATTTTTCCAGCTCAAGAAGTCTTCAGTCTTCAGCACAAGGTCTTGCACCAAGCAAAATGAGAGCAGCAGTGTGGAGACACAGCCACTAGGGATGGGCGAAGAGAACCGAGTTCGGAAATTCAGTTCGGTTCGAAAATCGAGTTCGGTAAGGTCGGCTGAACTATTTGGGTTCAGTCCGAACTCCGAACTTCCGAACAGAGTTTGGAAATTCAAACCCCATTGAACTAAATGGAATATTATCTTATAGGGATGGGCGAACAGAACCCAGTTCGGAAATTCGGTTTGAAAATCGAGTTCAGTTTGGAAGTTTGGTTCAGTCGACCGAACTGGTCGAGTTCGGTCCGAACTCCAAACTTCCAAACCGCGTTCGCCCATCCCTAACAGCCACACAGAGTCCAAGATCAGGAAGACATTTCTACTTCTAGCCATACAAGTAGCTTGGAAATGAAACCAAGGCTCTGAGCAATTTTGCCATCCTGGAAAAAAAAAATCATCTCTCTAGCTATCTTCCCCTCAAACCACCAATCAGCAACAGAGACCCTAAACCACTTACCAGCACATACTTTCCTGCCCGCCCCCCGCCCCTTTGAATCAAATGCCACTGCATACCGTGAAATGCCCATGTACATCCACACATACATCCGTCTATTCCCGACTGAGAAGTTCTGACCTTGTGAATCTTTTCAGACAATATTCCAGCGATTGCCCCTAGACCTGCCATTCAAGGACAGTATGGAGGGATTGATTCATGTCATTCTTGGAACGTCCCAGGGTGCCAGCAATCTTAATCACTGGTGCCCAGGGATACTCTAATAGACAAAGAGAACACAGTCAATGGCACTTTTCTGGGCAAGATGTCCACCTGTTCAATGAGTGGGCCAGCTCCCAAAGAACAGGTGTCCAAGGAAGGTGGTGGCAGTTTCTAAAATGAGGCTGGATCAACAGCTATGAGGGACAGTTTAGAAATAATTAATCCTTTTTCTGCAGGTGTGGAGGGCCTCCAAGGACATCCCTTCCAGCTTCTGACATTCACCATGCCTCTCCTGGTGAATTCAACAGTACACATTGGTATAACCTTGAAGTCTGCCTGCCTCCATCTTGAGTGCAATGGGAGAGCTGCTAATCACTGCAACAGGAACAGAATTTGAGCCTGCTCAAGACTGTTCCATTTTGCTGCATCTGTTATTAATGGTCTGCTGCTGACACATCCCCAAGCTTCTTCCTGCTCTGGTTTTCAATACATCTTTTGATGCCCTCCCTTTGCAAAAACCCTGCCCTTTCCCCTGCCAGGGTATGAGCCCCTTCCATTGCAGTTCAGTTGTGTCATCCATTATGCCTCACTTCTCTGCCTGGGGGCAACCCGGAGCTAAGTAAGCAATAAATCCTGGACTCTAAAATTACAGATGAGACCTTCACCGGCCTAACCAAGAAAGGAGATATTAATAATGATTAATAATCAAAGTCAAAAAAAGAAAAGAAAAGAAAGAATGAATTACCAGCATGGGTGTAATTAAAGTGAACAGCACTCACACACAAACGCAAATAAATCCCTCGTACATTGACTTCCTCTGTGTCACACCCAAATACACCCAGACCTCACCTAGCTAAGGTATTTTTCCTGTCATCATAGCCCAGAGCAAACACCTACACTCTTCTAAGTCTATCCAAGGGAAAGCCAAGCGCCTCATACATAGGGAGTGCACTGCAGACAGACACCGTGGAGCTAGAGAGGAAGCAGGCCATCTTTTGAGGGTTGGCCTCCAACGACTCTTGGCATCATGGGACAACCCAACCCAGTGATGGCGCGTCAACCTGCAACAGCTTTCTCAGCACGTTGATGGTTTCTCTGACAGAAACGTTTTGGTGCGATGGGGCGGCTGGAGAGGAGGAAAGGAGATTCTCAGCTGGATGAGATCAGAGGAGGGGGTTTCCATTGGCTGCGGATTGAAAAGTCAACGGAACTGCAACTTATTGCCCTGGTTCTCAAGCTGGGGAATAGGCCCCCCGGGGGTGGGGGGGGAGTGGGACATGTGTGGAAGGAGTCTTGGGGTGGGAGTGTGAGAAGGACTGTGGCTGGCAAAACACTTAGCTTCTTTTCTGACCTGGAAATCTCCAAAATAATGGGTTGGCAAAGCAAGGGGTAGAGAGTGTCCAAGAACAAGGGGCAGGGAGAGAGCTGAAGGAGTAGAAGAGTGAGAATGGAGAGAACGTGAGACGGAGCAAGATGTGTGTGAGGGGGTAGTGGTTGGGGGTGGGGCTTCAAGCGTAGGGAGTCCGGGGGGCATGGATGGATCGAAAAGGTGTGAGACCCACTGCCTGATGGACAGAGCTGCTTGGGAAACACCTTAGGGTTTTTCGTCCCCCTCAAATTAAGGAAATGAATGGCTTTGGGCCGGCAACTGCATGTGTGGGGGGGATGGGGGGGGGACGATAAAATTCAAAAAATTTCCCTCTCCAAATAGTCACTTTTTAAAACAAGAAATTTCCATTTCAAGCCCACCCCCCCAAAAAACCCAACAACAACAACAACCCATCAAGAAAATCTCGGTGTGAAATTTCCACCAGTTCAAGGGGCCGGGTTTTACCTTCCGCCTTAGAGGGAGTGTGAGGAAAGGGCACGGAGGGGGTAAATGTTTGGGGAAAGAAAGCCTATAAGAGGACGGCTTTGACCTAGGGTTGCCACCTCTGCACATTTTAAAGAAAGATTTATGAAAAGTGTAGGGGGGGGGGGAAATGTATTTTTCATAAGTCTTCCTTTAAAATGTGCAGAGGTGACAATCCTAGGCCCTTTTCACACAGACACGCTAACACGCATAAAATGGGTGTTACATTTTCTTATACATGTTGCAGGGCTTCAGGAGTGCTTTATGGGTGCCCTGCAACATGTATAATAAAATGTAAACCCCATTTTATCCGTGTTGGAGTGTCTGTGTGAAAAGGGACGTAGTTTGACTCTAAATCAGGCAGATGACCGCAGGGAAAGGGCTGAGGAAGGGGTCCTTCCTTCCTTCCTTCCCGCACTCCCTGTTGAAGTCACAAAAGCCAGTGGGTCTACTTACAAGTAAGGAGTTTCAGGACTGCAACTTTAGTACACTACAATGAAATGATGAAGGTAACTCTGGCTCTTGTCACCCCACCACCACCAGCAAAGTTAACAGCCTACTACTGCTTGCCAGCCAGGAGCACTCTTCCTATAGCTCAGATGGAAGACACTTGCATTTTCTCTGCTAAAGACCACGTGTCCAGTGCTAGTTCCTTGCACCAATCTCTGTCTCTGACGCATGGTGGGGTTCTTGGTGGATGCATAGTTTCCCTCTTCAGACAGAAAAGCTTATGGAATTCTAGTAGAGAGAACTGTATGTATTGGGGTTAAATTTTGGGGGAAAGGAGGTTAATTTGGCCTGGCAGAGTAAACCACCAACCAGCTGGCAGGGCTTGTTAACATCTCCGATTCCCCCACCCTGGGATCACCCACTCCAATTGGCAACCTCACGACATTCTTAGCTGCAGCTGCTTCTTGCTCTCTGATGCGTCATGCTGCCTCGGGTCTCTGCAGCATAGTAGTCACCTGCCGGTAGCGGTTCTGATCCTGCTTACTCTGCAGGTTTTGTATTCTGTGCACGACCCCATTCCCCTCCAGGCAATTACACAATCCCAGAGACACATAGGGACGGGACTCCATGCAGACGTGTCCTGCACAACTAGCCTCCCCCAGAAGACTTGCAGCCATTTAATCCACAAGTCTACAGACTTCAGCCTTGATTATACCTCATGGACAAAATGCTAGTTACTCCGTATGAGCATGAAACACAGAATTGGTTATTAACACCGTATATGCAAACATCTCTTGCTACTCATTTGCTACGAGTGTCCCACACTTGGACCCTCATGATAAGTAAATACTGGCACGTAGCCACTGTTTCATCAAGAGATGCACACTGGGCTGCTACTAGGTTTTGGTCATGTAACGCCGCCTTAACAAGCTTCTTAAACCCAAGGGTTTTTGTCTAGGTAATAAAAAATGACAGGATGGCAAAGTGTTTCAGAATTGAAGATGGTGGAATTTGCCATGCTGGTTGTTTTCTGTTTTTTTTTAAAAGGAATCCTATTAAGTTAATTCCCTAGCTTTTGACACAAATTTTCAAATATTGGTGAGTCACGTGATGGAACTTCAGACTGATCGAAAGTGAGGCACGGGGCAATGGGGAATGGGTCACTCCTTCCATGAGCTATTTTTCCACTTGCTTGGAGGCAGCCAGTGCTGGGCATTGTCTGAGACAGGATACTGGGCTAATTAGACCATTGGTCTGCCAGTTCCTATGGCCTTGAAGCTTCAAAATAGGGTTCCTAATTCTCAGGGGTGTTGAGCTCCCTTGTTGTGATGCTAAAAGCCGCTGCAGGTGTTATTTCTCAGAGGAAATGTAAAATCCAAGCTTTGACCACTCAGGGTCATTAAAGATCTCCTGGCATTTTCGACAAACAGATGGAGGGGGAGCGGGGATGAAGTTCAGCTGCCCGAATCCAATGTGGGTGAGCAAGGCCACCTTTCCTACCATGCTCCATCTTGGCCAGGGGTGCCCTCCTTCGCGGTGGGGCATGCAGGGGGGAGTTCTCGGTTGCTGCCCTAATGTTGTGGAACTCCCTCCTCCTGGAGGTCTGTCTGTCAGGCTGGGCCTGAGCATCTTTCGGAGACAGCGTAAAATCTTTCTTTTTGTTAAAGCATTTGGCAGGTGGGGATAGGGAGAGGGATTCGCTGGGAGGTTGTTGGAGGGTGGGAGTGGTTGGGGTTTAGGGGGGATTGTATTTTAAATGTTTTTAAATTGTATTTTATGTCTTTTGTAAGTCGCTCCAAGCCTTTGGAGAAGGCTGGGGCATAAATTTAAATAAGTAAATAAATAAATTCTAGATTGTAAGCTCCTCAGGGCAAGGACCTGTGTCTTTCTGTTCTGTTCAGCACCAGGCACATTGTCCATCCTAAATATTGTTATGTGCAGAAACAGGTGTTACATTCCACCCAAGAGGTGGCTGCATCATTTGTAGGAGGGATTCCCTTTCCTGCATTACACACTCTTTGAACTATTTGGGGATCCACCAGGATGAAAGAGTCTATACAAATTGCAGTTTATAGGGACGTTTTTTTGAAAAAAAATAATTGCATGCAGTATAGAGTTGAAATGCAATATGTGCATTTTTGGATACTGGGTGGGTATCCAAATTGGTACCCGAACGAATACCATCCGAATACCTGAAAACCCAAACTTTTGGTGTTCTGGTTTTCGAATACCTGAAATTATCCGCCAAACCTGGAAAACAGAACAGATTCCCCCCCTCCCGCCAAAAAAAACCCGGGACCAGGACTCAAAAATCCAGGAGTGGAAACTGAAAAATTGGGATGAAAATGGTGTTTTGTTTTGTCAGTATTTCGTATACCTGATTGGACATCGTTTCAAGCTGAACGAGGTGCCGTGAATCCAACGGGTATAGCTGGTTTATGGGTACCCGTATGAGGTTTCCCCACAAATGCACCCTCCGAAACCTCTTTCGATGGTTCTAAAGGAGAAAGTAGATAAGCTGCCTCTGCCTGAGTCACTCCTTCCTTTGGCTTATAGGGTACATCCAGTTCACTTGCAAACCGACTTATCCTGCTCGTCTAACAAAGGGTAAAACCAGACATGACAGCGGCCCACTGCGGACCGCTCTGGATCGGACATCGCCTGCACATGTGTGCAGACATCACCAGATGTTGGCCTAGGATCGCCCCGGGCCGTGTTGGTGGCCAGTTTGGGCTTTGACCTTGGAAAACATCCAAGGTCGCAGCTTAGGCTGAGGCTGCCTGACCAGGTCAAAGGGGCCACAGTTGATTCTCATGTTTGTTCCCAGGCCACGAACCTGGCCCAGGTTGGGGCTTCCATGACCGACCACCATGATTGGCCATTATTGGCCGCTGTGGCTGCCAGTCATGGCAGGGGGTGGGGTGCTGGGCCAGCAACCCAATCTAGCCCAGACTGCGGCTGCTGTAGTCTTCCTCCTTGGCCAGGTCAGGCTGCCGCTGCACCACTGTCATGTATGTTTTTACCCAAACACAGGCAGCCATATGTGCATCACTGTAGTTTTATGGGATCATACCGAGCTCATGAAGAAATATAGACGGTTCCTTAAAGGAAAGACACCAGTCAATATGGACGTACTAGTAATCAGTGCCTGGTAGTGGGACGACAAGGTTCTGTAGACAACTCTACCACTGATTGGCCGGGTAACCTTCTGGAAAACTATCACCAATCGGTGCCTCAGTTTCTCCATCTGTAAAATAGATAGAATCTGAGTGCAGGGACTGATCCTACAGACGGTTACACCCTGAGTAAAGTTACTCTAGATCAGTGCAGAGTCTAATTTGTGGGTGTAGGATTTTGCAGGATGAGTCTTGTTTAAAGGTGGTTTAGGAGATTAGGGGTAATTAATTAAAGGCTCATAAAATGCTTTAATATCCTCGGATGAAGGGAGCTATAGCAGTACAAACAGTTTTTCTTTTTCACTTTTTTGTTTCTTCTCTTTCTCCTAACTTTAATAAACATCATCCTGTGCTTATTAACTCTGGGAGCAGATAAATGACGTGTGGCTACGCCCAGAGAAAAAGTAATTACCCAGTTTTGTAACCGTTAACGGAATTATATATTTCTGGGAAACTGGTATTTCGTGAATATCCATTGGTGCCATTGGGTTATCTGCTTTCTGCAGGATGCTGAGAGTTGGTTTCTTACAGATAGGAACTGGGATATTTTTTTTCTATAACTGCGTACACAATTTTTTACTTCAGGTTACTAATACTAATACTGAAACGCCCAAGAGCCAGACTGTGTTTTCAAGCTGCTGTGCTAGCATTTCCTGTCTGTTTTGGTGTTTGGCTACTAACTGGTCTTCTAACCCCCTTATTACTCAAACCAAGACAACGTTCTCATAAAACATTCTCAGCACATTACAGGTTGCTTGCAAGCGCCGTCTGTGTACACTGCGGACAGGGAACTGCGTCTCCAACTTTGGAACGATAGAATTTAAGACCAGTGATGTTGACAACTCTCTTCACCAGTGCTTCCAGTTTCACAGTCCGTGGGGCCAATCCCATGCACTGTGCACGCATCCTGCACACGCACATGTGCACGCAAATCACACACATGTCTATTGAGAGCACATGGTGCCACGGAAAACCCGTGCAGGACCCATGCAGATCCCATGCGGATCCCGCTTGGGACTGCGGCCATTGGCTACAATCCCAAACCTCCCTGCACGTGCTGCGCGCGGGAGTCCCACACGGCACAATCCCCCAATAATGGGGGGGGTGCATTACTCCCACATGGGATCTGCGCGCATGGGGCGAGGGATTGGCCCTACTGCCTGGAAGTCAGGGGTGTTCAGAAGGCATATCATTCATTTTCATTTTAGAATCTTGCAGCTCTGGCGAGATCTCGCGAGATTCTCGCGAGATTCTCGCGAGGAACTCAAGAATCTCAAAAATGCCCCCCAAAATGATCTGCAAATACACAAAATGGCTGCACATGCGCAGGATGGCCCTGGTGACAATTAGACCATTTTGTTCACTGTTTTGAGGTTCTTGAGAATCTCGTGAGAATCTCGAGTTTCTTGCGAGAACCTCAAGTTTCTCACGAGACTCTTGCAAGAATCCCCAGATGAGAAAATCTTGTTGAGAAGCCTATTCTTGATGAGATTTTCGAGAAGGGAGAAATCTCCAGGCCGTACATCTCAGACTCCCGGGTGTCTCGGGGGGCGACTATGGAGAGGGCGTTCTAGGCAGCCGCACCTTGACTGTGGAACTCTCTTCCCGGGTGGCCCTGGACCTCTCCTTCTTTTGACAACAATACAAGATCTGGCTGTTCTGCCAGGGGTTTGGTGAGGGAGACGGGTTAGGGTGGGGGAGACGGGTTCTGCACTTTTGTATTTTTTAATTTCTATTTGTTTGATGTCCTCCATATGGATTATAGTGGTTTTTTATGATATATTTATATTATGTATTTATTGTATTTATATTTTTATATTTTATATTGTTATTTTTACGACTTGTTAGCTGCCCCGAGCTGCCTTTGGCAGGAGAGTGTAGGGTATAAAGTATGTAAAATGAATGAATGAAAATAAGAACATAAAAAGTGCCGTACTGGGTCAGACCAACGGTCCATCGAGCCCAGCATCCTGCCTCCGACAGTGGCCAGTCACGGGGGCCTGGGAGAAGCACCCAACAGGCACCCAAAATGAACGTACCATGGCCAATTATTCTGTTCCATTACGAATTCCAGTACAAATTTTCATTCCATTACCAATTGTACTGAGGTAGAATAATGGCCACGGAAAAATGGGGGGAAAGTCAAATGGTAAACCAGAATCAGGCGGTAAAATGAAAAATCAGTAATGGTAAACCCAATATTTTGGTAATCAGATGCCCAACTCAGTCAACATCAGGTGCTCAGCAGACACCTGACAAGCTACTCAAAATTTTGGGTAGCAAATTAGCTCCACGCTTCAGCTCTATGGTCTGTGGATGACCAAAACCTAGTAGCAGTCCAGTGTGCATCTCTTGATGAAACAGTATTATACTCAAACGTTAACACGACTGTAAATTGTATGTTAAGGCAACTTTATTAAATATCAGACCAATCTATGCAATGAGAGTTTGCTACCGCCTTAACTGTAGGGCCACAACTGTGGCCCTATAACTTTGTAGAGACCTACATTCGGCGAACGCAGGATACCTACAAATGAACTTTGTCCTAATTTTATTCCCCACCCTTCTTTTTTGAAAAAAAATCTTTCATTTCTTATGAAAACACAACCTGCTCAAGCATAGGTGTGAGGTGAATCATCCCAACAGACTTCCCCATTCTGGGAAGAAAAGGACTAGCCCACGTAGAAGTGATGATTATTATCTCATGTACAGTTGAGCAACCTTCACACTCTCAAGCTTGGATAAAACCCAGGGCTTTCAGCTTCCAAAAAATATAGGCCTCTAGCATTTGAATGAAGACAAAACCTCTTAGAAATGCTATACTGGGTCAGACCACTGGTCCGACTAGAAACCATTGTCTCTGATAATGGACAAGTGAAATCCATAACAACAGGTCATAATGAAATGATGCATTCATTGCTGTTTAGTGACATGGGAGCACCTGCTGGACCGGCAGGGACTCAGGCCTTTTCCCACCTAGGGCTGATCCTCACCCCTAATTCCTCTGGCTCCCATAAAGGCCTCCTTCAGTGATAGGCGGCTGCTGAATGCCATCAAAGGCATCTGGCTTTTTGTGGCTGGAAGGAGTTTAGGTTTGGGACATATTACTTCATATTTAAAAGGGAGTGTTTGGGGTTGTTTTAAATGAGAGATATGGGCCAAGTAGGTTGGGACAGAAGAAAGAAGGACGAGGGTGTGGCATTGGGGTGGGATTTGGGGGCTGGTGGGAGTAGTTGTGCATTCGTATTGTAAGGTGGTGATTTTTTATTGGTTGTGTTAATTAAGAACATAAGTGTCATACTGGGTCAGACCAATGGTCCATCTAGCCCAGCATCCTGTCTCCGACGGTGGCCAATCACGGTGGCTTGGGAGAAGCACCCAACAGGTCACAATGGGGGATCCATTCCCTGTTGTTTCCCCCCAGCTCCTGTCATGTTCCCCGATCCTGTCTGGCTAATAATAGCTGCTAATGGATCGATCTTCCAGAAACTTGTCCAAACCTCTTTTAAAGTCAGCTCTAGTACTGACCCTCACCACAGCCTCTGGCAGTAGATTCCACAACCCCAATTATACGCTGAGTGAACAAATATTTTCTTTTCTTTGTTTTAAACTTGCCACCCCTGAGTTTCATGGAGTGTCCCCTAGTTCTAGTACTAGCTGAGAGGGTAAATAACTGCTCTTTGTTTATTAGTTCCACCCCACTTCAATAGGGTTGAAGAGAAACGGCAGGCAGGGATATAGGTGGAGATTTCTAAGGGAGTTTAGTATTTTTATGGGGTATTTTTGAGATTTTTACGTTGTAATTATCTTGGGGGATTTTTAATATATTATACACTGCCATGAGTCCTTGGGGAGGGAAAGGGAATGTGTGCTGTAGGAGGGCATGGCTAAGAGGGGATGGCTCAGGCCCTGTGTCTACAAGGGATGGTTTGGGAATAATTTCTTCTGCCTCTGTGAAGTGGGTGGTCTAGATGACCTCTTGCTGGACCTTCCAGGTCCATGGCTCCCTGTCAGTTGAAGCCCTTATTTTAAATCTGCATTACATAGAACCCTTTAAAAAGCCGGTGTCGTTATGCTAGAGGAGGCATCTCAGCAACATACTTCTTAGGTAACAATATCTTCCGGGTTTGTAACTTTTGAAATATAGGTATGACATAAACCTCACGGAGGCTCAGATTCAACCACCAAGATACTGTCCCCTCTATCCCTTCAGCTCAGCTGATTGGATAGGGAGGGGAGGCTCCCCAGCCAATGGCATTCAAGTCATAAGCAACGATGCTTGGATACTGTGTTGAGAGGAGCCAGCACATCCTGGGTTGGTGTCCGTCCTTCGGTAACTCTAGAAGAGGCAGCACTTAAAATCTGGTCACTAGACACTTTATAAAAATATCTTGTATAGTAAATGCTGAGTTATGAACCCACCACCAAGGGCAGGAGGTTCAGCCCCGCCTTCCTTGAGCACTGGCTCCAAAGCAAACACCCTGTTGCTGCTAGTCTGGTAGCCCAGCATCCTGCCTTTGACCAGTGGCGGGGGCGTGGGGGTGGCTTAATTGTTTAGAGATACACGCACATCTCTGTGACATGTCCAAGCACTAAGCTCGGACATGCTGTAGGAGGGCATTGGCTAATAGGGGATGGCTCATGATTGACATTTCTTCTGGCCAATTAGCATCACAAACCATTCTTGTACCACTGTGACAAACATCAGAGAATCT
The DNA here is from genome assembly GCA_003113815.1 of Sphenodon punctatus. Taxonomy (NCBI): domain Eukaryota; kingdom Metazoa; phylum Chordata; class Lepidosauria; order Sphenodontia; family Sphenodontidae; genus Sphenodon; species Sphenodon punctatus. The sequence continues at coordinate 2,231,491 of QEPC01009702.1, forward strand.
CTGGTAAAGACTCATTCTTTGGAGATGCTGTGCATGCAGGCTTCCAACTTGCCAATACAAAATCACTGCAATCAGGGAGGATTGGGGTGGACACTGAGGAGCCAATATAAGCTTCTGTCATGCTTCACAGCCCTCAACATGGCTAGATCTTGTGTGGCTCGTAGGCTGGCTCAGTGCTCTGTGTGCGCGACTGCGTGTGCTGCAGTCTCCAGCCTCACTGCAAGTGCTCATACATGCAGAACTTTGCACCTACTCTCCCCCATGTATTCCCCCACAGACATTGCGGTGCCAATGTGTGCCAATGCCAATGCCTTTAGCTCCTGCTCCTCCTCCCTTCTGCCCAACTCCTCCTGTCTTCTTCACCCTCTCTACAAATGCTCAAAAAATCAGATCTCTTCATCTAGTAAAACCTCTATAAGCAGAGGCAACAGCTGCAAGTGATTTAAGGAAATTTGCAACTTCTGTTCAAATCAAGAAATGTATATTGCTTATAAAATTCTGAACCTTTATCCAATATTTCTGAAATGTGGCATGGATGATCCCTTGCACGAGGAGTACAATAAAACCAAATTTCATCTCAACTGGATGGAAAACAAATATGTTACAGCTGGAAATATGTGTGCAATCTTCAATATTTAAATTGCTTATAAACTTGGGATCCTTTATCTAATCTTTATTAGGTTTGGCAGGGGTGAAGCCTCTGGTGCTGTGTGTACAAACCTTCCCAATTTAATGCAAATAGAATGAAAAATGAAGACATTACAGTCAGAAATCAATTTCCCCTTGAAACCAATGGAAAACAAAAATGAAATTTAAAAACAAAAATTAAGAACGAAAACGACAATGGAAAATGAAGAAAAATATATATGAAAAATGTCATGGGCCCCTTGTACATCCCCCGTCTATCCAGTGTTGTTGTGTGTTAGCATTGTGTGCGCTGGCAGAGAATGGTACCAAAACAAAGTCACTGATATACCACAGTGACCCCAATGAAATATCCAAACAAGGGGAAAATTGTGAGCCTCCCTGAGCCTTTACGGAAAACGCAGTGTATACATTTGAATAAATAAGTAAATAAAAGTGAACATGGCTTCTATCTGAAAATGCAACACATATTCATGAACACAAAAATGCATATCTATTTCAGCTCTAATTAAGATGGTGACCGTAGTGACCATGGACGTTTGTGAGTAAATATTACCAAAACGAAATGACCAAAATAACCCAAAGGGCCTTCATTTCTGCAAGTGAAGCAGGAACGGACTAGTAGGGACGGTATCCGTTTTGTTGGACCTGATTCGAAGTGGGAGAAATTGGCCGTTATATTCGCTACGGATACTGAATTGTCTGCCACTTAATCCCTTTAAAACTAGGGAACAGGGATCGGTTTCTTAGGTCTAGCAGCATTTGGCATAATTCCCCTACTCAGAGGGAACTGCTGTAGGAACTGGAAGCAGCAGAATTTGTTCTCTTTTTGCTGCTCCCCCGCCTGAGTTCTGGGTGTCACCAGGAAATTTCCTCCCTTTTCAGCTACTGCAAACTCCTGAAAGGAGGATGTTTTCCCTTTTCTTCATTTGGATGTTTGCTGAGATTGCTTAACACTGATTGCCAGGTGGTTATTATTTCTCCTTCCAGAATTAAAGAATTAGCAATTCATCACAAACAAAATAAACTTTCCCAAACCGGGGACTCTGGCATGGCGCAACTCCCACTCACTCACACAAGATTTTCCAGTCCGGGGAGGGGGGCGGGGATAGGGAGAGAGGAAGAATACATGAAAATCTGCTTACAAATACAGGAGACCCAACTGCTTTATTCTCCTACCTGGGAGCCAAAAGAAAAACAAATGGCTGTAAAATTACTCCTTGTTCAGCAACTCAACAATTGTTAACAAGTACTAGCAGATTCCTGGCAAGCTGATGCTTTGCAACCCTGCCACTAGAGCTAAAGGAGTAACTCTATATGCTAGTGGCAGTAGTAGGTTGTTACCTTCTGAGCCGACATGAGAGAAGGGCCAGAGAAGATTCAGATTTTCTATTTCAGCAATGGAAGCTCTCATTGTAAATCTCAGCAAGCTTTCACTAGCCCTATTGCTAGGCCCGATGATGAGGAAACTTACTGACTTTCCTCCCCCCTATTTTTTGCTATTTTTTTACTAGTTACACAACATGAACTGAGATGCTCCCAACTATGTTTAGCAGCTTATACAGGCCAAGTGACACAAAAGTGCCCGAAATTGACACAAAAGTGTTGGAAATTGGCCCCAAAAGACAGTCCCCCAAAACCTCAGAAAAATCCTGGACACTCCTAAAAAGTCCTGAAAAATCCCCCAAAGTGCCAGAAAATGACAGAAAATTGACAGTGCTGATTTTGCAATCGTGGAAGCGCAGAATTGCTGACCGTTGGGGAAATACCGCTGAACAGCCATAAGCACCTCCAAAAGGTAGGTATTTCCTAGGGCTGAACCGAATAGGACTCCCGGGTATTCGGACCAATTTTCGAAGTTCCGAATGGTCAGTCCGAGTACTCGGGTGCAATTCGCTTCAGACTTTGGCGACCGAAACACAGAATGTCAGAAAACTTCGGAAACTTCAGAAGTCCCCTTCGCCGCAGCAATGGCGGCGACGGGGTAATTGTCCCGCCCCCTCCATGAGAGGGGAGGAGATGGGTCAGCGAGTTGCCGGCGGAGTGCGTTAGAGCGCTCCAGCCGGAGAGGTTGTTGCCAGGCAACCTGGCGAGCGGGCGTGAAGGCACGCTTCACCGAGACGGGGAACGAGCCCCGCCCCCTTTAGAAGGGGCGGAGAGGTTCCGGGCTGCGTGGGCGGCAGATCAACTGGGGAGAGCGGGAAAGCAGCCCCACCCACCTCACCTCTAGCACTGTGGTAGCCCTTAGGGAGCCGAAGGGGAATTTTAACGACTAACCTGATTTAGGGTCGTTTGTTTCGCCCCTTCAACAGTGCAGAGTAGGCTAAATAGGATTTGATTGGCAATCGGTAATTGGCTACCAACTAATTATAAATGACTGATGTGGAAATGATACTCAAACTAATTTGACAACATACGTACAGACATAGGTACGAATTGGAGGAATTGGACTAAGAGAATTATACTGTATTAATGGGTATAATTGTCGCACTCAGCGGGGGTCCAGTATGGTTTAGTAGGTTAAATAGGATAGGAATTGATTAAACGAGTCATCTCCTTAAGAGATGGGGAGGTGACACCCAGTGCTAGGTGCAGGCAGCACGCACTGGGGTTATTCCCCGGGGAGGGGTACTGCAGTTCGGTCAGTAAGTACCTGCACGGTCTGCTGGCTTAGCGGGTACTCACCTCCTTACTCAAGCCCACTGTTGGGACGCTCCCCCTTTCGGCCAGAGCCAGGGTGCTGTCGAAGGGGAGCCTTGTTGGTGTTGGAACTGGCACGGGAAGGCACATCCCGGCCAGCGCCGAGTTTATAAGAATCAGTTAGCTAATCATACTGGACCCATATTGCTCGTGCAATCACCCACCGTCTTTGAATTGGTTGAATAAAGAGTGCGGCCTGATTTAATCCAGCACTTGGTCTCTGTGTCTTACTGGGGGGTGCGGCGACAAAGTTGTTGCGACGTTCTTGAACCAACAACCAAAGCACTACCCAGAAAAGCAGGCTAGTAAGAGTGGGACAATCGCTCCAGAAGACAATCCCCCCAAAGTGCAACCGTGTGGAGAAATCCAACCCCCCCCCCCAACAGTAGTGTACCCACAGCATGGCCCACCATCAGCAGTGAATGCACCTACGTTATCATTATGCCAACCAAGCAGTGCACAAAAATGCAGGCTAGGAAGGGACATTCACTCAAGAAGAATACAACCCCTGCAAAGCAGTCTGCAACTGCATGGAGAAATAAATCCCACCAAAAAAAGCCAGCGAGCCCAGACCCCAGCAGCAGTCACAAAATTAAGAAGCCAGACATTCACACCCCTCCCGCTCCAGGGGCATCCTCTTCCTTGGCACGGCATTGTTGAATAGACCAAACAAACTTGGGAAGTGAAGCCAGGCAGTGAGATCTGTCCTCATGGTGCCAAGTGCCAACGAAGCAGCAGGCAGTAATGTGGCAACCAATGTTTTTTTTAAAAAAACAACAACTGCATAGCATGGGTAATTGTCCTGGGCAGGAATCTGTAGCAATCTAGCTTGGTGCTAGCCTTAGTTGGTTTGTCCCAGTAATTTTTTATGCACGGCTATTTTAGTTGTTGGAAAGCAATCAGACAGAAGGGGTTTTATCCATGCATTTCTTCCAGCCGTGAATGTGTGGTGAGTCGCTTCCCTTGTACCCTTGCACGATATTCCATGGTGTATTGTTCCCGATTGGGAGGCAGGGTAGAATTCCCACTGATGGGCCATTTGCTCCCATGCTTTCACAAAGTCTCTATGGTCATTGGAGGACCGGAGTTCGGGTACAGGCTACTGGTTGTGGTCACATGTTACCCTGGGTGCTTTTCAATAGATGTGGAGGTTGTCTGCCCCTGGAGCTGCTTTGGGGCTGCACCGTCACATCTGCCCACTTCCAGTCCTTCCTTGGTCCACTTTAGATGGCCCCAGCAGGATCCTCATCGTGCTGTCCGCTTGCATGGGGCGCCTCCCCTCCCCTACACCGTAGAGTTGCAAGCTACTGCCTGATGCTCTAGGGTGGCAACCACAGTTCTATGGTCTTTTCTGGGGCAAGGGCCGGCTGGGAGTGAAGCATGATTCCACCCATCAGACGGACAGCAGCTTCACTTTTGACCAGTGCTCTGGGTTTGACCGGCCCACGCCAGTGCTCTGGAACACAGCTGTTCTGGAGTGCAGCAGATGGGGCTGCCCTGCTCTTCTTGCACATCTGCTGGGGCGCTTTTAAACAGACCGGCCAACCCAGATGGCCGAAAAGCCACCTGAAAAACATAACACGTAAAAAGGGCCTCTTCTAGAAACAAAAGTTTTGTTAAATGTTTCTATTTTTCAATTCCACCCCCACCCCCAAAGAAAAAGTTGGAATTTTCACTTTTATTTAAAAATTAATGGGATCCCCAAAGACCTGCAGGTTTTTGTTGTTGTTGTTTTTATTTTAAAATATTGTGTTTCAAGTGCTTGGAATACTGTAACCATTCTATTATCAAGCAGCTGTTGGGCAAGCAGAAAGGCTCAGAAGAGTGAAGAGCAAATACAGGATTGCATGTCACAAAGGGGGCCTTCAAAAAGTGACCTGGTTAGAAAGCTGTCTTCTAGGGCTTAGATGATAACCTTCTGCCGTAACGGTATCTCTACCCCCAAAAACCCCCAAGTAACTCTACCCCCATCAGCTGTAATCAGATGAATGTTAGAGCCATGAAATGCCTCCCAGAGGAGAAGCTCACGGACCTTCACACACGCTTGGAGGTCAAAGAGGTCAATGGCTGAGGCTACGTGAGGGCTGAATATCCACTACTGGTCATTGCCTGCCAACAGGGAAGCTGACCGGCCGGTCAACAGCAGTGAGAGGAGCCAGTCAACAGGAAACACTAACTCCTCACTCTTCTGCCAGCCCAGTGTTAATTGCAACCGGGCCTTTTCCTGTCTTGCGGGCTCCCAGCTGCTTTAATGAGCTTATAAAAAGACCGAGCTAGTAAACATGAATTCTGAGCAAGGCCAGACAGCCTTTTAACCCTCCTGAGTGACGGTAACTGCTTCATTAGCTCTTCTGCCAAGGCCGCCGTCTCAGTAAGGGTCGCTGAGGGAGCATGGGTAGAGATAACTGTGGGTGAAAGATGAGAGGAAGGGGAGGTGGGCCGGACAGGGCAGGAGAAGGTGCCTGGCTAGTGTAACCATCCATCAGTCAAGGCTAGCAGCTGCTGGTCGCTCCAAGTGTAAAGTGAAAAGGAGCGTGGGTAATCCATTTGTTTTGCTTTCGCTGCATTCCCCAGGAGGGAGGTCATGGGCCTAGTATGGTGGTCTCTTCTCATCCGTGCTGAGCTCATCCACCTGAAAGTGCTTTGACTGTACTTTCAGAATGCAGCATCCCTTCCCCACTCAGAAAGAGTGTGACCGGTTTAGAGCATTCACTTGACAACACGAACCCCCCTGGGAGCCCTGCCATTCCTGTTGTCGGGACGCAGCACAACACAAAAGCCAGAAGATTCAAGACTGCTGAACCTATAGAGATGCCACCTTCAAAGAAGATGGGTTTTTCTCACAAAGGTTACAGAACCATAGAATTGTAAAGACAGAAGGGACATCGAAGGTCATCTCCTCCAACCCCTGCTCCAAGGCAAGATGCCCTCAACCTACAGCATTTCAGACCGATGTTTGTCCAACCAATTTTTGAAAACACCCAAGGAAGGAAAATTCCACCAACCTCCCTAGGTGACCAATTCCATATTTCCATTGCCCAACTGTTCTGACAATTAAGAAGTTTTATCTAAGATTTAACCAAAAACTTACCTTGCTGCAATTTAAGTCTGTTCCCTCTTGTTCAAATGTTTGTGACAGTGGAGAACTGTTCTCCATCATTTTTGTGACAACCTTTTAGAAATTTGGAAAATGTTATAATGTTTCTCCAATAGTCTTCCTGTCTAGGCTAAACGTTAGGGGTGGGAATTCCGGTTCTCCCGAGATTCAGTACTGCCGGTATTTGGGTGTATTGGCTTAATCCGATCAGCCCAATATTTACCTGTACCAGCATACCGGATTTTTTACATTGGCCGCGGTACCGGATTTTTTACATCGCGGCCATTGAAGTCAATAGCCGCAATGTAAAAAATCTAGTACCGTGGCCAATGTTAAAAATCTGGTATGCCGATACCCGGTAAATCCGGTACCAGGGAGATTCGATACCGGTACATCCGGTATCTGGTATTCTCTCCGGTGTCCCACCCCTACTAAACATACCCAATTCCTTCAGGCTTTCCGCATATGGTTAAATGTCGGTCCCACTATCATCTTGGTTGCTATCTGTAGCTTCTCCAATTTGTGGACATCATTCTTGAAGTGCAAAGCCCCAAAATGAACACTCCAGGGGAGGTCTCACCAGTGCCAAATATAGGACATTTTAACACAAGACACTCTCAACCTACTACCCACCCACTATACATGTTACAGGGTACCCATAGGGCAACACTGCAGTCCTGCAACATGTATAGTTGATGGGGGTGGGTGGGTAGTGGGTGGAGAGTGTCTTGTGTGAAAATGCCCACAGTGGCACAAGAACTTGATGTCTTGGACACAACACTCCTGCTAAGACAACCCAAATAGGAAGTTTGCCTTTTCACAATTCTAAGTATAACAGATCCCACAAAGGTTTAAACAAAGGTTGGGTGGAAAATAGGATTTTGCTCCCATGGGGAAAAAAATCAGCTTCTTTGTTCCACATCAAAGCAATATTTTGAAATTTTCATAGAACCGGGAAAGCTACACAGAAAGAGAACGGGAGATTGTATTTACCTGTTTTCCTCACAGAAGACTAGGGGCACCAAAACCCATCGGCAGGCAGTACATATGAACAAAAGTTGTTGTTGGTTTTTTTGACAGAGTGCTCAGTTAGCCGGTGGAAATCACGGCTAACTGGATTCGAAAAAGGGATTCGACAAATTATGGCCCTACAGCTATGGCTGAGAAAAGAGCAAGTGAAATAGTAAATAAATACAGACTTTGGGGGCGTGCTTGCGAGTGTCTGTTGATACTTCATCAGATTCCAGTGAGTCGGTGCCTCTGCCATTTTTTTCATATTTTTTGTCACTTTCTGGGACTTTTCATCACTTTTTGTCACTTTCCAGGACTAGGGCTGATACTTGCTTCTCAGATTCTTGCTTTTCTTGGGGAAAAAAATTCAGAGTTCTTGGCTCATTCTTGTAAACAAGAGCAAGCTGAGAATTTCCCTGTCTCTTGCCAAGAAAAGCTAGAATCTTGTCCTCCTCCTGCACTTGTTTAAAAGCCATCATTCTCGATGTAACCAAGCCAAGCGCGTGCACCTGGGACCTCGCATCTGCATGAATGTTACATTCCTTGTCTCTCCCTCTGTTCCCCTTCCTTCCTCTCCCCCCTCCCCCCCATCTCTCAGATTGTAAGCCCTAGGGCAGGGAGCGTGTCTATTCAATTACTTTGTAAAGCACCAGGTACATTGCTGGCGCTATATAAATGCTTGATAATAATAATAATAATAATAATAATAATAAATTACAAAATAAAAACCTTTTACTCACCTGGTTGCCTCTCTCTGAGTCTGGGGCTGCTCTAGGACTCCTCTCTGCCTTCTCCACTTCTCTTCAGGGGCAGGTGAGGAGGCAAGTTCACCGAGGAGGGCGGACACCTCAGAGTAAACAAAATATTTAAGAAAAACTCGTTGCGTGTGTACGATTGGCCACTGGAGCCATTCTGCGCATGTACGGCTCTTTTCCAAAATGGTGCCGGCAGCATTGGTGCCAATTTGGGAAAAGGAAGTCGGACTGCCCATGTGCAAGTAGTGCCTCGCACACGCAGAACAGCCACAGCGGCATTTTTTCACTTGCGTGTACCAGTTTTTGAATTTTCTTGAGATTGTCATAAGGTCTCAGAACGTTACGAAGCTCATGTTGAGATTTCAGTAACATTTCTCAATTCTCAGGAGAACCTTACGAGAACCAGGATTCCCGATCCAACGCTTTCCAACCCTTTTTGTCACTTTCTCGGTCTTTTTTTGGTCACCTTCCCGGAATTTTACGTCATTTTTATAGCAATTTTATGACAATTGCCAGCACTTCCTCAGCACTTAGCATCACATTTTCATCTCTGCATCCCCTGGGGGTGCACACAGGGAACACATGGGGCTTGGGACTGGCCCATGGCAGCCCTGTTGAACTTGCGGAAAATAACAGAAAATGGCAAAAACAGCAGGAAAGCTGGTAAATGTCTGTGCCGTGCGAATCTCAGTGAATGCCCTGCTTCCAACAGAAGCAACTCTCACCGAGATTTCTCATTTCAGGCCATACAATCTCATGCTCAGGTGTTCAGGGATGACCTAATCCATAATTGCTCTGCGACTTCTCCTGTGCTTTCCATTGAAGTATCTGGAGTTGGCTGGTTGAAACAGCCAATGTCCGTTGGCACCAAAGTTAGGAAAACAGTTCTTTAATAAATAAAAAGAGAACCACAGTACATTGTAAATGGAATATAAAGCAACACTGAGGTCCTAAACCATGTAACCTGGTAACTATGGCACAACAAGATCTGTTTGCTAAATATTGCCCATGGATGGGAAAATTAAATGTGAGAAGCTCAGAGAATGCAGGATACTGTACGTGTTGCTAGGTATCATTGACCAATAACATGTTACGTATCTCATGGGGGGTGATAGCATCCTCTCTAAAGGGCATGTGACTCAGCTTCTGACCATGAGTGGAGCAAGAGTGTGTGCACGGTACACGCAAAATAATCTGGGGGGCGGGGGTGCGGGGGAGGGATAGACATCAGAAATTCTTCCCAAACCTTCACCGTGCTTATCAGGGAAAAACATGAACTGAAGCCACTAAAATGCCCTCCTACATAGTCCCCGCCATCTCTGGCTGAGGTCCGAAGGGCTCATACATTTTATTAACAAGAAACTCTTGACAGGAGATTTGTGAGCCCCAGACTTTTGGATGCTTTCGCAAACAAAGATGGACATTTAAAGATCTGTCCAACCACTAGTCATTGTTTTTGGCTGTGTCCAGTTCCAAAACACAATCAGGCTCATGAAAGGCCACATGAGAAAGGAGAACCCTTGTGCAAGAGAGCATAATGGCCGAGGAGGGAAACAGGCACAGAGAAGCCAAGCCATAGACAGCACAGGGAGTCCCTGAATTGGGCAGGATTCCAGAGATCAAAAGGGAATGAGTACCTGCTAAAGTGGGTATACCTGTCAAATTTCAGGTAGTCGGATTGACCCGAAAATGTATGGTACTAACTGGTACCCGATTAGTGTCCGATTCAGGTACCCAATGTCCCCAAATACTGACTTCTGGTACTGAAATAGCTACTGTCATTTTTAAAAATTTTAATTTCAAATAGCTTGCCATTTTTTGAAATTTTAATTAGTTTTTACAATTTTTCAGTATTTTTCAGTAATTCTTGACATTTTAGGGTATTTCCCACCAGTTTGTTTCCAGTATTTTCATC
>QEPC01009702.1:2243536-2255368 GCA_003113815.1 Sphenodon punctatus
GTCACCAAGGGTAGCCCCACGTAGAGCACATTGCAATAGTCCAGTCTTGAGGTGATGAAAGTGTGGATGATGGTGGCCAGGTCGGAGTCTGAGACATACAGCCGAAGCCATCGCACAAGACGTATTTGGCAAAAAGTGCTCCTCACCACAGACGCCACCTGGATATCTATGCGAAGCTGTGGGTCGACGAGCACCATCAGACTACCGACCTGAGGGACCAAAGGAGGGTGAACCCCATTAATTACAGGAGCCACCACTCCATCATCCCCACCCACCAGTGTCACCTCCATCTTGTCAAGATTCCGCTTCAGACGGCTCGCCTTCATCCAGTGACCCAAACCACCAAACACCGGGTAAGCATTGAGACTGCCGGGCCTGGATCTGCTGAAAAAGAGAGATAAAGTTGGATGTCATCAACGTCTTGATGACAACATACATCAAACCCTCCCACGGCCTTGCCCAAAGGCTGCTTGTACACGTTGAACAAGAGAGGGGACAGAATAGAATGTTGTGGGACTGCACACGTGAGGTCCCAGGGAGATGACAAGCACTCCCCAAGCATCACCTGCTGAGTTCTCATGGCCAGGAAAGAGCAGAACCATTCAAGAACAATACTTCCTACCCTGGTACCGTCCCACAAGCGAGTCACCAACATCTCGTGGTCAACAGTATCAAATGCAGCCAACAGATCTAAGAATATCAAAAGAGACTATCTGCTCTGGTCTAACTCATGGCACAGATCATCAACCAAGGCCACAAACGCAGTCTTAGTGCCAAAACCGAGACGAAAGCTGGACTGTAGGGATGGGTGAACGCGGTTCGGAAGTTTGGAGTTCGGACCGAACTCGGTCTGTTCGGTCGACCGAATTGAACTTCCAAACCGAACTCGAATTTCAAACCGAACTGAACTGAACCGAATTTCTGAACTCGAATTTCAAACTGAACTGAACTGAACTGAATTTCTGAACTCCATTGTGTTCACCCATCCCTATTGCACTGTGAGGGATCCAGAAAACTGACACAATCCAGATGCCCCTGAAGCTGCTGAGCCACCACCCGCTCGATAACCATCCCTAAAAAGAGAAGGTTAGAGACTGGCCAATAGCTAACGAGGGAGGTCACACCACTCTGCTCAAAAATTGACCATGGGGCCGCACCTGGCACTCTGCCCTCCCAGAGGGAGGCATTGACCACCCCTGCCAGCAATGGCCGCAGCGTCTCCCGGTTGGCCGTAACTAGTCAGGATGGGCAAGGGTCTAGTTCACAACAGGTGGCTCTAACCACCCCAAGGACATCTGTCGCATCAGTAGGTGACACCCACTGAAACTGATCGCATAGAACAGGACAAGGCAGGGCTTCCATTACCTCTGGTTCTCCCATTGCTTCAAACGCAGTGTTGAAGTTGTGATGAATTTGAGAGAATTTATCCACAAAAAAGTCGACAAACATGTCGCAGTGAGCACTGGAAGATTCCAGTTCCAGGCGGAGACAGGCCAGACTGACCACCCCCTGCAGCACCTGGAAAAGCTCAACTGGATACGACTTCATGGAGGCTATGAGGGCAGCAAAGAACACCTTCCTTGCTGCCCTCACAGCCACGGTATAGGTTCTTAAACTAACTCTGTGCTGCAACTGGTCAGCTTCAGTACGAGTAAGGCACCACCGTCACTCCAACCACCACCCTTCATGCTCCATCTCTTGCAGATCCTCCATAAACCAGGGGGAGCTGCATTGTCAGTGTTCAGGGAGCAGATGCCTAGGAGCCATTCGGTCGAAGCCCTCCGTCAGCAAGGTTTTCCAAAGAGGTACGAGGTCATTGAGCGAGTGGTTCTCAGAATTGGAGGGTAACTGCCCAAGATCATTCTGGAACCTTTGTGGTTCCATAAGTCTCTGGGGACGAACCAACCAAATTGGTTCAGCACCTCTCTATGGGGTAGCCATGCGTCAGGAGACTGGCCTGAAGGAGGTGATGATCTGTCCATGACAAGGGCACAGCTGACACCTCCCCAACCAACGGATCCCCCGCCTCAAGGCCAGTGCAAAATATCAGATCTAGGGTATGCCCCCCATCATGCGTTGAGCCAACAACCCGACGCTAATTGGGGCACTATGGGCACTAATCAGACACCAATCAGTAATAGGGGTTGGCAATTCATTTTTGTATGTTTAATTACTAAAATGAATGATGGCCCATTTGTTGTAGTAATTCAACAAAAATGACAGGCCAGGGTAACAAAAATGGACAAAAATTGGGGGGGGGGGGGAGGAACGCCTATTTTCAATTCAATACCAACATTTTAAAAAATAATTTAAAAAAGTCACTGTGCATGGCCGCCGGGACCGTTCTGCGCATGCGCACACCCTTTCCCAAAATAGCACCGGCAGCATCAGCGCCATTTTGGAAAAGGGAAGCTGGTCCCAGTGGCCATTTTGTTCATGCGCAGACTGGCTGCCCTTTTCCAAAATGGTGCTGACGCTGCTGGTGCATGACGAGGACCATGAGAATTCACATTTGCAGAAAATCCATGTATGCTCATGAGATATTTGCTCTTGCCACGTGGTGTTTTGATGTGATGGCGAGAGTGGGGGAGGGTTGAACTCGGCATGGCTGCTCTAGGGGATCCGGCCACCCACGCACAGATGAAGTGTGTCTATTTCTGAAGCGTTAAAGAGAAAGGAAACTCCAAGTGACTCATTGGGACTTCAGTAGAGACTGAGTGAGTCAGGATCGCCTATTGCATCCCAGAGTCCTTGCACTGAGATACAAAGGGATGAGCCAAGAGGGAATGTGGTTGCCATCTTGCTCCCAAAGGTAAGACATGGTTCCAACGATATATTTTGGAGGCCAGACTAGAGCTGCAACTGGGCATCCGAAAATTCAGGCACCTCCACTAAATCTGGGGTGGCTGAATTGACTCGGCCTCATTTGGACGTCATCGATGCCTGAACAGGATCCGATGGGCTGCTTGAACAGGCAGATGGCCTTTGAAAGTGACAGGCCCCAGCCGGGCTCACTGCTGAGCCCAGGGTCCCAGTGGTCCCAGCTGGGCATGTCAGTTTCAAAGGCCACTTCACACCCCTGCCTCTCCGTAGAGAGACGCTGTGGAGGAGGAAGCACAACCCAGCCTTTCAAAATGACCGACCCCGGCAGGGACCACTGCAGAAACAGGTTCCATAGCACGATCAGCTGGGGCTTCTCAGTTTCAAAAGTGGCTTCCAGACCACAGCGCCTAGAGAGCTTACTTACCAGCCCGCCTTTTGAAACTGACAAGCCCCAACTGGCGCACTGTGGAGACCGGCTCTGCAGTGCTCCCGGCTGGGGCATATCAAATTCTCTCGTTAATGCTCCTTTTTTCAGACATCGGGCACCTGATTGGTCCTCAGGTAGCCCGTTGGGTGCCCCAAAATGCGGGCATTTCCCATGGGTAGTAATTTTAGTAGCCAATGCATTTCTAGGCCAGATATCATCCAAACCTGGTCCAATAAAAGATACCATCCAACTTTGTCTCCATCTCGTCTCATGGATGAAGGTAGTGACCAGCAGGGTGGCCACCTCTCATGGTTTGACACCGAAACTTCCATAAGCCAAAGTGGGTGACTCAGGATCAAACTAAAAGAAGTGGGGACTCTAGTTACCAGTAGCAAAGATTGGCAAAGTAGTAAGAAGAGATCCCATGAAGTCACATCCCTAGCCCTCCAGAAGCCATGCCCTCTGTGGTGGAAATTAACACACAAAGACAATGTGTGTCAGTCAAAGGTGAGATTTATTTCGTAGCTATATGGAGAAAAAAAAACTGCAAAGTCGCGGTAAAAAGAAATCTTTCTCCTCTCTGTGTCTCTCTCTCACAGAGAGAGCCAGAAACGTATATAGACAGTTCAAAACAAAGGAGATAAGAAGCAGCTGGTATTTTTCCAGTCTGGTAGTTGCCGTTAGCTCTGGGCTCCAGGCAGACTGTACTCAAGGTTATAATTCCTTATCAGGAGTCATAGCTTCTGTAAGCAATTCCTAAAACTAAAATGCGAGCAGTTCTTATTAGAACAGAGGCCTAGCAATCTTGGAGCAGAGACCAGAAGCCTAATACAGTGAGGGCAATCTTTTAGGTTTTGCCCCTGTACCAGATTCAACCTCCACACCTCTCACACCTTTCCATGGAAGCCAAGCCCTCTGAAATTAGTGGGGAAATACGGCTAAATCAAATCAAGATCATAAAACTGTCAAGCAAGTAAGTTGTTGGTATACAAGGGAGGGGAACCTTCGCCCTCCCAGGGGCCACTTCGAAAATTAGTACAAGCTTTGCCGGCTGCATAGAAGTTGGGGACAGGGGTGCCCTTATGAAGAGGCGGCTCCAGATCACAGATCTGTGTCATGGATCCCCCGCCCCCCTTGTGTGCGTGCCCTCATCTCTGCTCCCTTTCCCTGAGCTCAGTGTCACAATGGGTAATTTCAGACGTGATGGGCCCGGAGGAATCAGGCTGACCGTCCTTTAGGCATGCCAGCCTGATTCTCACTAGGGATCAGGGAGGGAGCGGGGCTGCACGGCGTGATATGCGGCCACCCAGCCTTGCCCCCCTGGACTCCCCCGGCCACCTGCCCTCTGGGATCCGGGCCAGCAGAAGGTAACAGACGTTACTTTCGGCCGATCCTGGATCGTGGCCCGATCCCACCACGATTCTGGACCTCCGGGTGGCCGGAGGTCCAGAATCATGGTCAATTTGATTCCTGCCAGGTATTCACCATGGTGAACATCTGGCGGGGAGCAAATAGACGTTACGGGACAAACGGTCACCACAGGGGATTCACTGTGGTTGACCGTGGTCTCGTAACATCTAAAATTATCCAATGTCTCTCCACCAATACCTCCTCTCTCTTTACAACATAACTTCCATCTAGAGCTGAAATGGGAGCCTGATTTTGTACCTGTGGGTAATTTCCCCATTTTCAGGTACCCATGTTGGTATCCAAATCGGTACTGCACTGCTGTTTGAGTACCCAGAAAAACCAAATTTTCATTGCTGTTTTTTGAATACACAAAATTACCTGAAAAACCTAAAGTAATATCCTAAAATTTCCAGAAATTTGGGATGAAATCAGGACAAAAATCAGTATTTTGGTATATCATTATTTCATGTCATTATTTCGGTACACTGAATGTCAGTATTTTGGAATTTCAGGTATCTGATCGAAAACTGGTCCAAGTGCTGAAAAGTCCCCAAAATATTGGGTCTAATTCAGGGTCTGGAAATTTGATAAGTATCGGTGGTATTCCTAGTCAGTTGTACCCCCATCCCTCTATGGGACTTTGCAAAATGTGGTGATGTTAGGGGGTGCTTTGGGGGAGAGGGAGGAGCGGGGGACATCAGAATGCCACAGTGGGTGAGGCCGCTCCCAGCTCATCCGCAACCCAAAAGGAATCTGAACAGGTCAGGGGAAAGTTACAATGCAGGTCAAGATACATCTTCTAGGATGAAGGGAGTCTGATGTTGACTCCATAGGTGGAGAGATGCAGATTAACCATCACTGCAATATGGTAAGTCCTCCTGAGCCATCTGTAGGGGAGCATCACAGTCCTAAGGAGCTTAAAGGTGTGGGGAGTTAAGTGAAGAAAGCACATGACCCTCAGGGTATAGAGAACGGGCAGCTGCTCCAAAACATGGAAGGTATTAGGTTAATTCATGCTCACTCTGATATGGTTCAGGAGACTAATGCCCTGATCGTCTGACCCTTTCCTTCAGAGACCTCTGGTTCACATGAGCCTAACTGGGAAATCAGCATTTCATGGATGATGCCAACCCCAGCTGACCTTTGACTGGTTAACGTCAGCGACTTCTGGGGGTCGCCTAGTGTCACGGATGATTAAGGGCTAAACTCAATCACAGCCACTGAGCAACTTTGCCTCTCTCTGGGCTGTAACAAAGCCAGAGCAAATTCCTTCGGGTTGAGTCAAAGAAGAGGAGTGTGATAACTACGATGAACAAGTTCCACGCCCCCACCCCCAATGCCACCTCCCACCCCCTTTTCAAAGCAGGTCTCCTGGTTTGGGAAGCAAGCTAAGATTTACAGTTCTCTATACATTTCTTAGGCTAAAAACAAGAAATACAACCCCAACCAGCCCTTGAGGCAGGCAAGCAATCAATCTTCCCCTGGTGGTTTGACTCTTCTGATTCCTCTTCCTGCCTTCAGCAAGTTTGAAAGATCAGACCAACATGACAGCATTGCCCCCACCCCAGCAAGGACCCTTCCCTCTTTGTGGGGATTGGGTTTGACTCAACCTTAACTCAGTTTTTGCCCCCACTCCAGCAAGGACCCTTCCCCCTTTCTGGGGATTGGGTTTGATTCAACCTTAACTCCAGTTTGCAGCTCCCGCAACACGCTCCTAAATGACATGGTAAAGGAGAGATGAATGAGGCCCGGGTTTTGCTATTATCATTTCTTAAAGTCATAAATATTGTTGCTTCTCTTCTCTTCTCTTTCTTCTAAATGCTTAGCAAAGTTCCAGGGTGCTTACAAGCTGGAGGGGAAAATAGGCTGTCAGGAATCAGTGGGATAACAATAGTCCAAAGACTGAGATGGGGGGAACAATTCCACAAATGCATACGGTAGGGCTGAAATGAGATTCCCCAAAAATGGGAATTCTTGTAGTTCCCGATACTGTCTTGGTCAAATCGAGAAACTATCGGTACTTTTCAATGTCTTGATAGACATTTTGTTTCTCGAGTTATCGATAATTTGCTTACCGGGATCCTGTGTTTACTGCTTTGCCACTGACCACTTTGTTGTGAATTCCAAATCCCAAGAGGTAATAATGACACAATACCACATTTCTGTTATCTTCTCTGCACTCCATTCTCCCATGTCACTCAGTGGCTGGCACTCAGATTCCTTTACTAATCGAGCTGCAGATTGGTCAAAGCAAGGGGAACAACATACAACAACATTTCTGATTGGAGGCTCTGGAATGGAGGCACTGTTTATTTAAACTGTGTTTGGGCAGGCGGGCGGGGGGAGGGTTAAGGGATAGGCTATTCACACAGTGATGAGCTCAGAAAATGCAGAAGCAACAAACGAACAGACAGAAACCCATAAGTAAAACAGTATCCGTGGCGATGTGGTAAATGTTATCATCTTATGCCTTGAAAAATACAACATTGCGTGGGTCATGGGGTAGATTTTTACCTCAGTCCTTTGGCACTTAAATTGCTTGAATGTGTAAACTAACATGAAATGTGATGAGGTAGCTTTCTACCCCATGGTAAAATTGACTTGGGTTATGTTTGTAACCCAGGGCCTTTTTTGTCACATATTTAAAATGGTAAATGGTAACCCACTTTCCTTTGGGAATATTGTGTACCTTTGTGCCGGACAGTGACAATGTTCTAAAAGTGCAAAGTTAGAACGTCACTACCTTGTGAGTTATTGCAAAAGATGTGCACCCAGGGTAGGAATAGTCTTCAACACAGAAGGCAAGGTTTTTTAATGGGTGGTACGCAGTAGGGGCGGGACTATCAGTATCGGATTAATCCAATAATGCCGATAATTGTCAGTATCAGATTAATCAAATACCGATAATATCGTTATCAGTATATCGGTTCAACATTGCCGATTTTTCGGATATTTAACATTGCGGCCATTTTAACAATGTTAAAGATCCCAAAAAATCGGCAATGTTTAAAAAACGATATACCGATAAATCCGATATCAGATTAATCCGACACCAATAAAACCGGTAACCGATAATTTGCCTAGAGTCCCACCCCTAGTACGCAGTAAACAGAAAGTTGGTAAATCAGGATGGTATCTTGCAGTATTGTGAGAACTGAGAAATTGTATTAGTATTGGGAAATGGTTAGAATCCTGTTTCCCAAGATGGTGAAATTACTCACAAGTAGAAATTCAGCTGCTTGTTTCAACCCTAATGCCCCCCCCCAATAACCCTCACCCTCAAATACATCTCAGCTTGTTTGGCAGCTGAAGAAAGCAGGAGTGGGTCCATCCACTTCCACACCTGTGAGGGATCTGAAATGCTGGTGACAGAGTCCTGGGAGGGGCTGGAATTAAGGAAGACACTTCCTCTCTGCCCCAAACTCAGGAACATCTTGTCCACTGCTACACACACCCCCCCTTCAGTTTTTACACTGCTTTCAGTCAGGCATCTTTGTTGTCGTTTCATTTGTCCTGAATTGTTTCGTGAAAACCGAAGGGCTGTTTCAGACGAGTCCTAGACAGGAACACCTGCTTTTACCGGTAACCATTTCAGTTCCAGCACAGACCCAGTTTAAGCACAAACCCGATTAACAATGTCAGTCTAGAGACACCAAATCCTCCAAGACCTTTTCTACACACTGACAAAGGGAAACCAGTGTACTGTATGCAATGTGCATGCTAGAACCCCAGTCACTAGGGATGGGAATTTCAGTTTCGGGTAGAACTGAAATGGTTCCAAAATGGCTGTTTTGGTTTTAAAACCGAAATCTCGGTTCATTTTCGGTTCTGGCATTTCGGTTTTTTCTCATTGCGTTTTTTCCCGGTTTGCCCTCATTGGGCTCAATCCCAGGTCCCATTGATCCTGCACATGCACGCAATTGCCATGGGACACAATGTGCCCGCAATAGGGAGTGTGCGGTTTGTGTCCGCCTGCATGTGTGCCTACACAGAGAATCCGCAGGGCTTGGAATCAGCCTCACCAACTTCAGTGGGAGAAAATCCATTGAAGCCAATGAGAAAAAATGAAATTAATAATAATTAAAAAATCAACGATACCCCCCAACCCCCAAAAAAAAAAAATTGAAAAGCGAACTGAAAATCGGCAAGAACCGAAACTGAAAGAAACCAAACTGAAATTTCTCCCGGAGTCCCACCTCTACCAGTCACCTGTCCTCTGACTCCCTTGAACCCGACCTCCCACCAGTCCATTTGGGGGATACTGCACCTGTGAGCTATGTATTGTTCGCACAATTGCAATTGTGCTGCGCAGCTGCAGTAAATAAAGCGCCATCGAGCCGCTGACAACAGTTTCCATAGCGGAGCTTCTGGAAGCAGCTAACGGGTTAAAGCCGGGACCATCTGTTGAAACCCTAGCCTCAGCTGTTCCTCAAGTGACATCTTCTTGGGTCAAATTTATCCCCTCTTGCCAGCTCATCTTCTCCTGGCTTGTCAGTGGTAAACACTTGGGGGAGAGAGAGTACAGTGCCCAGTGTCTTGGAGTTTTAAACCAGAGTGCGATACCAGAGTGAAAATAGCTGCTTGCCAGCCCTCCCAATCCACCCCCCGTCATTCCCGTCTCTCCTGCTACGTTCCCATGCCAGGGTCACACGGGGGGTAGGGGAGCATGGCATGCCGCTCATTTGAATGCAGAGCAGAAGCCAGGGAAGGAGGTTTAAGGAGGCCACCTGACGGCTCATGAAAGAGAGAGTTATTTTCTCCCTCTGGCAATACAGCAAAAACAAATAAACCCAGCCCGGCATCCGTACTGTACTAGCTCGTGTTTCGAAGGCCCCACAAGAGCGGCTCACAGCACCCCAGAATGGCCACCTTGGGAATGGGAATTTAAATCTGCCAGGAACCTCTTTCAGTGTTTGTTCATTATATGAATATGAACATGGGAGGAAAGTAGAGCGGAAAGGGGACCTTCTGATTTGGCACTCGTGGGTAACACTCGCATTTTCAGGTCTCGTTTTGGGTATTCACATTGGCACCCGCATACCGTTCCAGTACTCGAAAATATCAGACTTTTGGTTTCTGGTTTTCGAGTACCCAAAATGACTCCCCAAGCCCTTCGGCCATATAGTGACCTGGCCACCATCATCCATGTTTTCATTATCTCGAGATTGGACTATTGCAACGCGCTCTACGTGGGGCTACCTACGGTGACGGTCCGGAGACTGCAGCTGGTGCAGAATGCGGCGGCCCATCTCCTTATGGGGACGGGTCGCCGTGGGCACATTACACCGGTGCTCCGGGCTCTGCACTGGCTGCCTATAGTCTTCCAGGCCCAATTCAAGATAGTGGTTTTGACCTAGAAATCCCTATATGGGCCTTGGCCCGACTTACCTGAGGGACCGCCTCACTCCCCGTGCTCTGGAGCGGCCTCTGCATTCTGCTGGGGATGGCCTTCTCAGGGTCCCCCATGTGGCCCAGGGGGCCACAATGGAGAGAGTGTCCTCAGCGGCCAGTCCTAGACTGTGAAACTCTCTCCCGGTCGAGGCCTGGGTGGCCCTGGATCTCCCCTCCTTCCATCATAACTCTAAAACCTGGCTGTTCCACCTGAATTTTGATGAGGGAGACGGGGTGTAGGGTGGGGTTGGGAGGGAGAGGGGGGTGGTTTGGTTTTGTGCCTTCCCTTTTTATTGTATTTTATGGTTTTATTGATTTAATGTGTTTTAACATTGTAAGCCGCCCCGGGCTGCTTGGCGCAGGAGGGGCGGGGTATTAAACGATTTTATAAATAAATAAATACATAAATAAATTAAAAATACTTGGGGGGTGGGAGGGACTCCAGGGGGAATTTCGGTTTCAGATTTTTTGGTTTCAGTTCTTTATGAATGTTGGGTTTCGTTTTAGTTTCTGATTTTTCAGTTTCAGAAACCAAAATTCTCATCCTTACCAAATACCCCCCAGCATTTCATCTGGGACCAGAAATTGAATAAGTGTGGCAAAAATTGCATTTTGGTAGGCCAGTATTTTTGGGTTACCTGATTGTACGCTGATTCTGGTATCAAAAAGTGCCAGACGTTTCCAGGTCAGCTGGAGTACCAGAAATTCAACAGGGATACTCGTTTTGGCAGGTATAGTGTTTTTTCATTTCAGCCGTAGAGGAAACTGGTCTCCCTGGGTTTGAGGCACTTCGATGCATCGGCAACTACTCAAAAAACTAAACTATTCTTGGCAGGTGTTCATCCAGCCTCCTCTTAAAAAACCTCCAGCAAAGGAAATTCCACATCTTCCTGCAGCAACTTTATCCAGTGCCTGATGGCTCTTCCAAACACTGAGCAAAAAGTACCTTCTTGTGACATAAGATAAAGCTATTGCCTCTTCCCCCAAAATGTTTTGCCTTGCATCCTGATTAGCACTGATGTATTATAGTCCAAAAATGAGTGGTGATAGCTCTGCTCCCTTGACTTACAAAGCACCCCACCCCCCCCAATTCTTGCCATCACATGCCCAGGTTAAATCAAATGGAAGGTTAAATCAAGTGTCAGCACAAAGACACTTTCTCTTTTGTCTCTGCCACAGGGGGTGACAAAGGTGGAATTGAGAGGTATGGGGGGAGTATCCTCTGCATCCTTAAGGTTGGGAGGGGATGTGCCCTCTTTCCCTCATTTTTACACCCTTGCTTATTAGTGGTAGTTATGCTACTAACTTGTGTTTTGACCTGACTAGCATCATTCCTGGATTGTTTTGATCAGAACAATTGAGAAAACCTTAGCCAGTTCATGGATACGCAAAATAGTTTGTTTGGAATTCTGATCGAAATTTTGCCAGCCATTCTGTTTTTGCAGAACTTTCCCACAAGAACAGAATGCTGAATGCTACTGATATTAGGATGCTTCAGATAGTCCCCGGAACCAGCCAGTGCTCCAGGGACCGATGACGTGTAGCCAATTGCCCTCCCATCTCCAACCCCCAATAGACAATCGTATTTTTATAATATTTGACACCTAACCAATTCCAGTCTCCCTGGTGAGAATACATCTGGATTCACAGTGCAGCTGGTTGGAAGATATTTTCTTAGCTCCAGACAAACATACACAATTTTTAAAATGAAAAAAACCCCAAAACAACCTGCCTCCCCTCCCAAGTTTTCATCCACATTTTTCTTTAGAAATTTTGTTCTC
>QEPC01009702.1:2256118-2278573 GCA_003113815.1 Sphenodon punctatus
GTTTTGATCAGAACAATTGAGAAAACCTTAGCCAGTTCATGGATACGCAAAATAGTTTGTTTGGAATTCTGATCGAAATTTTGCCAGCCATTCTGTTTTTGCAGAACTTTCCCACAAGAACAGAATGCTGAATGCTACTGATATTAGGATGCTTCAGATAGTCCCCGGAACCAGCCAGTGCTCCAGGGACCGATGACGTGTAGCCAATTGCCCTCCCATCTCCAACCCCCAATAGTCAATCGTGTTTTTATAATATTTGCCACCTAACCAATTCCAGTCTCCCTGGTGAGCATACATCTGGATTCACAGTGCAGCTGGTTGGAAGATATTTTCTTCGCTCCAGACAAACATACACAATTTTTAAAATGAAAAAAACCCCAAAACAACCTGCCTCCCCTCCCAAGTTTTCATCCACATTTTTCTTTAGAAATTTTGTTCTCGTCACCCCCCCCAAAAATAGTTTCCTCCCCTTTTAAGGAACTTACATGGATCTGAAGTTGTTTTATAGCATTTTACAGTATTTTATTTTACTAACCTTGTGAAGGGACCCGCCCACTCGTTAGCAGGGGGCACTGTAGGAATAAATTTCATTTATTTATTAAAAAAAACAACCAACCTTCCCCCTCTTCCCCTGCTGCCTAGATTTTTAGGGTTGTGATCAATTGTGGAAATGCATTGAAATTTTAGAAGATCCGTTTTCCATTAAAATAAATTCTTGGATGGGCGGTTTGAAACCAGCCCTCTTGCAGTGTGGTGGTCCAAATTAGCAGGAGAAAGGAGGCCAGCGTACATCTGAACACACCCCTTTCAACCTAAACCCCTTCCGGAATCTTGTGGCCCCAACGATGGGTCTTTAACTGCAGAGTGCCACCTTATTCTGGAGTGTTTAGTGTTCCTGTGGGGATTTTGCTGAGAAGGGGATAGCTGCTTGCTAACATTTGGCTCTAGAGGTATGCTTTCAAATGAAAGCCATTGCTTCTTGGGTGACACCAGTCTCATTTCTTTCCATTCACACGCTGGAACATTGTTAAGACACTTGTCGTATCCCAGGTGACGGGCTGCCAGGGAACATGGCACTGTGCAGAAGCTGCCCATTGCTTTGAACAGAGCAACACGTACGCTGGTATTTTTAAACAAGAATTCTTTGATACACGGCTTAGTCTGGGGTGGGGAATGTGTTGCCTCCTGGAGCATTGTGAATCTGAGGGGAAATGACCGAGGATTGAACCAGGATGCAGAGTCAACAGACGTCTTCCTTCAAGAAGTAATCGTAGGGTTAGGGCTGAAGCAAGAAAGGATTTTCATTCTCGTGAAAATCTCTGGGCAACTGAGAGCTGTTACTGAGATCTCAACACATTCTCAGTAACCGTTCGAGATCTTGGCGAGAATCTCTGCAACATTCACCATTTACTGCTTACTGAGATTTACCGTGTGCCGCATGCCAATTTACTGTGTACCACGGCACTTACAGTGTACTGCGTTCATGCACACACGCAACATGGCCACCACAGCTGCTCTGCACATGCCCTCTTCCAAGATGGCACTGGCAAGGTTGCCGCCATTTTGGAAATGGACAGCCATTTTATGCATGCGCATAGCCAGGACAAACACAGTACACGGTAAGTGGTACATAGTAATTCAGTACACGAAACATGTACATGTAAATGGTACACGAAAATTAATGTAAATGGTAACCGTTAAACCATGGCAAATCGAGAAAAATTCTCAATCAAGAAAGTGCAGAGAAGTGGCGGTTTTCTCAGTTCTCAATTCTCGGTAAAAATGAGTCGAGAACAGTGATTTCGGTGATTGAGCAACACAGAATTGAAACTGATCTACAGCTCTCCTTAGGGTCTGTTCTACTGGTCCCACACAACTGGGTCTCATACTAGGTCATGGGGACAACGCATGTATAATGGATGAATTGATTAGTGCAAAAGTGGGAAACCTTTTTTCTCCTGACTGGAGCTGAAACAGCTACCAAATTTAGTACCTGCAGGTAATGCTCATGTTTTTGAGTTCCACGTCGAGCACCCAAAACTACCCAACCACTGCTCAGTTACCCAAACACACAAAAAAGGCATTGTTATCGATTTTCCGGTTACCGATTTGTAAATCAGGACAGGAAACCAAAAAATGAGGACAGGAAACTTGAAAAATCAGGACTGGAAGTTGACATTCTGGGACCTCGGTTACTTGAATCAGGCACTAAGTGGATACCGATTCATGCAGGTCGATTCGGCTACTGGAAATCTGATAAGTATACCCGTTTTTGTGGGTGCTCGATTCAGCGCTACACCTGATACTTTGAAAATTAGTACAAACTCCACGGACCAGGGAGGAGTTGGGGGTGGGGTGCTTATAGGATGTACTCAGAAAAAGTTAGGGAAGGGGAGGGGGCAAATCATGGATTATCTGTACCATGGATTCATTTGTGGATGGATCATGGACTCATGCCATAGATCCCTTGAGTGCACGCCCTTAGCTCCACTAATTTCCTGGGAGTTCATTCTTGCAGGGCTTGTGGGTAGGTACTGGGTCTCTGGGCCAGATTCAGGAACTGGGAACAGCAGAGGGTCAGGTTTGGCCCCTGGGTCAGAGGATCCCCACCCCTAATTTAAGGATCATGTGAATACCTGTCTGAGGCATTGACGGGTCGTGTTAGCTGGGGGAACCTGGTACTGGATTGGAAAGCAGAAGAACGTGCATCTCTTGATGCCTCTGCTCAGTTCCTGTGCCAAAGCCATTGTAGATCTGGTCCAGAAGGTCCTGCAGTGGTCATCTAGTTCAACCCCGGCTTGCTCCAAGGCAGAGTTCAGACAACCAAAACGGCTAACCTATTCCTGCCGGCCGCGGTGTGGGTGGAAGGAGCGTGCACCCACCCACCCCCCACATTTACACGGGACGCCCCCCTGCGTGGACGGTGGGTGTCCATGCATGGGAGCATTTGGTAGGCTGTTGGGGTAACGTTTATTTGCCTGTTTCTGTGTGCTTTGCATAATGCGTCAGTGTAAGCACACAACAGTCTAACTCCCTGATACAAAGATTCAATTCAAATCGACAGCAATGCTCCCTGCCTCTGTTCTTCGGACAGTCCCAAGCATTTTTAAAAAATAAACAAACTAGGTTCCCCCTAAACTCATGAGACTAATTTAAATATTGCACCGATTGCAATATTATTTAAGAAGGTTTTTGTATTTTATTTCTGGATTTTTTTAAATTTATTTTTTTTAATGAAAAGTTAAGGTTCCCACCTGAGTCCAGCAGCCGTAGTCTTTAAATGTGTGTGTGTGTGCGGGGGTGGGCTGATCCATTAAATTGTGCGAGATTCACATGACACTCAAGAGACCCCCCCCCCCCAAACACTTTAACAACAGCAATCAGAGTAGTTTGTGTTTTTAATCTTGCTGCCCTCTAGTGGCTAATTCTGGATGATCACCCTTTAGTGAATCCAGTTGGGCAAAATGTAATCCCTGCCTCGCCCCCCCCTTGTATTAGAATTGGGAGTGAATGATTCCGTGGTCAGTTTTGAGAAAGCGAGCAGTCCATTTCGAGAAAGCAGATGGAGAGGAACGTAAGAGCTTCCGTATCATCTGAGTCCTCTGGTTTGTCTAGCCCAGTATCCTGTCTTCGACAGCCTTTTCAGGGGAAAAGCCACAGAGGAATTACAGATGAAGCCGTCCCTTGGCATCCACTCCCAGTTTCTACATTTGTGTGTGTGTGTGTGTGTGTGTGTGTGTGTGCGATAGCGCACCCTGTGTGAGAATTTATGTACTGATCGTTCTGGCAAATAGCCACTGATGGTCGGACCTCGGGCTGCACCGAATATTTTTTTAAAAAAAAAAATATTCACAACTATTCTCCGAGTGTCCGGCGGGGACCGGTCCCGAGTGTTTGGTCCGGTCCGAGGACCCTTGGAGAATATTCGGGAATTCCGAGGGCACGGTGGCGAGGAGGGGGCCAGAAGCCAGAGGGAGCCTCCTCACCCTCCCCGAACAAAAGCCAGGTGTAATAGTCACATTTTACAACAGCATCGAAAAGAGGGGAGATTTGGGGTCAAACGGGCCTCCACCGGCAGGGAGTTCCACAGCCGTGGAGCAGCCACCAAGAAGGCCCGATCCATCGTGGGCCCCCCTGGCAGACTCGGGGGACGGCGAGGAGAGCACCCCCCCAATGACCACAGGGGCGGGTCCAGGACCTGGGGGGGGTGAGGCGATCCCGCAGATAGGTCGGGCCGAGGCCGTTTAGGGCTTTATAGGCAAGAACCATCACCTTGAACCAGGCCCGGAAGACTACAGGCAGCCAGTGCAGAGACTGAAGGACCGGTGTAATATGTTCCCAGCGGCCCAGTCTTACCAGGAGATGGGTCTCCGCGTTCTACACCAGCTGCAGGCTCCGAAGCATCACCATGGGTAGCCCCACGTAGAGCGCGTTACAGTAGTCTAGCCTAGAGGTTATGAAAGCATGGATCACAGTGGCCAGGTCGGAGTTCAAAACCTACGGCTGAAGCCGCCGCACCAGATGTAATTGGCGGAAGGCACTCCTTGCCAGACTTCACCTGAGCATCCAAGCGGGGCTGCGTGTCAAGGAGCACCCCCAGACTCCGTACCTGGGGAACCAGCGGAGGGCACACCCCATCAATGATGGGGGCTGTCACCCCCGCTGCCTTATCCACCAGCATCACCTCCATCTTATCGGGATTCAGCTTTAGTTGATTCGCCCTCATCCAATCACCCACAGCTGCCAGACACCCGTTAAGCACCGAGACTGCTGGGCCTGGGTCCAATGAAAAGGAGAGGTAAAGCTGGGTGTCAACAGTATTGGCCTAAGTCAACATTTTTTCTGAAACCAGCTATTGGCCCTCACAACATCCCATGGCAATGAGTTCCACAGGGCAATTGTGCAGTGAGGGAAAGGGTTTCCTTTTGTTCCCTTTAAACCTGCTGCCTGCTAGTTTTTTCAGGCACCCCCTAGCTATTCTACAACTGTTCTGTTTTGCTTAGGGGTGGGATCCGATACTGTTGGTATTTTGCTGTACTGGCAGTATCGGATTAATCCAGTTATTGGGGGTACCGGTTCCCTGTGCCAGATTCTTTTACATTGTGGCCATTGAAATGAATGGCCGCAATGTAAAAGGAAAAAACACAAAACACACCACTTTCCCTCCCCCGTCCAGGCTGCGTGGGTGGAAGGGGGGACACCCCCCACCCACCCTGCCCAGCCTGGATTTAAAAATTATTATTTTTTACCCAAAGTCCCTGCTAGTGCGGGCTGCTGCTGTGCCGGCGGCAGTGACCCGGAGCCCGCACCAGCAGGTACTAGGGCAGTTCCTGGGGTGGGGGGTGGTTTAACACCCCCCCCACCATGGGGATCACCCTACCCCACCCCCCACCCAGGGACCACCTACCTTTTGTGCTCCGGGCGGCAGCGGCTGCAGCATGGCAGTCCTGCGGCTTCAGCGCTGGCTGGCTTCAGTGCTTTACTAGGCCTTCCGGGGAACTTCTGGGTTTCCCCGGAAGGCCTAGTAAAGCATTGAAGCCAGCCAGCGCTGAAGCCTCCGGACCGCCGTGCTGCAGCCGCCACTGCCACCCAGAGCGCAAAAGGTAGGCGATCCTTGGGTGGGGGTGATGGGGTGATCCCTGGGGTAGGGTGTGTGTTAAACCACCCCCCACCCCAGGGACCACCCTAGTACCTGCTGGTGCGGGCTCCGGGTCACCGCTGCTGGCACGGCAGCAGCCCGGAACCCGCAGCAGGGACTTCGGGTAAAAAAATAATAATTTTTTAATCCAGGCTGAGCAGGGTGGGTGGGTGGGTGTCCCCCCTTCCACCCGCACAGCCTGGGAGGTGGAGGGGGAAGGTATTGGGTTTTTTCCCCCATTGATTTCAATGAGGAGAGTTCCCCATTGAAATCAATGGAAAAATACCGGTACCGGTATACCGGTTCTAATCCGGCAAACCGTTTTTTGGTTTTGGCAAACCGGTATCCAGTTTTTGGTTCCTGGGCCTCTAAATAGAAAATGAGAGTTAATGTGGACAAGTGCAAAGTGATGCACGTAGGAAAAAATAATCCAAACTATACATACACAATGCTGGGTACTAAGCTAGGAGCTACCACTCAGGAAAAGGATCTGGGGGTGTTTGTGGACAATACAATGAAATCCACAGCGCAGTGCGCAGCAGCCGTCAAAAAAGCAACCAGAATGTTAGGAATTATTTGGAAGGGGATAAGAGAATAAAACTGAGGAAGTCTTAATGCCTCTATACAAATCAATGGTGCGACCGCACCTGGAATATTGTGTGCAGTTCTGGTCGCCCCATCTCAAAAAAGATATAACTGAACGAGAAAAGTTGCAGAGAAGGGCAACAAAAATGATCAAGGGCATGGAAGGGCTCCTGTATGCGGAGAGGCTTGGTAGGTTGGGGCTCTTCAGTTTGGAGAAGAGACGACTGAGAGGAGATAGGATAGAGGTCTATAAAATCATGAGTGGGGTGGAACTAATAAACAAGGAGCAGTTATTTACCCTCTCAGCTAGTACTAGAACTAGGGGACACTCCATGAAACTCATGGGTGACAAGTTTAAAACAAATAAAAGAAAATATTTTTTCACTCAGCGTATAATTGGGTTGTGGAATCTACTGCCAGAGGCTGTGGTAAGGGCCAGTACTATAGCTGAGTTTAAAAGAGGTTTGGACAAGTTTCTGGAAGATCGGTCCATTAGCAGCTATTAGCCAGACAGGATCGGGGAACATGACAGGAGCTGGGGGAAAACAACAGGGAATGGGTCCCCCATGGTGACCTGTTGGGGGCTTCTCCGAAGCCACCGTGATTGGCCACTGTCAGAGACAGGATGCTGGGCTAGATGGACCATTGGTCTGACCCAGTAGGGCACATATGTTCTTATGAATATAAAAATATAAATAATATAAATATAAATAATATAAATATAAAATTCTTAAGAACAATACACCATAAAACTAGTGAAGAAAAAACAAAAAATAAAGAAAACCAGACCCCAACCCCCACCCCCGTTACCCGTCTCCCCTGCTAAAAGCCGAGTGGAACAGCCAGTCTTGCATTGTCGGTGGAAGGAGGGACGATCCGGGGGAAAATGGGCCTCTGCCGGGAGGGAGTTCCGCAGCCACGGTGCAGAATGCCCTCTCCATGGGCGTCACACGCGTCACTCGTGGCACCTCCAAGACGGCGCCCCCGGTGGACCACAGGGGCCAATCCAGAACCCAGGGGGTGAGGCGATCCCACAGGTAGGTGGGACCCAGACCGTGTAGGGATCTAAAGTTCAAACACCAACACTTTGAATTGGGCCGGGAAGACTATAGGCAGTCCGTGCAATGACCGGAGCAGCGATGTTATGTGCTCACGGCGGCCCATCACCATCAGGAGACAGGCTGCCACATTCTGCACGAGCTGCAGTCTCCGAATCGTCACCAAGGGTAGCCTCACGTAGAGCGCGTTGTCGTAGTAGAGTCCTGAGATGATGAAGGCATAGATGACAACGGCCAGGTCAGAGATAGACCCAAATAGTGGCCAAGTCAGAGATATATTGCTGAAGCCGCCATATCAAACGTCATTGAAAAAAGGCTCTCCTCGCCCTGGCTGCCACCTGAGCATCCAGGCGGAGCCGTGTGTCAATGAGCACCCTCAGACTCTGAACCTGGGGGGCCCAGGGAGGGATAAACCCCATCAGTGATGGGGGTCACCAGCTCCCCCGCCCCTTCCACCAGCATTGCCTCTGTCTTGTTGGGATTCAATTTCAGATGGCTCACACTCACCCAGTCTCCCACAGCTGCCAGACAGCGAGTAAACACCGAGACTGCCGGACCTGGTCAGATAAATAGGAAAGTATACTTGGGCTGGGTACAAAATACCTTCTCAGCGTGCCATGTGCAAGGGAGCTAACGTTCCAGGGATATCCAAGTAATTGCAGAGATAATTGCTAGGCTGGAGCAGCAAATTTTACTTAAAAGTGTTCGATCATCCCACGGCAGAGCCTGCAACGGCAACAGCTAATCACTTCTCCAAAGACTTTCAGGTTTCCATCTTACGACGGTACACACAGACTTAACAGGCATACAAACCAGTATGCCAATCGGAGGAGTGGGGAACAGACAATCAGGGCTGCAAACTGGAGGAGAGTGCAGAGAGAATGCCCGCCTTGCGCCTCCACCTCGGTCAGGAGTGCAAGCCAACCTTCTTCTCCTTAGTTTTGCTTTCCCAAAACTTCTGCAGGGTCACATCCGTAACTGAGCATTGGGGGGTGAGGGGAAGGGAGGGCGCTAGGATTCATGGTTCAGGTTTACTTCGAAGAGCCCGTTCTGTGTCAGAACAGCCAGCCTCCCACACCGAGACGTGCTCTACAGGAACAGCATCTCCTCTGTCCTGCTCTGAAACTCACTGCAGCTCTTGCCAGATCTCATGGGCCAGTCGGGCCCCTCTGGAGTCAGGGCAGAAATGCCGTATTTGGAACGACAGCGTTGCCAGTTGCAGACTCTTGGTTGGAACACCCGACCAGAACAGCACAGGAGATCACCTAGAACCATGTAGCTAAAGGGACCTGGCAGCTGCAGAAACAATACTGACCTATAGTGCTGAAATAAGTAGCTAAAGAGCTGTAGAGTACTATGGTACTCTATTGGTACTCTAAACGATAAGAGTATACTCTACGGAGTACTCTATAGTGCTATAGAGAGAGTACCTCGAGAGCTTAAATAAGTCAAATTTCTGGTACCTGAATGGAACCAAATATTTTAGATACTTTTCAATACCTGGATCAGTTTTCTATCAGGTACCTGAAATACCAAAATATGGAAATACCGATAATAACCAATATAGAACTGAGATGAGACCAAGTGTTCCCATTCCAAAGGGAAATACTGACCTTTCAGGAGTGCTTGCAAGTGTCCATCAGTACGTTGTCAGTTCCCAGTGATTCCGCGTTTCTGCCATTCCCCCCCATCCCAACATTTTTGTCACTTTCAGGGACTTGTCACTTTCCAAGAATTTTACGACAGTTTTATTGCACTTTTATAGCAATTTCCAGCACTTCCCCAATGCGTCCATGGTACGTTTTCATCTCCACAGCCCCTGGGGGCTTGCATGGGGCACACACAGGGCTTGGGACCAGCCCGTAGCAGCCCCGTTCAACTTGCAAAAAATAACGGAAAATGGAGAAACCAGAGGGAAAGTGGATAAGTTTTCACATTGCACAAATCTCAGCGAACGGCCTACTTCCAATGGAAGCCGAGATTTCTCATTTCAGGCCCAAACCAATATACCAAAATACCACTTTTCATCCTGATTTCACCCCATATTTCAGGAATTTGGGGGGATTTTAGGAACTTTTTTTTGAATATTTCAAGTTTTGGGGGGATTTTAGATACTCAAAAGATCAGTAACTGAAAATTTTGTTTTTCAAATACTTAAATGGTATTTTCACGCACTGATTCAGATACCCCAAAATGAGGTACCTGTTTCCGTTCTAAATCCTGCAGAGAGCTGAATCAAGACCCATTCCCGTTTCTCAAGAGAGTCTCACAGGAATTGAGAAACATTACCAAGAGCTCGACAAGATCTTGGCAACATTCTGAAATCTTGTGAGAATCTTGAGAAAATTCAAAAACCGCTCTGCGCAGGTAAAAAAAATGGCCACTATGGTCATTCTGTGCATGCACGTCCCTTTTCCAAAATGGCGCCACACTGGTGTCATTTTGGAAAAAGGCAGCCACTCTGCAGGTGTGTGGCACTGTTTGCACATGCACCAACTGACTGCCATTTTAAAAAAGGGTTGTGCACGCACTGAACGACTTCAGTGGGCGTTTTGTGCATGCACATTGTTATTTTTTGTATGCTTGTTTGCTCTGAGGTGGCTGCCTCCTCAATGAACTTGTCTCCTCGCCTGCCCTGGCAGAGAGGCGGAGAGGGTGGAAAGTGGTCCCAGAGCAATCCCAGACTCAGAGAGAGGCAGCCAGGTAAATAAAAAAGATGTTTGTTTTTTTAACAAGTGTGGAGGAAGGCGAGATTCTACATGTAGAACACATATGTAACATATGTAAAGGAAATGGTTAATGTAACATGTAAGGAGGCCTGAAGTGGCAGCATTGTTTGCAATTTCGCTGTTTACTGTCGGCATTTCAGTAGTCTTGCCGCTGCTCCGACGGCCATTTGCCATCAATTTTACGGCACTATCCAACATTTTGCAACAGTTCCAGGTGTTCTGTGGAAGTTAAGATAATCATGACAATTTCCAACAGTTCCAACCGACAGTTTTTCTGACACTTTGGCAACACATTGTAAAATTGTAGGCCCTTGGTCCAGTGTGGGGCCTAAGGGTTTGATGGGGTGGGTATTATTTGTGGAATGAGGTAGTGTTGGATGGCCCCTCCCGGTGAGAGAGGGTTGGAGCCAGCTGAGTATCCTGATGGGAGCAGGATATGTGGAAGGTTGGGGCCACTACCTGAGTGTAGGGGTGGCCAGATAGGGTATTATTGAGGATTCCGTGAATTTTGATATTGTATTGATTTGTATTTAATTTATTTGTAATGATGTTGTGTGCTGGACCCCTGTGTGGGATAGGATCTCCGGAAAACGTATTATTTTTTGTTGTACGCCGCCTCGTCTTCGGAAATGAGTGCGGGATATAAATAAATATATGATGATGATGATGACATTCCAACACTTTGCAGCATTTTCCGACACTTTATGGGACTTGCGACAGTTTCCGACAATTTCTCCACTGCTGAGAAATAGCAATCGGCAATCGCAGAAAGCGGTAGCAAACATCAGAACAAGTATGGGGATGCCGTGTACATGCTGTGTCGGGAAAACGGCAACGGATGGGAGGTTTCCGACAAGAATTGTCGGGGACTGTCGTATGTCGTTTCAGGCCCACATGTAAGCAGTGTAAGCTGAGAACTGAAAATTCATTGCAGGTACGTGGTGTAAACTGAGAACTGAGCAGCCACTGCATGAATGAGATTCAGTAATCAGGAAGCCAGGTCTATCACCTTCCTGAAGACAATGGTAATAAACAGCCATCGATTTGCAAATCCACACTTGCACCAAGACTACGTGACTCAGATCACATCTCCATCTGAGAGGTAATGCTGGAAACCAGACAAAGACCATCAAGTAAGTATTTAAGGAGGGGGACAACAAAGAGAGAGAGAGAGAGCGCCATCTTCTGCTATCTGAAACTAAAGAGGAACCAACAGCCAGGAAGGCATGAGCTCCGATAGCATGGAGTAAGAACACTGATACTTTTAAACTTCTAAAACTTGTGCCCAGCTTTACCATCACAGATGAGAATGGAGTGAGAGATTCTTTGGACACTAATTGGGGTAGGATTAGTTAGGAAACTACGAGTATAAGTAAATATGCGTTATTGGTTATATTTATTTGATTTACTGCACTCTGAGTATAATCTAGCACTGCATGTTTTAGCCATGATTTATACATTAAATTCCTTTTAACTGAGCCTAATGCGTTTGAATGAATTCCTAACATTGGCCTGACACAGTTTGGAGAAATTCTGGGCATTCAAACTCAGACGAACCTAGTAAAGACAATTGTTCATTAGGGATTGTACAATCATTAATTAGAGACAGGTGCTTGCCCTGAGGGGTTTCCAGTCTAGGAAAGAGAATGGAGGAGAGTAGGGATGGGCAAACAGAACTATTCAGCTATTCGGACATTCAGTCGTTCAGTCAGAAACTGGAGTTTGAGTTCGGCTGTTTGGTTCGGCGGAGTTCGGTTTGGCCGAACTTGGCCGAACAGCCGAAAATAGTGTTATCGATACCGAAACTGAATTCAAAATATTTTTTGGGTATCGGTATCATTTGAACCTGAAACCACCCCTGGTCTTCACCCCTGGTGCCAGGAAGTCTGGTCCTCAGCTGCCTCCCACTTCCAGTCACGTTTTTTCCACCCCTGAACTCATCCGAACTTTTCCGAACTGTTCGGCCGTTCGAGCGTTCGGTTTGGATGTTCGGTTCAGTCGTCCGAACAGGCTGAGTTCGGCCCGAACTCCAAACTTCCAAACTGCATTCGCACATCCCTAGAGGGGAGACAAGACCATAGGGAGAGACAGGAACAGACCCCGAATGGTACAACAGTAGAAGAGGCATCAGTGATCCAATCTATGAACTTTACAATCCTTTCCTCACTCACCCTCAAAACAACCCTGTCATCAGGCCCCGAGCTGCCATGTGAAAAGGAGGGAGTGGGCTAGAAATATGTCAAAATAAATAAAAATAAATAATAAATACATAAAATAAATCATCATTCCCATTTTACAGATGGGGAACTGAGGCTGAGAGAGAGCGGCTCTCCCACAGCCACCTTGGGTTAAGACAGGATTTGAACCCAGGTCTATGCCCAACATCTTATCTATTGCTACTAGAGCTGAAATGGGGACCTGATTTGGCACCCGCAGTAATACCTGCATTTCCAGGTGGTACCAATTCAAAAATGAACATTTCAATAACTAGGTTTTTTGAGTACACAAAATTAAAAAAACCCAAAATAATCCCTCCCCCCCCCCCAAATTCCCCAAATCCAGGATGAAACTGGTACTTCAGTTTACCAGTTCCTGGTATTTCAGTGTGCCAGTTGTCAGTATTTTAGTACGTTGGGGACTCGATTGAAAACCAGTTGGGTACTAAAAGTACCCAAAATATTTGGTTCGATTCCGGTACCAGAAATTCAGTGGGGATACCTGGTTTTGCAGGTACTTGTTTCATGAGCTCTGACTGCGACTCCTGATGCCTCTCGCTGAGAATGAAGATTAGGCACTCACGTCAGTCCCGTGTGGCACTTAGCATGCAACTTCCATGTGCTCCTCTATGAATGCGGATTGTGCCTGAAGTGGTTAAGATGATCTTGATGGTTGTGCCATCTCCTAATGGAGAGAACGCCCAATCCATGGAGATTCCCATAGCTCTTCTTCAGGCAAGACTGTCCAATGGCAGATATTTCAATTGCCCAGCCCAGCTCCTTTGCCAACAGTCTGTCAAGCAGCTGCGCTGACTCAACTGTACCCTGTTTCACAGCAGGTTGCTTTTTAATTTTTCTTGGGAGCTCATGTTTCCTGCTGCCCCCCTGTAGCCTTTGGGTGAGAGCAGTTCCTTCACCTCTCTGGCCAACAGAGCAAGTCACAGATGATGGAGTGCGGGATCTCGCCTCCGTCCGAGCAATCTAGTAAATGTGCCAAACTCCTGTGTAGAGCGGAGCTGCCTTCAGCCCACATGGATTTGCAGGATCAAAGGATGTTTGTGTATAGACGATATTCTGGAGCTAGGAGGCATATCAGGCAATGGGTCCTATTACTGATCATTTCACTGGTCCAAATCCTAGCCCTACAGAACGTTTCTGGTGACTTTCGAGAAGCTGGGTATTGGGCATGAGACAGGATTGCAAATCGACTACTAACTACCAGTGGGTAATATCCAAAATTTGGAGTAGTCACTTGACGGGGTGGTTCAGAACAATGGTTCCATTTTCACAGCTGTTTCCGTGAAAACAGTATCTGGTATTTCAACCAGAATTCTAATCGGTATGTTTTCTGATGGGAATCCTGGTTGAAAAAAAATATTAAAATCCCCCCAAATGCCTGAACATTTCCACCTGTGAAAGATGGCTGCGTATGTGCAAAATAGTGCTGCCCAGAACCAAAATGGCGGCACCAGCTCAATTGTGCATC
Organism: Sphenodon punctatus; assembly: GCA_003113815.1. Classification (NCBI taxonomy): domain Eukaryota; kingdom Metazoa; phylum Chordata; class Lepidosauria; order Sphenodontia; family Sphenodontidae; genus Sphenodon; species Sphenodon punctatus. Next base: position 2,269,831 of record QEPC01009702.1, read on the forward strand.
GACAAAATAGCTGTTGGCCATTTGTGCATCTGCAAAATGGTACTGCCCGTAATCAAAATGGTGGCCGCACTGGTGGTGCCATTACAGGCGATGCCATTTTTGCACATGCACAAATGACTTGGCAGCCATTTTGTTCATGTGCAAGTGGCCATAATATTTTCAGTACACTTGAAATCGGAACAAACGATGGATCGATCATTTGTTTCCATTTCCATCCAACCCAAATGAAATGCCTCTTTCTGATGGAATTGGAACTGGGCAAAGATATTGCTTCAAGCCATAGTCAGTTGGGTGCCCGATCTGTACCTGAGTACTGAGTCGGGTACCTGAATATCCCAAAATACCAGGTATTACAATTGCTGAGTTCTCCGTTTACCATTGTACCAATGGGAAAACTGGAAAATTGCTACAGAAAGTCAGAGAATTGATAAATGGGATAGGCTGTTGGGCACTAATCACAGTTATCAATTAGTACCCAACGTTCCGGGTTGGGTCGAGTACCGTAATTTTGATGGGTATATCCATTTTTTCAAGTACTCATTTAAGCCTTAATATTGAATACACTGGCCCCGCTCCCATAGCCCGCGGATCCCCATATGCGTGCACGTGCTTTGCACGTGGCACAATGTGCCACTATTGTGGCTATGCGCGCACGTGGCTCCATGTGGGATTCACAGGCTATGAGATCAGGGCCACTGTGAATATTTATTTATTATTTAATTTTTTTATCCTGTCCTATCCTGAGGGCTGAGGGCAGGTGACACTACATGAAACATATTTTAAAATGCATAAATCAAAAACAGTTCAAATCTCCCCAACTCTTTCCCCCAACCCTATCCCCATCTGCCAAATGCCTGGCTAAATAGAAAAAAAAAATTAAATTGTGTCTGGGAAATGAGAAGACTGGGGCTTAGGTGAACCTCCAGGGAAAGGAGAAAGGTTGGGGGTTTGGGTTTTTAAGCTGTTTTATATGTATTGTTTTATATTTGTTTTGTAAGCCGGCCTAAGTCTTCTGGGAAGGGTAGGGAAAGAAAGAAAGAAAGAAAGAAAGAAAGAAAGAAAGAAAGAAAGAAAGAAAGATCCACAATTGTGGGGTGGCCACCAAGGATGACTACAATGCAATTCAATAAAGCTACTTCTGAATTGGACTGCCTGTGCTGTAGGTAATACAATCTTTGCCACCAATTTCATCTCAACATGGGCTAACAGATGACAGACTGGATCACAGCAGTGGTCCATCTAGCCCTGTATCCTGTCTCTGACAGTGGCCAGTACCAATGCTTCATGGAAAGCGTACAAGAATTTATGGATCCTCTCTTGTTCACTCCTACCTGGCATTCAGAGATCTCATCCCCTGGGCCATCTTTCCTGACAGCCATTGATGGACCGATCCTCCACAAATAGCTTTATTGCAGAGGAGAAGGGAGCCGCACGTGATAGGAGAGTAGGACGAATATTAAATCGTATTGAACGCCAAAGCCAACACCGCCCTCCAAAGTACTTGAAACTCACTAGAAGAAGATCACAATTTGATTTGATACTCTTTAACGATCAGATTGTGATCTCGTAGTGAGCAAACAGTGCAACAAACGTAATGGCGGGAAAAAATGCAAGGGACAAGTCAGGTAAAAATCGGACCCCAGAATTCAAGAATCAACTGGCTGAAGTTAGAGAGAGAAGCAGGCCTGACAATGGAAGCGGAACAAGAGTACAATTGTAATGGGGTTTATCAAGCTCCCTCCCAGTTACAAGAATTTTCTTTCTTAACACATGTTAAGATATGTTGCATAAAATAAGAATTGCAAGTAATATGTGTCAATAAGGGACCAATCTAGTCTCCAGGGATTTATTTCAAAATATTTGATGGAGAGATGGGAGGTTGAGGGCCTCCAGTTAGGGCTGAAATTCGATCTCACATATCTCCTGGGCCTCACTCTCCAAGCTCTGGATCGACTCCTGCCCTTCTTGAGAGCCCCCAAGTGTCCCTAGGCTGTGGAACTCCCTCCCACCAGAGGCCCAGGTGCCACGGTGGCCCTGAACCTCTCCTCTTTTCAACGTCAATGCAAGACCTGGCTGTTCCGCCAGGCTTTTGATGAGGGAGATGGGTGAAGGGTGGGGTGTTGAGGGTTAGGATGGGTGGGTTTTTGTATATACTGTTTATATTCTTTGACCTTCTCTTATTATGGTGTTTTATATGTATTTATATTTTTATATTACTGTTTTAAATTTTTCGCTGCCCCAAACCGCTTCAGCCAGAGGGGTGTGGTATAAATAATTAAATAAATAAATCTTGAAAATCTTGTAAAGAACTGGTCCCTCAACAAGAATTTTGAGCTCAAGAATGACCCAAGAATCAGACACTCTCAACATTGTTCTCACAAGATTCTAAAAAAATATCAAGAAACAGTTTGCACACGCGCAAAATGTCCACCACCGCCGTTCTGCGCATAGTTGGTCCTTTTCTAAGATGCTGCAGGCCGCGCCAGCCCCATCTTGGAAAAGGGCAGCCAGGTCAGATCTTGGGAAAGGGCCACACATGCACAGAACAGCCTGGCCGGTGGTCATTTTGCACATTCACAGAGTGTTCTAATTTTTTTTTTAGAATCTTGCAAGATCTCAAACAGTTAGATCTTCTTGACATCTCACTGCCGGTCCTTGAATCATTTTGATTATCATTTCAGCCCTACTCAAAGCTACCAACCAGCATCCCAAATTTCTCTCAGCTAGAGCTGCAATGGGTAAAACATTGGCATACCCATCAGAATTATGGTACCCAATTCAACCCAGTAACATGGGGTATTAATCAGTAACTGATGAGTGCCCAATGGGCTTATCTGGTGTACCAATTTAATGACCTCCCGTAGTGATTTACCGACCTCTCATGTCAATTTGCCAGTTTTCCAATAATAGGGATGGGCGAACAGAATGGATTTTGGAAATTCGGTTCAGTTTGGTTCAGTTTGAAATTCGAGTTCGGAAATTCGGTTCGGCTCGGCTTGGTTTGAAATTTGTGTTTGGTTCGGAAGTTCGGTTCAGTCGACCGAACAGACCAAGTTCGGTCGAATTCCGAACTTCTGAACCAAGTTCGGCCATTCAAACCCAGGTTTTTTGGTGTGTGTTGCCACTAGGGATGGGCGAACAGAACGGAGTTTGGAAATTCGGTTCACTTCGGTTTGAAATTCGAGTTCGGTTCGGAAGTTCCGTTCGGTCGACCGAACAGACCGAGTTTAGTCCGCACTTCGAACTTCCGAACCGCGTTCGCCCATCCCTATCCAATAATATATAAAATACAATAATCCATTAAAATCCCTTAAAACCCTTTCATCCCACCCACCCCATCCTTTACCCCCACCTGCCACCCACCAATCCTGAAATCAGTCGGTAAATGGAAAATCAGTAATGGTAACACTAGATATTTTGAGTAATTGGATGTTTAACTCGGTACATGAAATTGTGATATTATCAGCAGGTACTACCCAGTTTAGCTCTATTCTCAATGGACCAAGACGAGAGTCAAAGTAGTTAAAGGAGAAGCCTTCTGTTGAACCAATTCTGTTGGTGAGTGTGTGCAACCTTCGGAGTGTGTGGTCAGACAGTAGAGCTCTGGGAAGCTGAAACGTTCACCCTCGCCGCTCAGCAACAGATGTCAGTCCAATACATGGCATCATCTTAACTACGCTGTCTCCTCTCTCTCTTAAATATGGAACGGACAGGGCAACCACACTCTAACCGACCATGGTTTAAATGAGATCAGGACAACCAGAGGCATTTTCATGGGGCTTTCCCCACCACCGTCCTAAGCACAAGTAAGAAGCCACCAAGAGAATTGAGTAAAACGATCAGGCAAGAAATCTTCCCTAAGAAGTGGGGACCGACTTCAAACCCAGAAAAAAATCCCATGAGATAAAGTGTCTGCTTGAGTGTGAAATGCTAGAAGGCAAAGGTTAACTGAAATGAGTCATTGGGCTACTTAACGGGCTGTATGATTTCAGTTCTTTCCTCTTATGGCTTTGGAAAAGACGCCATGAATTGAATCTGTATCACCCAGGGCCGGCCTTAGGATTTGTGGGGTCCAGGGAAAAAAATAAAGTGTGTGTGTGGGGGGGGGACTCGTGCCCCCTCCCCTTTCCCAATGTCCACACCAGAAGAGCATGACCCAGGGTGATCGCCCCAAGTTGCCCTGGGTTAAGGCCAGCCCTGGTTTTATCCTTCATTAATAGAGGGAGTGTGTTCTCAGTCCCTCAGAGGTTTGCAGTGCAGGTTTGTTCAAGGCTGGGGTAGGGTCGAAGTTCTAGGCTGGTTTCTCCTGCCCATGTAAATATTCCACATCTCTGTCTCCTCCTGTTGCACCGTGGAATATGACTCCATACAAACAGGGTATAATTCACTCTGATCATAGTTTACATTCCCAGAGGGCTTTGCATGCTCGAGAATCTTAACATGCTTCACAATTTACTGTGTGTGCAGATATGCAGCCACCTCTAGGGTGCAGGGCGGAGAAAAACCAAGGCCTTGAACTGGGGGATGGAAATTTAGGCTTCGAGGACCTGCTCTTGAAAACAAACAAACAAGAATAGCTTTGAAAAGAAAAAAAACAAAAAAAAAACAGATAAAACCCCCTGAAACAAATCTTTGCAGGCGGTCTCAGTAAACAGAGACACACACCCCCCCCCATCCCCAATTATGCTGCTTGGCAATTATCTTGGCTGCCATGGAAGGATAAAAGGGTTGGCCAGTGCGGCTGGGATTTTATCCTCCAATTCCACAGAGTCTAGTGATGCCCAAGATCCCAAACCATCCCCACTGGCAGCGCTTGCTCCATATTATGTTCACAGTCTGGGTCAATTTCAGCTAGACAACAGGTGGGACCGGACCTGCAATGCGTCAGAGCTCTTGGCGAGCTGCGATATCCGACATGCTGAACTGTAGGGAATCACAAGCTCGGTGGAGCTACCATATTGTTCATAACTTCCACACTAACTCCGTAAGGTGTGGGTTTGGTTTTTTCTGTGAACATTGGGGGAGTCTTTAGACATAACAAAGATTGGGTGTCAAAACCCCTAAGCATGTGTTTGGCCGTTGTGTGTAAACACCATAACAATCCCAACACCCGTTTGGCTGCGTGATGTGAACACCATTGCATCACAAGGACAATAGGTGTGTTCCGGTTGAACACGCGTCCAACATTGTGTCCAATGATATCGTGGGGCGTGTCAGCAGGTACAACGCGGGGAATGAGGTGGCAGCGCTTGCGTGCTGAGATCGGGTGGAGAACAAAACACCGATTTGCCCCCAAGATGGGCTGTGTGTCTAAACAGCGCCACATGGTAAACACAGGGCCAAACCGGTGTTCATATCAAGGTCAAAACACACATTCAGACATCTATTGACATTATGTCTAATACACCCCAGTTCTCTCTTCGTTGTAGCCCCTGCCATTCCTCCAAGCTGCTTGGTTGTTCCCCTTCTTCCTGTCTGTGTTCCCTTGTGCCTTGCTCCAAACCCTGGACCTCCTTATACCTCAGCTCTCTGCCTCCCCGCTCTTCTGGACCCATTCTCTAAATCTGCCCATACCCTGGATCCAGTTCACTGGCAAGGAGTGGGGAGAAGAGAGAGGGCTGTTCTTTCTGATGTGACACCGTTCAGATACATGAGTCGCATGGCAGTTGGGGTTTTAGGTTTGGTACTCAGAATACTTGATGTCCTCCCCATCTCTGCCCCAGAGAAACAGTGTTGGTCAATGTCTGCTGGGCCTATCCAAGATTCCCTTCAAAGGTGAGGGGGGTCTGGAAGTGGGGAAGACTCCGATTCACTGTGGAAGAAGAAAGGAGCATAGTTTTAGAGTCCGACGTTGGCAAGAAGGGGACGACATGGCAGAGTTAGCATGCAGGATGTCCACTGGGTAAGATAACTGGGGAAAGAAGACATCACCTGCCAGTTGGCTGGGGACTTGTTAGATTTGTGGATCCTCCAATCAGATTGACCAGGAGTGGTTTTACATCATGGACAGGGCCTCTCCGCGTTCTACGTACAGATGTAACAGGACCCCGATTTGGTACCACGGGTAATATCTGAAATTCTGAGTGCTGTTTTGGGGAGCTGAAACTGCCTGTCGAATACCGCTCAAGTACCCCAAAAACTGAATTTGGGGTTTTCAATTTCCGTATTCCCCAAATTACCTGAAAACCTGGGAAATACCCCAAATACTCCAAATACCCTGAAAACCTTGGGAGATCCAGGACCAGACGTAAAAAAAACCCCAGTAAATCCAGGACCAGACATCAAAAAAAATCACAAAAATGGTATTTTGATCATTCAAGTACTCAGTCAGATACTATTTTGGGTACCAAAAAGAGCCTGAAATGTTTTAAGTTGAAACAAGTATTGAAAATTCAACGGGGTAATCATGTTTTTGTGGGTAATGGTTTTAGCTCTTACTAATCTCTTACGGGTGCTGAAACAACAGGGAATGTATTGGATTTCCCATTGTGATCTGCCGGATACTTCTTCCAAGCATCCGAGACTGGTCACTGTTGGAGAGAGGATGCTAGACTTGGGGTATTTTCAGATGTTACGAGATCACAGTGAACCCCCGTCAATACCCACATGGGGTCAAAGCGCCCTGAATGTCTGTTCGGCGGCTGCCAGATGTTCACCACGGTCAATTCCCACATGGGGTCAATTTCAACCATGCTTCCAGGGCTCCCCGCCGGACAATCCCCGGAAACGTGATCAAAGAGATCCCCGGCGGGAACCAACAAAAAGTAATGTCTGGCCAGTGACCACGACCCAGAATCCCCGGCGGAATTCCGGGCCGTGGTCAAATCGGGCAGGCGCCACGGCTGCATTGCCTGCGGTGCCCGCCTGTCTCCCCAGAGTGCAGGCAGCGGGGGAGCGTGGAGGGGGCGGGGCCGTGCAGCCACATGTTGCACCACGTGGCCCTGCCCCCTCCCTGATTCCCCGCCGGGATCAGCCGACACGTCTGTTGGCCGTGCCGGCGTGATCCCGGTGGGGAATCTCAGGATTGTTTCATGTCTGAAAATACCCTTGATGGACCGTTGGCCTGACACAGTATGGCACTACTTATATTAGCTCTACTTCTAGTAGGAATGTGCGAACAGACTGGAGTTAAGATGTTTGGACATTCAGATGTTTGGACTAAAAACTTAGTTCAGGTTCGTGGGTTCAATCCCGCGGAGTTCAGACCCCCCCGAACGTTCGGAAAGTTAGGCCGCGGCAGAGGCTTGGGGCACTCCAGGGGTGCCTGTAGGGGAATGGCAGACCGTCGGAGACACAGCAGCAGCAGAGACTGGGAAGGCTTGGGGCTTGGCACCCCGGGTTGCCTGGGCAGGCAGGCTCAGCGCTTGGCCCCCAGGGGTGCCTGTGGGGGCATGCCTGGCCATCTGAGACCCAGCGGCAGCAGCAGCAGCAGAGGCCGGGCGTTGCAGGCTACCAGGCATCGGTGGAGCAGCATCAGAGGCCCAGCCAGGGCTTGGTGGCTGGCCCCCCAGCTTGGCCGGGCGTTGCAGGCTACCAGGCATCGGTGGAGCAGCATCAGAGGCCCAGCCAGGGCTTGGTGGCTGGCCCCCCACTTGGCCAGGCGATGCAGGCTGGCTGGCATCAGTGGAGCATTTGCAGAAAGCAAAGTGGAATGACAGCCCTCCCTGCCTGGAAAGTAGGTCCCAGAACCCTGATGGTGGGTCCTGGAGCTGGAGTGGCTGGCTGTTTCTTGATGCAGTGGAATGACGGCTCCCTGTGAGCGGATTCACGGCCCCAGAACCCTGGCGGTGGGTCCTGGGACTAGAGTGACAACTTCTGGATGAAGTGGAACGACAGCCCTCCCTGCCTGACATTTAGGCCCCAAAACCTTGATGGTGGGTCCTGGCGCTGGAGTGCAGGGGTGACTGGTGGCTTTTGAGGTTGGAGGGGAAGTAAGGCCGGCTGGTCTGCCAGTGGCAAAGCCGCCATCGGGCAACAGTGGGCAGAGCCAGGGCAATGATGGGCGGAGTCAGGGCAATGGTGGGTGGAGCCAGGGCAACGGTGGGTGGAGTCAGGGCAAAAGTGGGTGGCATAACCCAGAAGCAAGGAGTTCCAAGGGTTAATGTTGGATGGAAATTACATTACTTAATCAAACAATTTCAGTTAGGTTAGGCAGGTTATAATCACCTCCTTTGCCAGGTTTAAAAGCAGGCAGACAACCTTAAACCTCACTTACAAGCAGTTTTAGTAAAAACATACACACACACACACACACGCACACGCACAGCAGAGGTTAAGAATATTGCTTCAGAAAGAAGGGATTTGCTGCATGTATGCTGGAGGGACCCCCAGTCCCTGCTTCAGAAGTCCCTTCTGAAGCAGTATTCTTGCCCTCTGCTGCGTGTGTGTATGGGTATTTTCAGACGTTACGAGATCACGGTGAACCACGGTGAATACCCAACTGTGGTCACCATGTCTCGAACGTCTGTTTGGCGGCCGCCAGATGTTCGCCACGGTCAATACCCGCAAGGGGTCAATTTGAACCACGCTTCCCGGGCTAGCCAGGGGAATGTCCCGGGAAGCGTGGTCAAAAAGATCCCCAGCGGGGACCAAAAAAAAGTAACGTTTGGCCAGTTGCCACAGCCCAGGATCCCCGGCGGGATCCCGGGCCATGGCGCTTCCAGCCCGACGCGGCGGCCGCTTTGGCCCCGCCGCCCGCCCGTCTCCCCGGAGGGCGGGCGGCGGGGTGCGTGGAGGGGGCGGG
>QEPC01009702.1:2279127-2293799 GCA_003113815.1 Sphenodon punctatus
CCGGGCTGCAGGCAGAGGTGGTGGTGGTGGACTTTTTGTTTTGAATTGCCCGTGTGTCCTGCTCCTCTGGAGCCAGGACACACGAGCAATTTAAAAGCTAAAAAAAAAAAAAAAAGTTCCCTGCCTTGCTGCTCCCACCCCCTCCCTCTCTAAGCGGCAGATTGTGGGGGAGAGCAGCAGCGGCAGGGAAGCGGCTGAGGCTTGTGGCGCGCTGTTGAGAGGCCGGGAGAGCACAACAGCACGCCGCCAGCCTTGTTCCTGACTGCATGTGTGGCTGAGGCAGGAAGCAGCGAGCATGTGCACTGTTCCCTGCCTCAGTCGCCTGGCCCAAAGCTTCTCACCTGGGCATTTGCATCAAGCGGCCAGGCGAGAGGTTTCATTGCACCCATTTGGCGCAATGGAAAAGGCTAGCCCCTCTCTCCACAGCACGTCCTATGCGTACTGTGAACGGAGGGGCTCAGCCACCCAAATCGCGTTTTCAATAGAAAATGCGGTTTGGGCGGCTGAGTAGCTCAGCCTTTTGGTCCCTTCTGGGACCCACTTTCAGAGCGGCTCTGAGAGTGGGTCCTGGAAGGGAGACAGATCGCTGACAGCAGCAGCAGCCTCTGAAGCAGAAGTCAGAGGCTGCTGCTGCTGTCAGAAGCGGCACCGCGGGTTTGTTTGTTTTTGTTTTAAACTAGAGAGGAGCAGCTGGGCCCCCCATGGTGCTAGGAGGGCAGTGCCCCAAACATCTGGGGGGGGGGAGCCACCACTGCTGGAGTGGCTGTTTCTCGATGCATGGAATGACATCGTCTCCGTGCGAGGAATGATGGCCCCAGACCCATGAAGGTGGGTCCTGGGGCTAGACTGGCAGCTTCTAGGTATTGGCCACAGCCCTGTGGAGCTCCCAGAGCTCACTGAGCAGCGGGGTAGACACAGACCAGTTCCCTGAGCAGTGGCATGCTATCTGGCATTGGGAAGCCTGACCCCACTTTGCGTAAAGCTGCTATACCCTGCGTCCTCTAGGGATGTTTGAAGTTCGGTCCGAACTTGGCCTGTTCGAACAACTGAACCGAACATCCGAACCGAACATTCGAACAGTTGAACAGTTCGGAAAATTTCGGATGAGTTCGGGGGTGGGAAAAACATGACTTTGGGTAGGAAAAACGTGTCTGGAAGGGGGAGGCATCTGAGGAGCAGACTTCCTGGCACCAGGGGTGGAGACCAGGGGTGATTTCAGGGCCAAATGATACGGATACCGAAAAAAAAATTGATTTTGGTATCGGTATCAGTATCGATAGCGCTATTTTCTGAACCGAATGCCGCCAAACCGAACAACTGAACCCGAACTCGGGTTTCGAACCGAACAACTGAATGTCCGAACATCTGAACCGCATTCTGTTCACACATGCCTAGCGTCCTCAGCCTTTTTTCAAGGATGCAGAGTATAGCAGACAACTGCCTGTGCCCTGTGGCAGGGGGACCATCTGGCAGTCGCTGGGCACATGATGTTCTGCATTGCATGGCAATGGTGACCAAAGTGGCATAAGGCTGCCCAAACTGTGGTAAGTGTATCATGTGGCGATACCCTAACACGCACCAGAATATAGTGCTGCTTTCCTGCATGGTAGATTCTCTGGTCTCTAGAGCAGTTTCTCAGTCCTGGAGATAAGCATCTTGCTCACAAAAAAGCCGTTGGCTAGAGACTTAAATGGGCACTGCCAGTAGCTCTGCTTTGGGGCAGCTATGCCAAAAGTTCTGGGGACTGTTCTTCTCTCTGTGTACCCATGCCACATTTGTGTCAGCTGGCTTAAGTGGGCAGACAGATACAGTTTCTCCCCATTTCAGACTGCCCTCTACTCGGTCCTGGTCAGATCTCACCTGGAGTATCGTGTCCATTTTAAGAAGGCCATTGAAAAATGGAGCGGGTTCAGAGGAGGGTGACAACACTGATAAAGGGTCCAGAAAGCAAGTCTTAGGAGGAAAGATTGAAGAACTGGGCATGTTTAGTCTAGCAAAGTGAAGACTAAGGGGAGACATAACAGCAGCCTTCAAATATCTAGCAGGCTTCCCCTAAGAAGATGGCAATTAATTTAATTCTTCTTCATCATTACCAGGGGGGGCGGGGGCAGGACTAAGAGTGATGGGCTCAAGTTACAGAAAGGGAGATTTTGGTTAAATATCAGGAAATACTCCCTACCAGTAGGGAGTGACGTGGCAATGGAACAAGCCACCTAGGGAGACTGTAGGCTTTGCATCACTTGAGGTTTTCAAAAAGAGGTTGGGCAGAAGCTGCTATCATCCTGCTGCTAAGCAGGGGATTGGAGTAGATGACCCTCACCATCCCTTCCAATTCTGAGTCTACAAAAGCCAATGGGTGTTCATCGAGTAAAACTGAGGATGTCATAATGCCTCTATACAAATCAATGGTGCGACTGCACTTTGAATATTGTGTGCAGTTCTGGTCGCCCCATCTCAAAAAAGACGTAGCAGAACTAGAAAAGGTGCAGAGAAGGGCAACAAAAATGATCCAGGGTATGGAACAGCACCCATGTGAGGAGAGGCTTGATAGGTTGGGGCTCTTCAGCTTGGAAAAGAGACGGCTGAGAGGAGATAGGATAGAGGTCTATAAAATCATGAGTGGGGTGGAACTTGTAAAGAGGGAACGGTTATTTACCCTCTCAACTAGCACTAAAACTAGGGGACACTCCATGAAACTCACAGGTGGCAGAGTAAAAACAGACAAAAGAAAGTATTTTTTCACTCAGCGTACAATTAGGTTGTGGAATTTACTGCCAGGGGAGGTGGTCAAGGCCAGCAGTATAGCTGAGTTTAAAAGAGGTTTGGACAAGTTTCTGGAAGATAGTTCCATTAGCAGCTATTAGCCAGATAGGATTGGGGAACAAAACCCTTTACTGTCGGGAGCCTGGGGATGACCCACAGGGAATGGATAGCATGGTGACCTGTTGGGTGCTTCTCCCAGGCCCCCGTGACTGGCCACTGTCAGAGACAGGATGCTGGGCTCGATGGACCATTGGTCTGACCCAGTATGGCACTTCTTATGTTCTTATGTTCTTTTGAGTGTAAATAGGTATCAATAAATACCTAAACTGAACTGTATGGGGTAGTGTAGACTCAACAGGTTTACCCTCTTTTGGGTTACACATTTCAGCTCTAATATGGGGTCTACACAGGGCAGTGACTGAGGCTGGGTAAAACCAGATGTAATTTTGGTCTGTTGTGACCAGCTTTGGCCTGGGACCCACCAGTATATATTTATTTATTTATTATAACATTTTTATGCCACCCCCTCCTGCTAAAAGCATCTCGGGGCAGCTAACATGTTAAAAACAATAAAAATAAACAACAATAACACAATTAAAATCCCACAATAAAAAAAAAAATTAGCCCCCAACCCCATCTCCCTCGGGAAAGACACAGCGGAACAGCCAGGTCTTACATTGTCTGCGGAAAGAGGGGAGGTCAGTGACCAAGCAGACCTCCAGTGGGAGGGAGTACCACAGCAGCAGCGTGGCCACAGAGAATGCCCTCCACAAGGTCGACACCCGAGAAACCAGGGGGACCTCGAGGAGGGCGCCCCCGACCGACCGCAGGGGCCGTTCCATGATCTGGAGGGTGAGACGGTCCAGCAGGTAGGTGGGGCCCAGGCTGTTTAGAGCTTTAAAGGTCAACACCAACACCTTGAATTGGGCTCGGAAGACTATCAGCAGCCAGTGCAGAGAGCGAAGCACCGGCGTAATGTGCTCGCATCGGCCCGTCCCTGTTAGGAGACAAGTCGCCGCGTTCTGCACCAGCTGCAGCCTCCGAGCCAGCACCAAGGGTAGAGTGTGTTGCAGTAGTCCAGTCTCGAGGTAATAAAAACATGGACGATCGTGGCCAGATCAGAGTCTGAGACATACGGCCAAAGCCGACGTACCCGATGTAACTGGCGAAATGCCCCCTTTGCCACAGCCGCCACCTGGACATCCAGGTGCCGCGGCGGGTCCAAGAGCACCCCCAGACTCGAAACCTGAGCTACCAGGGCAGGATGAACCCCATCAATGATGGGGGCCACCACTCCCCCGGCCTTCCTCACAACCATCATGGTCTTGTCGGGATTTAATCAGGCAGCTTGCCCTCATCCAATCCCCTACAGCCACCAAACACCGGGAAAGCACCGAGACTGCCGGGCCTGAGTCGGATGAAAAAGAAAGACATAGCTGGTTGTCATCAGCATATTGATGACACCATATGCCAAACTCCCTAACAACCTCCCCCAAAGACTGCATGTACACATTGAACAAGAGTGGGGACAAGATAGAACCCTGCAGGATCCCACACGTGAGGCCCTGGGGAGAAGATGAAAAATCACCCAGGACCACATGTTGGGTTCTCCCAGCCAGGAAAGAGCGGAACCATTAAAGAACGGTCCCACCAATCCCTACCTGGTCCCACAGTCGAGTCACCAATAACTCATGATCAACGGTATCAAACGCAGCCGGGAGATCTAACAGGATCGAACGACCCTGGTTCAACTTACGGGAGAGGTCATTGACCAAGACCACAAGCGCAGTCTCCATGCCATAACCTGGATGAAAGCCAGACTGAGCGGGATCGAGAAAATTAATCCAGTCCAGATGCTCCTGCAGCTGCCAAGCCACCACCTGTTCAATAACCTTCCCTAAAAAGGGAAGGTTAGAGACCAGCCGATAGCTGGCCAGGACGCCAACGTCCAATGATGGCTTCTTGGGCAGGGGTCGCACCACAGTCTGCTTGAGACAGTCTGGCACCCTCCCTTCCCCAAGGGAGGCGTTGGCAATTCCCACCAGCAACGGCCCTAATGTCTCCCGAGTCCCGGCTGGTCTTGATGTAAACATGTACTGCCAGATGTTGGCCTGGGATTGCCCCGGGTAATGTTGCTGGCTAGTCCAGACTGTGACCTTGGAAAATCTCCAAGGGCTGCCCATCTCCAAGGGCTGCCCATGCATGCCAAAGTGGGCCACAGTGGGATAGCACGTCTATTCCGGCACGGCGTACCCATCCCTGGACACTGGATGGAGGGCGAGGGCGGGGCCAGCCGCACACACATTTGTTGTGACCCTAGCCCTATCCAGGCCATGCAGGCAGCGGGACTGCTCCCCAGTCACGGACAGGTCAGTTCAGTGTGCCGACCTGACCCAGGTCATGTCGCCCACAATTTTCCATCTCGGGGCAGCCTGAGGAACAGTTCCAACAGCCCCATGTCTATTTTTACCCATTATGTCCTTGCTCTATTGTTTTGAGAAGAGAGGGGGTGCGGGGACACTTGTGTTGATTGTTGTGTTATATTGGTTGCTAACAATCTTGGCAATCCAGAGGAGTTTCCATGGATCGAGTGTCCCTCCAAGCCATGCGCGTTGACCCAGACACAACATGGACAGCTGCTGAGTAAATAAATAAAAACAGAGTATTTTGATCTGGGGGGGAGGTGTAGAGAGGAGGGGTCAGACAGACAGGGGTACAGCTGTGTAAGGAACAGATGCGGGGCATGGTGGGGGTAGGAATGAAGTTCTACAAATGTAAGCAATGTTGGAAAGTCTGGGAGGTTGGCATGCAGCTCTGGGACAGGTGGGAACTGTTTACATTCAACTAAGAATGGCAAGACACTAAAATAAAATGCCAGTCACATTACCTGTGACCCAAACTGACCCTGATGTGCTTTAAGAAGAGGATCCGATCCTGCAGTGCACTTGTGCCCAGCAAAGAGAACAGAATTTATAGAAGCTCAGCACCTTTCAAGGGACACTCCGTAAAGAAGGCTTGGAAGGTCAGGCTCTATAAGTGTGTCAGTTTAAAGTAGAAATGATAAAACTGCAAGGGCCGACTCACGATCAGTCGGCCCAGGCTTCAAGACAGAATACCCTCACCTTCCCAATGTGGCTACGTCCCTCCAGGAATGCCACGGCATCACACTGTTCTGTGAAAGGTGGCTCTGCAGATAAGGAAGCAGGCACACCCCAAACGTGAGGGTCTTGGGTAGAGAGTGAGTCCAACCTGGCCCAGCCCCGGCAGGACCAATAGATAGTTCATCCATCCATTCCCATGCTCTTCCTCAAGGCAATGGAAAGGGAATCCCATTGATGGATGAGACTGGGATTTGAACTCAAGGGACCGACTCTGCGCTAGGGCTGAAATGAGAATGCATGGCCATTCTGCAAATGCATGCCCCCCTGGATGGCCATTTTGTGCATCCATAGACAGTTTTGGTGGCTGTTCAAGAATCTCATGAGAATGGCAGTGAGAATGCCGATTCTTGCGATATTCTCGAGTTGCAGAATCTTGATGAGTACCTCATTCTCGCTGAGATTCTCAAGGGGCTCTAAAACTCATTTCAGCCCTACTCTGCACCCCTCTGAAGTTCCTCATGTGAGTTTTCAGCCAGCTAGAAGCTAGCTCTTTGATCCTCCTACAGGGTCCTTCAGATCCCACTGGTAAGTCTGGCCCTCTGGATATTATGGGTCAACATCTGCTTTGATGGGGGCTTGGTGTTTGCTATGATGGGAGCTTGGCATCTGCTTGAGGTGCTCCCTGCTTTACTGCCCAGAGAGCCAACTCCACCCAACGCCAGCTCTACTTAGTCATTCCCTTCCTTGTCTTATCAGGATGCTGATGAGACCACCATGACCCATGGCCCATCATGGCCCTTGGGCCCTGCAAGCCAATCCCATATCATATTGGACCTTGGATCCTGATCCTGCCCAAACTGTCCTGTCATGTCTCAGTCTGGATGTCACCCTGCATTGGCTTTGCATGACCCAGCCTGTGGTCCCTGACAGGAACTAGGGCTGTGCGAACGCAGTTCGGGTGTTCGGAGTTTGGGCCGAACTCGGCCTGTTCAGACGACTGAACCAAACGTCCGAACTGAATGTTTGAATGGTCAAACAGTTCGGAAAAGTTTGGATGAGTTCAGATGAGTTCAGGGGCGGGAAAAATGTGACTTTGGGTGGGAAAAACCTGCCTGGAAGGGGGAGGCAGCTGAGGAGCAGGCTTCCTGACACCAGGGGTGGAGACCAGGGGGGGTTTCAGGGCCAAATGATACCAATACCCAAAAAATATTTTCGATTTCGGTATCAGTATCGGTATCGATAGGTGCTTTTTTCGGATGTTCGGCCGAATGTGGCTGAGCCAAACTCCACCGAACCAAACAACCAAACCTGATCTCGGGTTTCAAACCGAACGTCTGAACATCTGAACCGCGTTCTGTTCACACATCCCTAACAGGAACTGGTAACCAGTTCTGATCTCCTCTCCTGGTCTCTGCCTCTACCTACTACCGGGCACTCTCTTCCCTGACCCTTCATTTACTACCTGCAATGGCTTTTGGCTACTGGAGGAATTACACAATGCCAACATTTCCCATACAGGTGCTGCTGGTATCATACCAGTAGAAACGATCATTCCCAGTCAAGTTAGAGGAAGGGTAATAAACACAAGGCCCTGCTGAGAAGCATCCCCAGAATTTATTCACACCCTATTCCTTTGATAAAAATAACACTGTATGTTAAGTTTAGGACCAGGCAAAGCCCAGAGGATAGCAAGGGATTAGCACAAAAGGCCAGGGAAGGAAGCCTACTGGGTCTCCATGGTGGGAAAAGCTAACGCTAACTATATGCAGACCATGCTGGGAGCCCCAGGAGCTGCTTTATAGATATCCAAAAAGTCTTCCGTCTGGTCTGGTATCAGGTTAGATCAAGCATCTTACAGACACTTCAGCTATGCCTTTCATTTCAACTATATAGGGTATTTGCATGTCAGCGGGTCATGGAAAACATGGCCGCTAAGCTGCCGCAACCAACTCTTTAGTGGGATACGCACGCGCGGGGGAGGGGGGTGTCGGAAAGATGCCGAGTCAAGGAAACGTATTCCCAATACAATGAAATTAAGGGCAAAGTATATTAGTTTTAAAATGTTTCATTGTTACCGTGAGAGATACTAACGGAGAAGAAAATATATACCAGGGGATGAACAGACAGACACGTTTGAAAGGAAAGAAGGAAGAATGGAAGAATAGATATACATGTCTAGTAATGAGAGAGAGAGAGATCTTTGTGCACATATACACTTAGATAGATAGATAGATAGATAGATAGATAGATAGATAGATAGATAGATAGATAGATAGGGAACAGTTATTATCCCTCTTGTACAGAGAGGCGAAAGGGGAGGTTTTCAAAGGCAAAGGCTATGATGGCAGCTGATGGCCAATCACTTCCAAAGGAAGTTAGAAATCCAAGTAGTGTTTGCTCATGAGAAACGTGTTGTTACAGTGAGCTAACTCTCACTGTAGAGTAGCTACTGCGTGACCTGCCCACGGTCACACTAGAAATGTAGGGTATCTTTTAAACCCTACATTGATGCTGTTGCTAAATCCTGTCGCTTCTCCCTCCATAACATTGCTAAGATTCGCCCTTTTCTCTCTGTCTCGTCTGCCAAAACTCTTGTTCATGCTCTGGTCATCTCTCGCCTCGATTACTGTAACCTCCTTCTCACTGGCCTTCCCCGGTCTCACCTTTCTCCCCTCATCTCTGTCCAAAACTCTGCTGCCAGGGTCATCTACCTCGCCAGTCGCTTCGACCATGTGCAGCCCCTCCTCTCTTCGCTTCACTGGCTTCCCCTTCCTGAACGAATCCTGCACAAGCTCCTAGTCTTCACCTATAAAGCTCTTCACAACCTTGCTCCCCCCTACCTCTCTGCACTTATCGCCCTCCATACTCCAGCCCGTGCACTTCGCTCCTCCTCTGTCCCTTCTCTCACCCTTCCACGCCTTCCCTGCTCCCCTAAGCGCCTTCGTCCCTTCTCACTTGCTGCCCCCCATGCCTGGAACTCCCTCCCTGTCCACATCCGCCTTGCCCCCTCCCTTCATACCTTCAAATCTCTCCTTAAAACTCACCTCTTTCGCTCTGCTCTGTCTGACTCTTTATCCTGCTGAGCCACTATTCCTATACCTACGATCGGTTTACCCTTATCCTTGCCACATGGACCTGCCTGCTGTCATTCTCATCGTAACCAAGCCAAGTACGTGCACTTGAGACCTCGCATCTTCATGAATGTTAGACCCCTTGTCTCTCCCTCTGTTCCCCTTCCTATGTCTCTCCCCCAGCTCCTGTCTCTCAGATTGTAAGCCCTAGGGGCAGGGACCGTGTCTATTTTATTACTTTGTAAAGTGTCAGGTACACTGCTGGTGCTATATAAATGTTTGTTTAATAATAATAATAATAATAATAATAATAAATTCATGGCAGAGTGGACAACAGAATTCTGACCTATGGCTGAAACCAGCACTTCATTTAGTACTCATGGGTAATACCTACATTTTCAGGTAATGAATGTCTAGCAGGCACATCATTCATTTTCATTTACAAAAAAAACCTTTGTTTTTTGGAGTTTTGTAAAGGACTCTGCCGTTTTCTTGTATTACAAATACAAGCTGGCTGCTGGGGTTGTTTTGAGAATGAGTGATCCTTTTTTAAAATGGCACCGACACTGCGGGAGCCATTTTGGAAAAGGGAGCACATGGGCAGAACAACCCAGTGGCCATTTTGTCCATGCGCAGTGTTTGTTTTTTAAAATTATTTTTATTTTTAATAAAATAATTTTTTTTTAAATGGAAATAAGTGTAATCAAACAAATGTTATTTGCTTATTAATTCGTTGTTACCTTAGTTATTAAAATGGATGGAGCTTCATTAATTTTTTAATTAATTAATTAAAATGATGTGAATTGTACACCCCTATCTGATGGATTGCCCAGGTACTGATTGGATATCAAATAAATTTGTCATTTGTATCGATTGCCATTACCAATTTTCTGATTACCAATCGGTATATCAGGTCAGAAAACTAAAAAAATCGGAACAAAAATATTTTTAAAAATTGGGCTGGAAGTTGACTTTCTGGAACTGCAAGTTGACTTTGCATGACGAAAAACTGATAGGTGTTGTAAGCTGGTAAATTGAAAACAAAAAGAAAAAAAGAAAAACAAATTTGGTACTGCAAGTCGACATTCTGGGACTGGAAGTCGACACTGGGTTCCTGGAATCAGGTCGCATTTGGGTACCAATCAGTACCCAATGTTGGCAGGTCGATTCAGGTACCAGATATTTGATGGGTATACCTGTTTTGTGGGAACCTGCTTTCAGCTCTACTCTGGCTTCCTAGGTCCCAGAGAAGCATCCTGACATTTGACCTATCTCCACCGTAGTCCACCATAGAATGGAAAGAGATATTAAATCTTAATCAGATTCCACTGAAATCAGGTGCACAGGCTGCTAAATTACTGCCAACAGTTGACCCTCATTTTGCACTAATTTATTGCTCAGTAATAGCCACAATTCGGCTTGGTGGCATGTGCAACATCCTAACTATCCACCATGGAGATGTCTAGACATCTCTCCAAGAATCCCCTTGTACTAGGAAGCATGGATATCAATGCCAGCATGAAAAGAACTAAAGTACATCAAGCAGTGTGCTGACTATTTAGAGATGAAAGGAATGTGCATAAAAATGGTATACTCATCAAAATTATAGTACCCAGCCCAGTCTGATAACATCGGGTACTAATCAGTGGCCAATTTGTGCCTAATGGGTTCTTCAATTTACCCATTTACCGATTTCCACTAACAAGTTACCAACTTCTGCTACTGAATTTCCAGTTTTCCATTACTGAAGCTGATTAGTAAAATGGAAAGCCAGTAACCCAGAAATGGTACTGCTCAGTATTTTGTGTAATTGGGTGTCCAACTCAATACTTGGGTATTGATCAGGCACCCAACAAACAGCCCGAAACTGGGGATTCCACATGGGTTACAAATGTGTTACCCCTTTCATCTCTCCCTGTGGTGCTCTACGGGTCAAACTCCTTGGAGCACCGGGTTCAACTAAAGCTGTTTTACATGGCTTTTGCAATATCAGCGAATGTAGATTATGGCTGTTAATACATGGACAGGGGTGTGTGGGGAGGATGGGTGTTTGGCGGGGTGGGTGGAGGTGGGTGGGTGTCCCTTTACACAGACACACACCCACCTCCACCCATGGAGCCTCCACCGGTTTTCCAGAGGGTTCCGTGAGTGGAGATAGGTGGGGGTGGGTGTTGCACGGGAGCACGCATATCCTCCCACCCATCACGCTCGGCGTTCACACGGGCGAACTAGGGATGGGCGAACAGAACGCGGTTCGGATGTTCGGTCGTTCGGTTCGAAACTCGAGTTCAGATTCGATGAATCGGTTCAGCCAAGTTCGGTTTGGCCGAACTTGGTTGAACATTCAAAAATAGCTAAACCGAAACCAAAATAAAATAGAAACCGAAACCTAATTTTTGGTCCTGGAAAGATGGTTTTTTCTGCCCCCGAACTCATCTGAACTCATCCGAACATGACCGAACTGTTCGGTCATTCGAGAGTTCAGTTCAGACGTTTGGTTCGGATGTCCGAACAGACTGAGCTCAGTCCGAACTCCGAACATCCGAACCGCATTCGCCCATCCATAGGGCGAACACCGAGCGGACACCCATCCCCTCACCCACCATTGACCATTTACATGGACGCCCCCCCCCAAACACCGAGCCAGGGTATGTGTGTCCATGTAAAAACAGCCTAAATGTCGACCCTTGCAGTACATTTCTACAATAATTCCACAGGTACAATTCTATGATTCCACAGATCAAATAGAAGAGCCAGCTTGGTCTCAAATACCAGCAATGCATATTAATCCTCACTTTTTTTCCCCTTCACTTTCTGGGCTTCTGTGTATCCCATGCCCCATTACCCTGGCATGTCACAGCCTGCAAGGTTACACAATATGCTTGTACACACACAAGAAGGCATAGCTTGGCATAGCAGTGAACCGTCAGCGCCAAGAAAACAAGGAAAAAGAAAATATCATCATAGGAAGGCAAAGGGGGGGAAATGTCAACTCTGGGTGAAAACAGACATGACAGTGGGCTGGGAAACTGGGACGGAGATGGTCCGGGTTAATTTGAGGCTCCAAACCAACAAGCACCCAGCCGGGCTGCCATCCTGCCACTCACATAGCCTGGGAAGGGCATAGTGCAGCACAAACATGTGGCAGCCCAGCAGCATCCCACCCCATGCCCAGTGCCCCACCCCCCCATGACAGGCAGCCATGGTGGCCAATGATGACCACTATGGCAGACAACCATGGCAGCCCCCAACCAGCACGAAGTAAGGCGGGCCAGTACAGACATGTTGGCCTGGTATGGCCAACTTTGGCCTGCCTGGGTGAGCTGTGGCCTGAACTGTGCACCCAGGATCTCCCAAGAGACACGTTCTGGGCCAACTGCCTACCTGGCACGGGGCTGTAGCAGACTCACATCTGGCAGCTGCCAGGGAACAGATGTGTGGCCTGTTCCCTGGCCCAGGCAGGCCATTGTGGGCCATACGGTGTTTTTAGACACACATTTCTCCTGAATGGGTGTTTTTACACACACATTTCTCCTGCATGTTTGCTGTTACATCCAGGGCAGTGTGTGTGTGTGAAGAATGCATCCGGAACTTACTTGTGGACTTGTAAACCCAGAAGATTGAAAAATCCGGAACTTTAACGTGTGTGTAAAAATGCCCAGAGTGGGTTCTTATCATGTCTGTTTTCACCCCTAGTGTCAATGTTGCATTTCTTTCAGTGAGACACTTAACCATCGAATGCTTTCTGAATTATAGACGGGCAAAAGTGGGGCGGGGGGAGTTCTGCAGGGGCAGCTGGTGGATTTCTGGGTCCATACACTCTTTGTGGGTGCAATCATACTTTGACAGTTTGGCCCAATTGACTCACAATTAGCTGGAAGATGGCAGGAATCACAGAGGAACAGGCTCGTAGCAGAATTGCACAGGCTTGTAGCAGAATAGTCAGCCTTTGTGTGGTCTGATCACTACCATTAGAGTAGGACAGAGTGGGACTGTGGCACTGCATCTGTGTTGCCAAGCGCCACCACTAGAGGGGGACAGAGTGTCACAACCTCTTTGTAGTCCAACACCGCCACTAGAGGGAGACAGAGCGCCACAATCTCACTGGGTGTTTTTACACGCACCTGATTTCATGCGCAGTAAGTTTAAATGCTCCCCTCCCCCCTTTACCAGAGGTCGGCTGGGCACCATTGCAAACAGAGGTTCCTGGCAACTTCTGCATGTTTCTTGAACCCGGCTTGTAACTCCCTGATAGCAGAGGACTTAAAAGTCTGGGTCATGAAACATGCATAAATTGCAGAGTGCCACTGTTTACAGAGGCGCCCAGCCAACATCCGGGAAGGGGGGACGTCTAAACACCCCATGTGCTAGGCTACCGAACCCAGACTCTGAAGTCCAGGAGAAATCAGGTGTGTGTAAAAATGCCCTGTATGACCTAGCGCTGCCACTAGGGGCGGGGGGGGCGGGGGATATCGAGCATCACAGCCTCTGATTGACCAAGCACCACCACTAGAGGGGGAAAAGCACCACAGCCTCTGTGTGGCCCAGAGCCACCACTAGAGGGGGACAGAGCGCCACAACCTCTTTGTAAGTCCAACGCCACCACTAGAGGGGGACAGAGCAACAATCTTATTTCATAACTCCACCTCCTTTCACTCCATCCTGAAAACCTTAGAGGGCTACTTCAGCATGTTCCTGATCTGACTAGAGCTCTAATGCAATGCCAAAAAGGAATCACACCTCCTTCACGTAAGCTGCCCTTACTTGCTGAGACACCCGATTGGCAATGTGCCTCTTCTCGTATTCCTATGCAAGAAACATTAGTTTCAATACCATCTACATGCTGACATTAACAGACAAAGATTCAGCCTCCAATGAAAGCAGCAGAAAAGTGACTGCAAGACACAGATTTGTAGGAAAGCAAGTTGTTCATGGAGCCAATGAATGACAGAAGAAATACGAAATTGTGAAATCCATGCCTGTCACCACTAGGTTAACTGATGGAATGTCATTTGTTTTCAAAATTACAGAATTGGCTGAGCGTTTTATAAGAGGAAGCTCTGCCTCCTGGATCACAGACAAAGAGGGCTCAGACAAGGAAAACCTCAAACAAGTTCTTTGTTAGGTCGCGCTGACCCTTCCACATTTCCAGAAAAGATGCACTCCAGGCCTAGATTCACATTTTCCGATGTGGCAGTTTGTCTAATCCCCTCCGCGAAGGGGTCACAGGAGCTAAGCCAGGAAAAAATAATTCTGAAGTGAAAAAGTGCCCCAAATTTTATTTCCCTTATACGTTTTTTTTTTTTTAAACTTTAGGTTAGTGTCTAGTTCCGAGATTCAGGCCGGGGCCAGACTCATAGGGATGGGCGAACAGAACAGAGTTTGGAAATTCGGTTCAGTTTGGGTTGGTTTGACATTTGAGTTCGGAAATTCGGTTTGGTTTGGTTTGAAATTCGAGTTCGGTTCGGAAGTTCGGTTCGGTCGACCGAACAGACCGAGTTCGGTCCGAACTCCGAACTTCCAAACCGCGTTCGCCCATCCCTACAGACTCATCTATTTGATGAGCATAGATCATCAACCAGTTTGAATTTCTATTTATTTAAACTGCTCTTCCTATTTCCAGTTTAAATTAGATACTTGTTCCCAATGAGAGAAGGTGGTTGACAGGGACACACTGAAAAATTGCTTAATTACACACACACACACACACACACACACACACACACACACACACACC
>QEPC01009702.1:2307269-2318010 GCA_003113815.1 Sphenodon punctatus
GCTACCCGAGACCCTCCAGGATCCCCGGCAGAGACCTCCCCCAGGCGTGCTACCCGAGACCCTCCAGGATCCCCGGCAGAGACCTCCCCCAGGCGTGTTACCTGAGACCCTCCAGGATCCCCAGCAGAGACCTCCCCCAGGCGTGTTACCCAAGACCCTCCAGGATCCCCGGCAGAGGCCTCACCCAGGCGTGCTCCCCGAGACCCTCCAGGATCCCCGGCAGAGGCTTCACCCAGGCGTGCTCCCCGAGACCCTCCAGGATCCCCGGCAGAGACCTCCCCCAGGCGTGCTACCCGAGACCCTCCAGCATCCCCGGAAGAGGCTTCACCCAAGTGTTCTACCAGAGACACTACAAGTCGCAGGCAGAGGCAGAGATCCTGAATCAGAGAAGCCGGGGATTGGGATTCAACTTGGGACCTACATGCAAAGCATGTGCTCTGCCACCTGAGCCATAGCCCACGCTATCCAGGAGGGCAACGGTAAACGTTCGTGAGGGCAATAACACAGCTGTCTTCTCATGGGAACTGACACACATAGGAATACACTATTCCACTTTTATGCCGCAAGAACACCCCTGATCGTAAAAACTACATGGGGGACCAGGTGGTCACGCGCGAGTGTTCGCGTGGCATAAAAGCAGAATACTGCATTCCTACGTTCGCCAATTCCCGTGAGAACACAGCCGCGATTACCCCATTCCCAGATAATGTTTGAAAGTGGCCTTCTTAGTCAGGTGCGCGCGGACCTCATAAAGGAGAGTATTTTGCAGCACTGCTTAGGGTGACATTCTAACCTCGCTGAGGTTTGCAATCAAACTTGCATTGACTTCAACACGGTGAGCAATGCACTTTTAGCACTGGGGAATGTTTTCCCTCCTGGGAGCCACTTTGAAAATTAGCACAAGCTCCGAGGGCCGGATAAAGATGGAGGCAGGGTTCCACTCAAGAAAAGGAGGGCCCAGATCATAGATCTGAGCCGTGGAGCTGTCCTCTCTCCTTGCGTGTACACCTTCATCTCTGTCCCTTCCCCTGAGCTCAGTTAGTAGTTGGAGATAGGAGGAACGGCATCATGGAGCCAGATTCAGGAAAGGGACCACATAAAACCTTGGTGCAGGCCACATTTGACCCCTCCGGGCCTGAGGTTCCCCCATCCCTGAAGAAGGATCCGAATGTTCACATGGAATAAAAAGAGGTCTGGATATCAGCATTTCCTGATAGTGGAGATGGATTGAGCTATGGGAGAGAGAGGAGGGCTAAGTCGAAACTCCACTAGCCTCATAAAAGGCTGAACTAACATTCCGCATCTGTACACCCAGAAGTTTGGATCAGAGTCCAAACTTTCACCCCACTCCTTCCTGTGGACCTAGAGACATTGGGCTTTAACCCAAAGCTTGGAGACTCTGGTTTAAAACCGGGGAGATGGTGACCTTAGCGGTAAAGTCAAATTCAGATATTCATTCATGGGAGCAAATAGGAACATGAACTTCGCCAAGATGAAATGGATCTTCAGTCCTCAACCGTTTCACACCCTCAGCCATTTAGCACTAGCATAAGATGCCCCGAAGCTTGACTTCATTGATCCAAAGAACAGGTATACAAGCCAGGGGGCTACTGTTTGAGTTTTACACCACCGTGCCCTTCAAACCCCCAGCGTCTTTCAGCCAGGTCTGGAGACCCACATCCACAGCCAGAAGGACAATTCAGTCTTCAAGCAGAGTTGTATTTGGTCTCCATATCGAGATGGGCAGTAGTACATTTTAGCTTCATGAAAAGAAGAAATTGATATCACTTGCACGTACGCGTGCATGTGAGAAAGAGAGATGCACCATTCACCTTGTTTGTGTGTACGACTCCATGAAAGATCACCTCATCCTTCATGTCCCATCGTGACTTCTGAAGTCAGCCGAGAGCCAGGTCTTTCAGGTACCATCTGCCCACCAAGTTGTGACAATAAAGGAACAGAGAGAGGGGTTCTCAGTGACTGTCCCACAATTCATGACCCCCATTCCCTTGGAGAGTCATCTAAACCCAAGCCTGCTCATCGTCCATAAGTGATGTAAGACCTTTTTGTTTTTCCAGACATTTGGCAGGCAGGGATAGGATTGGGTGGGTTCAGGGGATTGGGGGTTAAGGGAATTGTTATATGTTTTTTATGGGTCTTTATATGTTGTAAGCCACCCCAAGACTTAGAGGAAGGGGGGGGGGGGATAACTTAAATGAATGAATAAATACAATCATTTTTGATACCACTGGCCAATTTCAGTCACATCTAGTACACGGGCAGAGGATCTAAAAGTAAGCCCAAATTTTTAAACAATAAATGCAACCAGAAAGGAGATATAGATTGTTCCGTAGTCCAAAAATCGAACAGACTTACATGCATGGACCCATATTTCCATCAGTGGGGAAAACACAATGGTGAAAGGTTCCCTGCTTATATGAGGCATTGTCCCTTAAAGAATCAGGCTGCTCCATGAGTTTGAGGGCTTGTTGCACAGAACAACTTGTTGTTACATGATGTTTTCCATCCATTGTCTGATTAGACAATGAATGGGGAAATGCCCACCAAAAATCCCAATCAACCCAGCATTCATGACCTTTGCTCATCACGGACCTGGCCAGGAGTCAAGTCAATGACCCACAACTGAAAGTCTCTGAAGCCCATTCTCTCTCCCTGAGCCAGAGAAAACCAAATCCTGGACGAGGTCGAGTTCGGGAAATAGTGCTCTCCTTGTCTTTGAAAGTTCATTGGCAAAGGAGCCGAGTTTACTTTGAAAGCTGGCTCAGTTTGAGTGAAAACCTGACTGCCAACAGGGGGAAAGAATGAAATAAAAGCTTTTAAATTGCTTTCCCTGACACCCTGTCAGCATAAAAATTCCAGTTTCTTGGGGGCAAGGGAGATTTTTTTCCCCCCGTGTCCAAAATTGTTGTGTTAATGCCTTCCAAAGAACAACTGGCAGACTGTGCCACAATTTTCCTATCTTTTTTCTCTTTTCTTCTTCCAACGTTTCAACACTTCTTCTTATAGTCTGGTTAGAAAGTTCTTTGTTTTGGGGGACTGCAACAGTCAGTGACACAATCAACTGGGGTGTGTGTGTGTGTGTGTGTGTTGGAGAGGGAGGTACAGAAAAAAGATACACTTATGTAATTCCTTCCTTGTACACTTCAATTATTGTCCAAAGTGGAGTCTAAAAAAACAGCTATTCTAGACTTGAAATGAGAAATCTCGGTGAGTGTTGCTTCTGTTGAAAGTAGCACATTCATCAAGATTCACGTAACATGGAAACTGTTTTTGCCATTTTCCATTATTTTTTGCAAGTTGAATGGGGCTGTTAGGGGCCAGTCCCAAGCTCCATGTGTGCCCCACATGCACCCCTGGGGGTTGTGGAGATAAAAACTTGCCGTCTAAGTGCCGGAGAAGTGCTAAAAATTGCCATAAAAGTGATGTAAAACTGCTGAAAAACTGTCGTAAAATTCCCAGAAGTTGATGAAAAAATCCCAGAAAGTGAGAGTGACAAAAAGTGACAAAAAGTCCTGGAACGTGATGAAAAAAATGTCGGAAGCCTGGAATGATAGGAAACTGATGAAGTACTGATAGACGCTCGCAAGCACGTCTGAAGGATCAGTATTTCCCTTCGGAACCGGAACACTGAGCCCTAAGCTATTCTTGAAAATGTTTCTTTTGACATATTTTGCACTTACCCCCAAACTGAAAGGCTACAAGAATCTGTAGACCCCGGTGTTGAAAATAAATAAAATACTTCCAGTGTAACGAACTGTCTTAGTCATGTCATGCCTTTGGTGCCCTGCCAAGCCAACAGGATGTTACAACTTCAATGGCAAACTTGTGGTTTTTGTATTTGATATTCCTGGACCCTTGAGGGAAATTCCTTAAGGGGTGGGTGATGTTAATCAAAGGAAAGTATTTACTAAAGGCATTTAAGAGGTGCCCAGTGTTCTAGGCCAGTCAGGTGACAGGAAATCGGAGTTTGTGTCGTGTTCTTATCTCTTCCTTCACCAGCCCAAAAGTCAACAGGACCCGAAAGGACAGTGTAACAACTGGTTCCCAATGTGGGTTTTGCCTACATGACTCCATTGAGACATATATAATCCACTGGCCCAAGATAGCAAGAAAGACATGGAAAATATATCATTCAGGATTTTTCATGGTTTAAACTCTAGATTATGAACCTCTACCTGAAACGACTACCCACAAAAACAGTCATCGGCTGAAATTGTGTTATTCGACCCAACCTGGTAACATTGAATACTGTAACCGATTAGTGCTCAACGGGCTAATTGATATTCCGATTGACCGGTTTTTCATACTGTTTTTTTTTTTTACTTTTGGTACCAATTTTTTTCCTTTCCATGCTGATTCCTGTATTGGTTTACGGTTTTACTGACAATTTACTTTTTTTCCATTGGGAAAAGAATAAATTGGGAACTGAGGCTGTTTTTAAGATGATACATTATAATATTCCACTGTTTTTTATGTCATTATATTTATTTATTTAGTCAAATTTCTACCCCGCCCCTCCTAAAACAGCTCGGGGCGGCTTATAAAAGTGATTGTCTATACAGTTTGAACATTAAAACTGTGGACACTTCTGGTTTGCTTCCGGGTTTTAGAACGTTTTAAAAAACACTTTTTTCAAGGTTTTATAAAAATGTTACAAATAAAGGACATTATACAACAGTCAATTCCCCCATCTGTGTAGGTATAACACTCAACAGGTATAACGTTCCACTCACTTAAACTCCAGACCAGCTTGACTGAGTGGTAGAGACAACCAGGAATGGAATACCCTAATATAACATCAGAGCATTGGTCGTCTAGCCACAGAAACTGGAATGATTATGACGATGAAGTCAAGGAAGAACAATTTCAGAACGGTATACTGTGGTTTTTCAGTAACAAAAATAGCTGGTATTTTCAGGTAATTGGGTGCCCGATCAGTGCTTGGATAACGTGCTGGGCACCGAAAACAGTACTCAGAATTCTGGGTATTGCCTGTGCTTTCAGCTCTAGGTAGGCCCTGAAGAAGAAGAAAAGTGCTCATGATTTTTCTGGGTGACAGAACAGAACTGTTGGCCCCAGAAGCTATTCTATGAAACTCATGGGTGGCAAGTTTAAAACAAATAAAAGGAAATATTTTTTCACTCAGCGTATAATTAGGTTGTGGAATCTACTGCCGGAGGCTGTGATAAGGGCCAGTACTAGAGCTGGGTTTAAAAGAGATTTGAACAAGTTTCTGGAAGATAGATCCATTAGCAGCTATTAGCCAGACAGGATCAGGGAACATGACGGGAGCTGGGGGAAAACAACAGGAAATGGATCCTCCATTGTGACCTGTTGGGTGCTTCTCCCAAGCCACCGTAATTGGCCGCTGTCGGAGACAGGATGCTGGGCTAGGTGGATCGTTGGTCTGACCCAGTCTGGCACTTTTCAGAAAAAGTGGATTCCACAATTGTGTTGATGATCAACACACGGTCTGGGTGTTGTGCTGAACTGAATATTTATTTGCAGCAAATTTTGAAGTGATTTGCAGAAGCAGATATTTTGTACTTGCTATCTCATTTTTTGTGTGCTTCCTTATTCATTGCTTGCTTATTTGTGCAGTTATTAGGGTATTCAACATCTCTGTTTGAAATTATGTAAGTCCAAAGTTGTTGATTGCTTAATCCGTGACACATGATGAAGATGTTATTTGACTGTAGGGTTGCCCTCTTGGGTCATTTTTTACCTGACACTTCCATTTTGGCTTATGGGAGTGTCAGGTAAAAAATACACCTAAGGGGGCAGCCCTATTTGACTGAGTGATGGGGCACAGTATTATTCCAGCAAAGAAAGGATCACTTGAAGTAGCAAAGAGCTGAAATAC
Source organism: Sphenodon punctatus (assembly GCA_003113815.1). Lineage (NCBI taxonomy): Eukaryota > Metazoa > Chordata > Lepidosauria > Sphenodontia > Sphenodontidae > Sphenodon > Sphenodon punctatus. The sequence goes on from QEPC01009702.1 coordinate 2,313,154, forward strand.
CAAATCACCAAAGGAGCAAATTTGGCAAACTTTGCAATATCCACCAATTTGAATTTGGGTATTTGGTGAAGTCAATGAATCGCCAAATTTAAACAGGCCAGTTCAGTCCAGCTTTATTCAGGCACCACTTAAATCTTTAAAGGCTGAAGGGAGTTTTTCCAAGAGGCTACCGGCATGCTGGTGCATTTCTTCCAAAGAGCAAAGCAGTCCCACAAGGGGAATTTTAAGAACAACAAGAAGAAACAGTAACCATCAAATATCCCCAAGACATAGAGTTTCTAAAAGCCAAAACTCCCCCGGGCAAGGGAGTAACCGAGTTTGTTTCGATTCCCGACGAAAGACATTAACCCCGTGTAGGTCTCAATTAGGACTGGCTGGTTTACAACCGCGACTCCACTTGTTTGGTCGGGCTCTGGGGACTTCCTCTGGGCATTCTGGACAGCCTGCACCAACTCAGCTGTGAATGTGGACATCTGTGAAAGAAAAGGGAAGATTTAAGCAACATTTGAAGGACGGAGGAGAGCACTGCAGTTGCCGTAACCTGCTGCATGATGTTGTCACACCGCGCCGCCGCTTACCCCTTCAGCGGCGCGTGTCTCGGGTTGCTAGGCAACCCGCTTGCAGGAAGGACAGAGCGGCGGCTCCTGCACAGCTGGCCACCGCGGGACCTGCAGACATAGCCCCGCCCAGACGCAGTACACGGCTGGCGGGGCAGCGTAGTGAATAGAGGGAGGAACAGGTAATTAGAGGAAGTGCTCCCACCTGGCTCAGGGAGGTTATAGGGCGCAGCAGGGCAGTAGATCCCTGCCGGTAATCGAAAGAGAGGTTGGCCCCTTGACTGAACTCGCTCTGTTGTGCCCTCTGCCTTGTGCCTCGAATCTTGTGTCTGTGTGCCTTGCCTTGTACCCCCTTGGTTTGTGTCTAGTCTCCCTGTTTCCCTTAGTGCGGCCTTGTTACTGTTCTCTGCCTGCCTTGTGAGTGCCTGCATCCCCTCACTGCTCCATTACCTGCCTTCCCCTGTTGCCTCCTGTTCCCCCTACCCGTGTGTTAGCCCCTCCTCGCTCCCATTTCCTTTCCACCCTTCCCCCCCCCCCCAATGCACCGGGGAGTTCCGGGGTCCCTCCTGCCCGCACCTGACGACCCATCAGTTCCTGGGACCGTATGACTCCGAAAATTAGCCATCGATCTGGGATGGGGTGATTCCGTACTTCGGGTCCTATTTCCCCAGGGCCTAAGTGATGAGCTAAAAGATCAATTAGTTGGGGCAGCAACCACCCCCGGGACCTTAGAGGAAATCGTCACCCTCTCCCTCCACATAGATGAACGGTTGGCAGAGAGAAGGAGAGAAAAGAACAGGGATCCGGGGAAAGGGATAACCTATAGAAGCCCCAGGAGCTCCGCACCCCTAAACGTACCCCCCGCTGGGAATACAGGCCTGGAACCCATGCAAATAGGGGCTGTACAGGGGCCTCTGACCCCCGAGGAACGAGAAAGACAGAGACAACTTAGGCTTTGTTTTTATTGTGGGGGGCGGAAGCCATTTTTCCAGGGAGCGCCCGTCGAGACCCCTCTGGCCTCCCTGTGCGGGAAATGCTACAAGCCGGGAGGAACTGGGGGCCTCTCTGTGAGTACACTCCACCCCAGACAATAGGTTCAAGGGGCCTATGGCACTATCAAGCAGCTGCATACGCCACTTACCTTGGGCCTATCAGCCCGCAAGTCTAAACAGTTAGAGGACTTGTGGACTCGGGGGCCTCTGGGAACTTTATGGATGCCCAATTTGCTATGGCCCATGGGGTTCCTCAGCAACCAAGAACCTCTGTAGATATGGTATACACCATTGATGGCTCCCCCCTCTCCTCAGGGCCTACAGAAGTGTACCCTCCCCTTACAATGCTTCATTGGTTCCCATGTGGAAACAGTACAATTCGACCTTATCTCCTCCCCCCTGTTTCCCCTTGTTGTAGGATTCCCTTGGCTCCAAAAGCACAATCCCCTGATCAATTGGTCAACCCATGTAATAAGGTTTCAGTCCTCCTTCTGTCAACACCACTGCCTGGTGCCGTCCCCAGTCCCTGGAGCTGTGGGGGTAGTATGCCCTCTTCCCATCCCTCCTGAGATCCCCACTCCCTATCAGGACCTTTCCGAGGTATTTAGTAAACAAGAGGCCTCTGATCTCCCACCTCATAGGCCTTATGACTGTCCCATAGAAATGGTCCCAGGGGCAGAACCCCCCTATGGGAGGATCTATACATTCTCCCCAGGGGAAACAGAAACGTTGCATGAATATATTAGGGAAAATTTGGCCAAGGGGTTCATATGGCACTCTTCCTCCCCAGCAGGGGCCCCACTTTTCTTTGTCCCCAAGAAGGAAGGGGACCTTCGCCCTTGCATTGACTACTGATGATTGAATGCAATCATGATTAAGAATAGATATCCCCTACCTTTAATTCCTGAGTTGTTAGGGAAATTGCAGGGAGCCCAGATTTTCACGAAGTTGGACTTACGGGAGACCTACAATTTAATCTGAATTAAGGAGGGCGATGAGTGGGAAACCGCCTTCTGAACCAGGTTCAGGCACTTTGAATATTTAGTCAGTCCCTACGGCCTTGTAAATGCGCCCGCCACCTTTCAACATTTCATAAATGATATTCGTCGTGACTTTTGGGATATTTTCGTTATAGCCTAGTTAGATGACATACTTGTGTTTTCCACGTCATTACCAGAACACATCCGGCATGGACAGATGGTGTTGAAGAAACTTCAAGTCCACAAGCTATATTGTAAACAAGAGAAGTGTATCTTTCATGCCACCTCGGGCCCCTTTTGGGGATTCATCATATCCCCTGAAGGAATCCGCATGGATCCAGGCAAGATCGAAGCCATACAACAGTGGCCGGCCTTATCCTCAAACAACATTGCTCTTTCCTATGCTAAACTGTACAGACTACAGTTACTGTACAGAGTACAGTTACACCCTGGCTCCGGCCCTGGGTCTGGCAGCAGCAATGCTCTGGAGCACTTCAGGCCGCTACTAGGCCTTCCGGGTCAAACCGGAAGGCCTAGTAGCAACATGAAGTGCTCCGGAGCACCGCGGCCACCGAACCCGCCACCTCCGCACCTGGAGCCCCGGCACCACGAGGTAGGGCAATCCCTGGGGTGAGGGTGGGGGTTAATTTTTTTTTTACGAGGCTGGGCAAGGTGGGGGGGCGGTGCCCCTTTCACCCGCGAAGCTGGGAGGGGGGAGGGAAAACGGCCCCCCACCCCACCCAAATGGGTTAGGCCCCCCCGAACCCGTTCAGACCGAGCAGGTCGAACCCAAACAGTTTTGGGTTTGGCCAAATCCTGAACAAGCCGAACACTGAACCCCCCAATGTTCGCACATCCCTACCCCTAAGACAAGCAAGTGCGAAGCAAGACTCAAGGAGCAGCTATCAAGAGTTTCCAACAGCTGAACTAAAGCAGCATTGCAAGCAGGCCACCAAATCACGTTGCGCTGCAGAGTCCTATTTAAAGAGGCTCGGGTTTCCGAAAGCTCCACTTACAGGCAGGAGTGTGGCTATGGAGATGTTCTGGGAACAATGATTTACAAATTGTGACTACATGGTTTAAAAGCCATAGTTTGGGAGTTAATGTTTCACTCTGCGGTTACAGGTGAGGGCCTGTCACTCGTTTCCTGTTTATCTTAATGGACAATTTCTCCATGACTGAATTTTTGGTCTCTTACCTGCTTCTCTCCTCCTCCCTCCTCTCTCCCCCATTACTGGAACACATCTTGATCCTTAATAGATGCACCTTCCCAACAAATTAAAAGGGGAAAGTCAAGAAAACTGCCCCCCCCCCCACCAATACAGATTACAACTGGTCAAAAACAAGCAGATTGTTTGTTATACAAAAAACAATTTTCTTTGAAACCATCCCATTTGCCCTCTGCCGTACCTATGGCGGTGGAGCCATTCTTGCGCCCCGCCACCTGAGGAAATGGGGCAGGGCACAAAGGAATGGACATCTGCAAGGATTTGCAGCACCTGGGGTGTAGGCGCACGGAAGCGGTTGGCACAAAAAGGAGGCCCCTGATTGGGTGCTCCGGCTCACGCGAGCGTGACCAGTGTTTGGTTCGCGTTCCCTGCTCATTCTAGTGAGGAGCAGGGAACAGAGCAGCAATGACATTCCTCATCTCCACATAGCGAAGTGGCCGCACGGGCTGCCCCAGTGGAAGATCGGGATTTCACAGGGGAGTAGAAAAACGCGGTATGGGGAGGGCAAGGAAGCGTGGCCCCAGAGCAGGCCCAAAAAGCGGGGCTGGGAGTAAGGCTCAGCCGAGTGGGGCAGAAAAAAAGAAAGGGAAGCAGGAGGGTGATAACCCCTCAACAGAGGAGCCGCCCGAGTCAGCGGGCAAGTGGGGGAGAAAGGGGGCAGGCATGGAGGCCAGACAGGGGGCGAGTATGGCGCTGGAGCTTTTGGAGGCATGAGAGGCCTTGCTCCGGGGCCCCGGGCCCAGTGCTGCAGTGGGGATTCCATTCTTGGAGGCCCCCTCAGTCAGGAGGGCGGCGCGTGTGCAGGGGGGTATGCCTGCAAGGGAGACCCAGAACGGGGGTTAAGGGGTGTTGGATCAGGGCCGTCCCCCCACCCCTGGTCATGCAGGTTCTGGGCAGGCAGGTGGGTCAGGTAGAGCGGCCTGCACACATCCTGGATCAGGCACCAGCAGGGCTGCCGAGGTGAGGGGGAAGGCAGATTGTCCCCCCTGCGGGCGGTGCCCCTTTCGGGAATGGGCCTGATCCAACTCCTACCTTGCTGCCCCCACAGCCTCAACATAGGACCGCAAATGGGCCCTATGGAGAAGTCGGTCGGAGTCAG
>QEPC01009702.1:2319241-2379216 GCA_003113815.1 Sphenodon punctatus
TTATTATTATTATTTCACATAGGGATTTAGGGTTGTTTAGGAAAGACGGAGTCCACCTGTCTCCGGCTGGTAACGACCTGTACTTATAAGCTCTGCAGGTTATGTTCTTGAGGGTTCTAGGATAGGTGGAGGGGCCGGGGCCGTCCGACGGCATTGGCAGTCCCTTGGTGGCAGCCCGGGTCCAGTATTGGTTCTAATTAGGATAAGTGATCATAGGAGTCATCTCCTTAAGAGCTGGGGAAGCCACGCCTAACGCAATTGCAGGGACGGTGGTAGGGCATTGTATGGCCCCCCACCGGTGGGCACCCTATTCCTTACTCAAGTCCAGAAGGACTAAGTCTCTTTGGCCGCGCGCCCAGTGCTGGACGAAGGGGAGACGCTGTGGTTGTGGGGAGGTTATCAATGGTATATCGAGACCTCCCCTGATGTTTGATGGTTAATGGGTTACTGTTGATACTGGACCCTGATCACAATAGGCAAAATAACCCCCTCACCTATTCTGTTTGGTTGTAATTTGGATTAATAAAGGGTGCGGCCATGTTTAAATCCTGTCTCATTTCAGGGTGCGTCAACAATTTATCAACATTTGTGCTGAAAGGTGAAATTTTGTTTACATTTTCACATGGGGGGTGGAGGGAATTGTAAAGTTTGGAGCCCACTTGGAATCTGAATTTGGATTTTATTTATATGCACAATTTTTGATGGGAACTGCCTCTAAACAGAGCAAAAATGAATAGTGGATCTGAGCTATGTGTATAGTTTTTGCATTTGTGACTCACCCTCCAAAAATCCGAGCAGATTAAATGCATAGTCCCATATCTGCTCACTCAGATATTCCAGTTCAGTGAATTCATTGATTTCGGTACTTTATTTATTCAGGTTCGTTTGGAGTGAAAATTCATTTTTGACCAGTTTCCATTCCTGACGGAAGCTGGTTGTTTGACCCATTCCAAAGAAATGAAGCACAAATTAACAAGCCAATTCTGTTTCACTGGAATTGATCGGGGAAAAAAGGGTTTTGTCCAATTTTTGCATGCGCAAAACGACTACGGCCCCACCACGCTTATGTAAACTGTTCAACTGAAATTTCGCCTGAGAATTTAGTTCAACTGGAATTCTGACCAAAATTTAGTTTGATTGGAATTCTGACAGAAATCTCAATCATTGTTTGGATTTCAAGGAAAATTCCAGCGGACCCGTATCAGCTGATTTGAGCCACCCGTGGGGTTGGTGACTTTGGTATTTTGACTACTTCGTTTTGGCTGTTGGGGTACAACAATAGAACTAACCGTGGCTCAAAAAAAAAAGGAACTATCTGAAGCAAAGGAACCGTGACCAAAATGACCAACCCAGGTAACCAAAATAACCAAACCAGAATAACCATAACATTTCCCCAAAATAGTGGAAACGAATGGCGGTTTGAATCCACTCTGTCAGGCTCACATCTCTTTGTCCCTTCTTACCTGGCAGACGGTACGAAATGTCTCGCTGCTGTTCTTCACGGGGTGTTCTGTAAAAGTAGCATAAGGAACATCCACGGACCACGGGTTCCAGCGGGAGAAGAAAGAAGGTTCTCGCTGTTTATTCCAGTAGATTCTCAAACCTTCACCCTGCCTCCTAGAGATTGAACCACGGAGAATAATCTGTTAAAGCAACACTCTCATTTTTACATGGCTTTGTACTTTAAGCATAACTTACCTTAGGAACAACATTGACAGGGGATGCTCTGAAGGCCCAATAGCATAACAGGGTTTTGTTTTGTTTTTTAAAAAAAGGAATGGGCAAGTTCTTCAAGGATAGATCCATAAATGGCTATTAGGCAAGTTGATAAGGGATTAAATCTCTGACATATGGGAACTGGGGGGGGAGGGGGGGCAGGGGGGCGGTTGAACAGCGGAGATGGATCACTATATTGAAGAAGACCAGTTTGTGGACTTACGTGAAGCAACCGAGCCTCGACACTATCAGAGGGTGAAAACAGACATGACACGAACTCCACTTTAACACAGCTTTAACATTTCTTATGCACGTTGCAGGGCTGCATAGAGCATCAATACAGCCCTGCAACTTGCATAAGAAATGTTTAAAAGGTGTTAAAGTGGAGTTAGCGTCACGTCTGTTTTCACCCAGAGACAGGATGCTTAGCTAGATGGACCTTAAGTCTCACCCAGTATAGCAGTTCCTCAATTCTTTTGTCCGTACATTATATATGTATATTTTGGGGCGAGGTGACAAGAACCACAAGCAATATTCGAAGTGTGGGTGCACTAGGGATTTAAAGAATGAATAACAGCAATACATTATTTTATTTATTTATTTTTATTTACTTATCCAGTGCCCCTCTGGCAGATGGTACTTGGAGCACACTGCAACATTACCTTTACCTTCCCACCAATGGCAGCTCAGTATCAAAATATCAAATACAGATAGAAAACTACTAAATATATAAAAATATAAAAAATAAAATAACCCCATAACCCTACACGCCCCCCCCTGACCCCTCTCCACCCCAACTCCCGAACTTCCTAACGCAACCCTATCTCCTTACAATACCCCCTTCCCCAACTCCCACTGCCAAATGCCCTCATGAGTAAAATACCATAACAACTTTAAATCCATATAAAATCCATTTAAAACAGGGAAAAGGGAGAAGTTAAAAGGGGATGAAAAAATACAAGAAGAGGAACCTCTGAAAGCCCTTGGGAAACCAAAAAGTATTCAGATACTTTCTGAAGGTGAAGAGGGAGGAACTGAGACAAACATCTGAAGGGAGCAAGTTCCTGCCTCAGCAAAGGCCCAATCGTCCGCCAACTTAAAGTGCAGTGACGGGATCCCAAACATCAGGTGGTATGCAAGCGCCAATAACCAATAGTAGGGATGGGCGAACAGATGTTTGGATGTTCGGTCGTTCGGTTTGAAATCCAAGTTCGGGTTCAATGGTTCGGTTCAGTCGAGTTCGGGTTGGCCGAACTTGGCCGAACAGTTAAAAATAGCACTATCGAAACCGAAACCGAAACTTAACAGAAACTGAAACTTTGGGGGTTTTTGCCCTGAAAAGACATTTTTCCTGCCCCCGAACTCATCCTAACACAACCGAACTGTTCGGTCATTCGAGAGCTCAGTTCGGACGTTCGGTTCGGATGTCCGAACAGACCGAGTTCGGGCCGAACTCCAAACATCCGAACCACGTTCACCCATCCCTAGCCAATAGGGTGAGGTTCCTGGACAAGGTCTCAGAAATGCCCGGGGCCTACAACTGACCAGGCCTTGAAAACCAGGTGTGCAATCTTGTGCCATTATGATATTTTCTCTCTTATTTTCTAGCCCTTTCTCAGTAATTCAGTGTTGATAAGTGCAAAGAGAAGCACAATGGGAGGAAAAATATAACCCTAATGATACACAGACAACGGGTTTAAGAGCAGTGCAGCCATGGAACAAATTATCCATCCAAGGAGGTTATAGGCTCTCCTTTGTGGAGGTTTTAAGAAAGGCTGAACAGCCATCGATCGAGGATGTTGTAACTGTTGTCCTCCTGCATCGAAGCAGGGGGTTGGACTAGTTGACTACAGAGGTCCCTTCCACCTCTATGGGTGATCGAAAAATATATATATATAATTGATAAAACCATAGGTTATGACAACATACAACAACAAAATAAACCCATTAATCATGTAAACAGATATCATAATAATAGAACATACAAATTCCAATCAAGCCCCAAACAGCTAATAAACATATGAGTTACTATGAAATCCAAATCAAGAAAAAACATTATGGCAAACAATAATAATAAAAAACAACAGGCTTTCCCAGATAGAATAAGGTCCAAAGACCGAAATTTCCTAGGCAATTTTGGGCCCTCTCTACTCTTTCTTACTGCCAGGGAATGGGTCAAATGTGCAGCTTTACACATAGAAATATTGCAGGGATTAGCCAACGCATGAGGAGTTTTAAAAAGCAAGTCTCAATGTCTTTTGTCCTCCAGCAGCAGATATAAATATTTTTCACGGATCTCCCGGGACCAAGGGCAAATGAATAAATAATACGTGAGATCTTCTACTTGTAACATATCACAGCTACATAGTCTCAGATTATACGGATTCTTGGCATATCTGCCCTCTACCACAGATGAAGACATTAATTGGAAACGAAGAAGAGTCATAACTCTTCGCAAGGTAAAACTAGATATATGTAAAAGATAAGTTTCCAACTGGAATTGCATTTTGATGTTGGCATCCCATGGGGCTATATGGATTGCTGCCACTGCGACCATGTCGATCTGGGCATATAGATCTTTCTAACGAGTTCTAAAGATACATCCCTATCTCTGCTCAGAGGCAGGAAGAACTCCAAAGAGAAGCCAATCGAAGAGAGCATTTCTGCAAATCTGGCCGTCCAAGCTGTATTAGAATCACGTTCTGCCTGTTCAGCCCAACATAACCGGGAGACGGTCCGGAGGCATCGTGGTCAGCCTCCACCAATAAGAAAACCTAGCATTTTGCACTTTAAACTCTATGGGGNACCTGAGGAACAACATTGACAGGGGATGCTCTGAAGGCCCAATAGCATAACAGGGTTTTGTTTTGTTTTTTAAAAAAAGGAATGGGCAAGTTCTTCAAGGATAGATCCATAAATGGCTATTAGGCAAGTTGATAAGGGATTAAATCTCTGACATATGGGAACTGGGGGGGGAGGGGGGGCAGGGGGGCGGTTGAACAGCGGAGATGGATCACTATATTGAAGAAGACCAGTTTGTGGACTTACGTGAAGCAACCGAGCCTCGACACTATCAGAGGGTGAAAACAGACATGACACGAACTCCACTTTAACACAGCTTTAACATTTCTTATGCACGTTGCAGGGCTGCATAGAGCATCAATACAGCCCTGCAACTTGCATAAGAAATGTTTAAAAGGTGTTAAAGTGGAGTTAGCGTCACGTCTGTTTTCACCCAGAGACAGGATGCTTAGCTAGATGGACCTTCAGTCTCACCCAGTATAGCAGTTCCTCAATTCTTTTGTCCGTACATTATATATGTATATTTTGGGGCGAGGTGACAAGAACCACAAGCAATATTCGAAGTGTGGGTGCACTAGGGATTTAAAGAATGAATAACAACAATACATTATTTTATTTATTTATTTTTATTTACTTATCCAGTGCCCCTCTGGCAGATGGTACTTGGAGCACACTGCAACATTACCTTTACCTTCCCACCAATGGCAGCTCAGTATCAAAATATCAAATACAGATAGAAAACCACCAAAAATATAAAAATATAAAAACTTAAAATAACCCCATAACCCTACACCCCCCCGACCCCTCTCCACCCCAACTCCCGAACTTCCTAATGCAACCCTATCTCCTTACAATACCCCCTTCCCCAACTCCCACTGCCAAATGCCCTCATGAGTAAAATACCATAACAACTTTAAATCCATATAAAATCCATTTAAAACAGGGAAAAGGGAGAAGTTAAAAGGGGATGAAAAAATACAAGAAGAGGAACCTCTGAAAGCCCTTGGGAAACCAAAAAGTATTCAGATACTTTCTGAAGGTGAAGAGGGAGGAACTGAGACAAACATCTGAAGGGAGCAAGTTCCTGCCTCAGCAAAGGCCCAATCGTCCGCCAACTTAAAGTGCAGTGACGGGATCCCAAACATCAGGTGGTATGCAAGCGCCAATAACCAATAGTAGGGATGGGCGAACAGATGTTTGGATGTTCGGTCGTTCGGTTTGAAATCCAAGTTCGGGTTCAATGGTTCGGTTCAGTCGAGTTCGGGTTGGCCGAACTTGGCCGAACAGTTAAAAATAGCACTATCGAAACCGAAACCGAAACTTAACAGAAACTGAAACTTTGGGGGGTTTTGCCCTGAAAAGACATTTTTCCTGCCCCCGAACTCATCCTAACACAACCGAACTGTTCGGTCATTCGAGAGCTCAGTTCGGACGTTCGGTTCGGACGTCCGAACAGACCGAGTTCGGGCCGAACTCCAAACATCCGAACCACGTTCACCCATCCCTAGCCAATAGGGTGAGGTTCCTGGACAAGGTCTCAGAAATGCCCGGGGCCTACAACTGACCAGGCCTTGAAAACCAGGTGTGCAATCTTGTGCCATTATGATATTTTCTCTCTTATTTTCTAGCCCTTTCTCAGTAATTCAGTGTTGATAAGTGCAAAGAGAAGCACAATGGGAGGAAAAATATAACCCTAATGATACACAGACAACGGGTTTAAGAGCAGTGCAGCCATGGAACAAATTATCCATCCAAGGAGGTTATAGGCTCTCCTTTGTGGAGGTTTTAAGAAAGGCTGAACAGCCATCGATCGAGGATGTTGTCACTGTTGTCCTCCTGCATCGAAGCAGGGGGTTGGACTAGTTGACTCCAGAGGTCCCTTCCACCTCTATGGGTGATCGAGATATATATATATATAATTGATAAAACCATAGGTTATGACAACATACAACAACAAAATAAACCCATTAATCATGTAAACAGATATCATAATAATAGAACATACAAATTCCAATCAAGCCCCAAACAGCTAATAAACATATGAGTTACTATGAAATCCAAATCAAGAAAAAACATTATGGCAAACAATAATAATAAAAAACAACAGGCTTTCCCAGATAGAATAAGGTCCAAAGACCGAAATTTCCTAGGCAATTTTGGGCCCTCTCTACTCTTTCTTACTGCCAGGGAATGGGTCAAATGTGCAGCTTTACACATAGAAATATTGCAGGGATTAGCCAACGCATGAGGAGTTTTAAAAAGCAAGTCTCAATGTCTTTTGTCCTCCAGCAGCAGATATAAATATTTTTCACGGATCTCCCGGGACCAAGGGCAAATGAATAAATAATGCGTGAGATCTTCTACTTGTAACATATCACAGCTACATAGTCTCAGATTATACGGATTCTTGGCATATCTGCCCTCTACCACAGATGAAGACATTAATTGGAAACGAAGAATAGTCATAACTCTTCGCAAGGTAAAACTAGATATATGTAAAAGATAAGTTTCCAACTGGAATTGCATTTTGATGTTGGCATCCCATGGGGCTATATGGATTGCTGCCACTGCGACCATGTCGATCTGGGCATATAGATCTTTCTAACGAGTTCTAAAGATACATCCCTATCTCTGCTCAGAGGCAGGAAGAACTCCAAAGAGAAGCCAATCGAAGAGAGCATTTCTGCAAATCTGGCCGTCCAAGCTGTATTAGAATCACGTTCTGCCTGTTCAGCCCAACATAACCGGGAGACGGTCCGGAGGCATCGTGGTCAGCCTCCACCAATAAGAAAACCTAGCATTTTGCACTTTAAACTCTATGGGGGAACTCCTGTTTCAGCCCATAACATACACAAGGAGGTACATGGAGGAACGCCCCAAATGGCTCAAAGAATCTTACATTACATGGACTCCAAGTCCTTCTGGAGCATGTAACCCCAGATCTTGGAGCCATAAATGATCTGGGGTATAATCTTCTGATCTAACAATGTTAGAGCCGGTTTAAGCAGCCTCCTCCCTTTTATCCTCCAGAATTTTAGCAGTCCATTTCCAGTTTGGGCTGCTTTCAGATGCACAGTCTCCTGGTGTGTTGCCCCTTTACCATCGGAGGAAAAACAGAGCCCCAAATATTTATAGCTCCTGACCTGTTCAATGGAAGCTCCATCAAGAGACGATTTCAGCAAGGGAGGATTTTTAGCAAACACCAACACCTTGGTTTTGTCGCATAGTTTATAAATAAACAATTTTGCTTTACAGTAAGCGCTCAGAGCTTTGTAATCGTCGGCGCATACCCAACGCAGCATTAGACAACAGAATTATATCGTTTGCATAGCGCAGAATTGGAGTCTGTCTTCCCAAAATATGAGGAGGGTAAAATGAAGCCTCCTGAAGACCCTGGACTATATCATTTATGAAAAAGTTAAACAGAGATGAAGCCAATACACATCCCTCTTTAACACCCTTTGAAGAAGGATTTTTTTCTGACACGTGCCCCTCTTGGGTCAATGTAACTTGCAGGTGAGTGTTGGAATATAGTGTTGGAATCCTTCCCACAGAGGTTCATGATTTGAGCCCGGGCGTGAGCATCTTCTGGAGCCGGTGTAAGACTTTTTTTTATTTGAAAAGGCATTTGGCAGGCAGGGATCGGCGACTGGGATGAGGGGGTGGGTGTTTGGGGTAGGGGTGTGAGAGGGGGTTGGGTGGGGAGATGGTGTTTTGTGGGTGGTCCCCCTCCCATTTTAAATGTTTTGATGCATTGTAATATGCCTTGAGCCTCTGGGAAGGGTGGCATATAAATTCAAATTAATTAATTAATTAAATATAATCAAACCAACAGCATAATCAAACCAACAGCCACTGAGCACATGAACTGAGCTTCAGAAGTGATTGGGCAAGCGGGTAATAATATTTCTGTTTTAGTTTTTTCTTCTCCCATGAAGATGAAATGGCAAAGATACATCCTTTCTGGGCAGACTCCAATCTCCACGCTGCATGCAAGTTGACATGCAAAGCAGTTGATATTCCATTGTGCAAGAGCTTTTAATGGACTGGGGCCAGCATGCTCCATTAACCACCACACACGCATAAAATATTCATCATGCTCGGGTTGCGTTTACAGGCATGGAACAGGGGGCAGGGAAACAAGCTTATTGAGATAAAAAAGACCAGTCTTCAGAGGTGCACTTTGAAATCATTTGCTCTGTGTGTGTGTGTGTGTGTGTGTGTGTGTGTGTGTGTGTGTGTGAGAGAGAGAGAGAGAAAGAGAGAGAGAGAGAGTGTAGGTTTTGGGTTTTTTTAAAGATCTCTAAACTTTTTTTAAAAAAGAGTATTCGATTCAAAATGATCCGGTTTCAGATTTCAAATATAAGCGTCTGAAGTCTGAAAGTACCTCCAGTCCTTGTTCCAAGATCCCGGCTGTGTTTTGCGTGGTGCTGATCCTACAAATTAATCCTGGGATCAGTTTCTCCTTCCTTCTTTTTCTATTCCGTACGTGCAGAAATCACAACAACACTCGCCAAGGTGACTCTGCCCGCAAGTAGAAAGATAGACTTCCTAAACTCAGGAAATGGTGAGGCATTGTGTTAGTGCCGGGGAGCGGGTTAGTGCTGGCTTTGCAATCCAGTAAGAATAGAATTCAATTTACAGATGAAGAGAAAATATTTCTCCTGCTCGTTGCTGGTTTCTGATGTTTAGAATGACAAGCTGGTGGGGTTTGACAGATTGTTAAGAAGGTGTGTTAAAAAGATAGGGAGATGGCGGCCGATGGGAGTTTATGCTAGAGATTTTGACCAGAGTCTGTCTCTCTCGGTGTCTACTAGAGACTTCCCCTCCAGGGTAAATGTAACAACTTATGTACCTCTGCAAGGCTAGAGTGGGTTGGCTGCCAAACAAGCAGTAGGCTCTTAAAGGGGGGAGGCATCCTCAAAGGTTCTGATGCTTGCACGTTGAATGTATAGAGTCAACAGTTACAAAGGATTTGATTAAGGGTGTGACGCTTGGTGCCCCTGTGCAGAGGCCTAAATAATACATTGGCCTGTTTAGCAAAGATATTGAGTGCCCTCAAACCCTAATTAATTTGGGCATATATAGCCCTTATAATTTAGAGGTTGCCCGTCTAGATCAGAGCATGGTCCATCTCTTCTCATCTCCTGGATGATGTAGACTATTGAATTCCCTCCCATTATTATTAGATCAAGTGGCAACCCACTGAGTCGTCTTTGGCTAAGGGATGTCCTTTAGGCAGGTGTTGAGTCTTTATCTGCAGAATGCAAATGATGGAAAATCCACGCCATCCCTGAGCAGCCTGTTATAATGATTAACCACAGTGACTATTTAAAAAAACAAAAACAAAAAAGTGCCAGGTTTCAAATGTGAAATTAGTCCAGTTTTGACTTCTAGTCTTTTGTTCTTGACTGGACATTTCTACATGTTGCCGCTTTTCCTCAGTCTTCAAAAGTTTCGGTTCAGCGAATTCCCGGGGTGGGGAAAAGGGGATTTAGACAATCAACCCCTGAAGGGAAGTCACCCGGGCACTGTTGTAAACAGCGACGCTACGCAGCTCCCAGACGTTTTGAGACTCAGACTTGTAAAACCCCGGGACCTTGCTGAGATCTCACAAGACTGGGTTTCAAAATGTGCAGGATTCGTGCGGTGCCGCTGTTTTAAAAATGGCACCTGGGTGACGTCCAGTTGAGGGCACGTGAGCATCTAAATCCCCTCTGCGGGAGTTTGCCATAACTGGACTTTTGAAGTCTGGGGAAATGTGGCAATGTGTTAAAAAAAACTCTGCCCTTTAGAGGTGAAACAAGTACTGGCAGAAACAGGTAAATGCAGCAAATTTTTGATACTTGACTTAACCCACCAACTTGGGGTATTCATCAGTGGGTTGCTCTGTTCCCTGATTTACTGACTGTTCCAGTCCTGAAATAGTGACTTCTGGTACTGATTTTTTCAGTTTCAATCCTGTTTTTTGAGTTGCCCCCGCAACGGCCACTTGTGCATGCGCAGAACGGTTTTTTTGAGGTTTCTCAAAAATCTCGCTAGATTCTTGAATGGCCCCCAAATGCGCAGACCTTTTGTGGGGCCATTCGAGAGGATGGTGGTAAGACTGACGATTCTCATGAGATTCTAAGCCGGAGAACGTCGGCGAGAGCACCATTCTCAGTGAGATTCTTGAGGGGCATGAGAACCCATTTCAGCCCTCGTATCCACGCCTTCCTCTATGCACTGAAATGCTGAACTCAGCGGAAGGGGAATGGAGATGAGGGCATGAGGCACTTGAGGTTAGGCGGTGGAGCCATAGCGCAGATTCATGATCCGGACTCTGTCCTTCCTTCCCTCCCCTTTCCTGAATACGCCCCCTAAACACCCTTACCTCCAATTCCTACCCAGTTTGCAGAACTTCTACTCATTTTCAAAGTGGAGAGAGATGGTTTCCTACACCCGTGGTAGATTAAGTAGGTTATCAATGCCTAATCCTTTTCCCTGGTGAAAACATTTAACATCTATTGAATTTTGCCTTGTATGCTCCGCAAATCCTGCATGTTTCAGTCTGTAGAATAAAGGGACTTCAGCTTTAGCAGTATTTGGTGACTAGATGAAATGAGAAATCTCAGCAAGTACGGCTTCCATCAGGGCATTCACCGACTGGCTTTCCCACGGTTTTTGCCATTTTCTGTTATTTTGGGCAGATTTATTGCTATCGGCCAGTCCCCATGGATAAGCTGCGTGTTTAAATGTGTCGTTAATAGATGTTGTAGACTTGGAAGAGGTGCCAAGTTTGCACGCATGCCATGGGGCCCCTGCCAGGGGTGCACACCGTTTCCACGCGCGTACCTGCATGCGCACCACGTGTGTTGAGCACGCTGGTCTGCAGGGCATGGGATAGGCCCCACTGTTTCTCTCTCACAGTGGTAGGGAACAAACTACTCTACTCACCATTTAGTCAGTAACTGCCCTAAGTTCTCTCCCAATTAACTCATCAGTCCCCAACCACACCCTCCATTTAAAAAATAGATTAGTTGCCAGTGGATTTTTTTTTTTTTAATAAAAAAATCATCTTGAGTCATCCAATGCAGCCTAACTGACTAATGAATGGAAATGGAAGCTTCCAGCAGCTTCTCTAGCTGAACCTCTCTGTCCCTCCTCTAAAGTCTTGGAGCTCAATCAAAAGCACCACCCAAGGGTGGCACACTGAGTTTTATGAGGAAGCAGAGAGACATCGTGAAGACTGGGCATGGGCGAGTCAGCCAGAGCAAGAAAACACACAGAACCGGAGAAGAACTTGACCAGCCATGGGCATTTAAAAAGGGGGTGAAGGGAGGAAAGAAAGTATACGCAACCCAACTAAACATGTTCCTAGTAAAACAAAAAAACCGTCCTGGCAACCTGAAATGCAACCCCATGTTTGTTTATTTAGCAAGACAAAGGAAGAAGAGGGTTGGCACCTTGGAGGGTATTGAATGCCGGGGGTTTTAGTTGACTGAATGACCTCAGATGAAGTATTTTCCATGAAAGGAGCCCAGGAGGTGCTGGCACTGAGTCAGACAATGAGATTTTGAGAATGTGTTGTTGAGCCATGGGTCGAACCAAGGCCTGAGGCTGTTCCAAACCCATAGGCAGGTGCTGGCTTTATCTTCTCTTTGCTCACCTGGCTCCACACCAGAGACTTTGAAAGCCTCGGGCACAGCTGGCTTAACTCTTTGCTGACTCCAAGCCAGCCTGAGGGATGGAGGACTCCATGGACATTTGCGACCTTGGTGGGAGATAACAGCGGAATCAGGTTGGAAGATCTCAGCTGGAAAATGCTACACAGGGTATATGTGCCCTGGCAAGTACGTTGAATGTCTTCACTAATGATCTGGAAGAGCAAAGAGGCAAAGTTTCCAGATGAAGTGAGATTATTCCAGATAATTAAGTCCAAAGCAGACTGGGAAGTGTTATAGAAGGCTCTCACAACCCTGGGAGACTGGGCAATAAAAAATGCCAGAGGATATCCAGTGTTGATAACTGCAAAGTAATGCAGCCTGGGGGAAAAATAATCAAAACTAGACATATAAAAAGAGTAGGGCCAATCCAGGACTTGTGCGTGCAGTGCGTGCAAGTTGTGTGTGTGCGAATGTTGCACAGGCGTGTGCAATATTGTACCTGCGCAACATGCACACACCTTGTGCATGGGGAACTCCTGGATCATCCCCAGTGTTGAGTTCAAAATGAGATGATCCCACTCAGAAAGGATCTAGAAGTTGGTGGGGCCAGTCCCGTGACCCACAGAGCCTGAGCTCAACTTGCTCACGTGCTCATGGATGCGGTTTCCGCGCAGCACAATATTCCCGTAATGGAGTTGAGTGCTGGTGCGCACATGCGTCTGCGTGGAATCTGCAGGCCATGGGATCAGCCCCATTGTCTGCAACCCTCAAGCTACTTACTTTGGAGTAAATGGTTTGTTGGTCATGGCTGTTGTGGACAGGGCTGAAATGATATTTTGGACCAGTTTCTGTTATGGAATCGGGTTGTTTCGATTGATCTGGAGGAACGTGAATCAGAAGGCATTTCGGTCCTCATTGTTCAGGACTATTTTGCAATCCAGTGGGTGTGCCGTCACAACTTTGTGCACGTATACTGAGGCAGCAAAATCTACCAATCAGAATTTCAATCGCTATTCTGAAAATGCAGGGGGAAAAAATCGGTGAAAATGGAAGAGCCGTTTCAATGAAGCCCTCGTTATAGAGGGTTCTCTAAAAACATCAGCTCAACAATGCTCACCGGGGATCCAAAAAGCAAACCCAATAGGGAGAACTACGAAGAAAGGAATCGATAATAAGACAGAAAAGATCATAAAACAACCACATAAATCCATGATGCATCTACCCCGACAATACTGTACGTGCAGCTCTGGCCACATCACCTCTCAAAAGATAGATCAGAAGTGGAAAAATGAAGAGGAAAAGGCAATAAAATGATGAAAGGTATGAAATGGCTTTAATAGGAAGAGAGGCTCAAAAGACTGGGGTTCTGGTCTGGGCACTTGTACACGTTACCTGGGATGGGTGGGGGTGAGGGGGGAACTTTCTTGAGGGGCAAGCATGGGTCTATTCTCACAGGAATTAGCACACATAGGAATGTGCTATTCCAGTTTTCTCCCGCAAGAGCACTCGCGCGTGACCAGCACCGCTTTTAGATGGGTAGGCCAATCTACCGCACTGAAAAATGCACTTTGAGAAAAGTCGCCCAGGGGGCGTTTAGATGCACTAGATTGAAAACTGCACTTGAAAGACCTTGATATCGATATTGATGTCTTTCAAATACGGTTTTTTAAATAATGCGTGAGCTGTGATTCCAGTGACGGACGGCGTCTTCCGGTGCGGCAGAACGCCCAGTGGCGCAAATTTTCTCAAAACGCGTTTTTCAATGCACTAGATTGGCCTAGTTGTCTAGATTGCCCTGCTCCTTATGGGGACAGGCCGCCGGGAGCACATCGCTCTGGAGCTCGGTTCGCTGCACTGGCTGCCTATAGCCTTCTGAGCCCAATTCAAGGTGTTGGTGATTACCTATAAAGCCCTATACGATCTGGGCCCCACCTACCTACGAGACTGCCTCACCCCCGGGTTCTGGAGTGGCCTCTGCGGTCAGTCGAGGGTGGCCTTTTGGACGTCCCTCTTTTTTGGTGGGGGGGGCCACATTGGAAAGGGCGTTTTCGGTCACTGCACCTCATTTGTGGAATTCCCTCCCAGTGGAAGTCTGCCGGGCCCCAGATTGCCCCAGATTGCCCATCCTTCAGGCGTTGTTTCGCCGGGCTTTTGGTGGGGGAGATGGGTAGTGGGAGGGGTTGGGGCGTTATGACACACATGAAGTTTTGCTTTAATTGCTTTTAATATTTATATTTATTGTTTATATGGGGCTACCTAGGCAGGAGGGGACGGGATATTAAAATTTTAAATAAATAAATAAATAAAATAAAAGAGGCCCAGGTCCCGAGATGTAGCCCTTACAATCACGGGTGTTCTCGTGGGAGAACAGCAGAACAGCGCATTCATACCTGTGCTAATTCTCGTGAGAACAGAGCTGTGATTGCCCTCACAGATGTTTCCCCTGACCCTCCCAGGTGTGTAAGTACCCTCCGGCTTCATCTTAGAAAAGAGGTGACCAGGGAGGGGGGAGGCGGTAGAGCTCTAAAAATCACAAATGATGCAGGGTTTACAAATTCTCATTTTAAAAACAGAAGTAGGGAACACCAAATGAAAAGATGACACAGTGGATTTAAAAGAAACTGACAGGGCAATCCTCCAGAATTAAGGTCAGTGGAAGTTTTGTCTTAAAAGCAGAGGACATGCCTTAAAGGATGTGTTTTTCACAGAATGAATGATTGATCTGTGCAACGCCTCGCCATAGGCTGTTGGTGGAAACCAACAGCATGACTGGGGGTGTTTTCTAACATAACGACGGCATGGTTTAACCCGTTTTAGCACGGGTTAAACTGGGTGCCGCCGTCACGTTAGAAAACAACTGCCAGATGTTGACATGGTCTGGCTCCTGACTGGTGGCGGCTTAGCCCAGGCTGTGACTCAAGGAAATCCCCAAGTCACAGCCTGGGCTAACCCCCACCACAGTCAGGAAATAGCCGCAGGAGCCAGAGCAAAGCGGGGCTGATTCCCATCTGGAGTGATGGCTCTCGTCATGGCCTGGAGAAGTCCGTAGCAGCAGCAGCAGGAGCCGTCATGTTAGAAAACACCCTGGGTTCAAGAACGGTTTGGATTATTATTAATTATTATTATTATTATTATTATTAGAAGCATTTATATAGCACCAGATATGTACCTGGTACTTTACAGAGAACAAGATAGACATGGCCCCTGCCTGAGAGCTCACAATGTAGAGAAGACAGGGGCAGGAGAGACAGGGAAGGGGGAACAGAGGGACAGACAAGGGATGCAACGTTCATGAGGATGCGAGAACTCTGGTACACTCTCTTGGCTTGGTTTAGTTCATGAAGGATAGAACCGCCAGGGGGACTGCAATTCAAGATGATCCAGAGTTCAACTTCTTGCCCTGGATTTCCCTAAATTTCTAAGTGCCAGAAGTTGGAAGCAAATGACAGGGGACACTGGGACAGATCTTTCCATACGTCAACATTTCTTGTGCAGAATCTTGGCAGCGTCTAGGGTTGGCCACTGTTGGAGACTGGAAGCTGGATGGAGAGACAATTGATCTGCCCAGCCTGGTGGACCTTACGCGCTATGTTCCGACATTTATCTAACAGGAGATGTTTCTTTCTCCATCCATTTAGCTTTGCTGCTTGAATCACCGAGCAGTGCATTTTCACTGGGTTGCTATGCCATAGCTTCTCTATACCCAAGAGTGTCTGGTTCTCTCACATGAGGTCTCCTGAACATCCTAGCAGCTTTGATGCGGTTTCACAGCTTGCATTTGAGAGCAGGGTCAGGTCTCTATATCCCGTTGGCTAGCCGTAGGCCAAACCTGCTGTCCCTCTGCCTGGTGTAACCGGTCATATAACAACCCCCTTGGGCGATACGCCTCCAAGAGTGGTGATGGAGTTTACGCCCTTGCAGCAATGAAGCCAGGAAGAATGATAATTACAGCGTTTAGTAAGGCTGTTTACGACTCGAGGCAGCCTTCATAGCAAAGGAAAAAGCGTAACATAAAAGAAGAAGGATAGAGCAGGGGATTTACTGGTGACTTTGTGAGCGATTGTTCAAGCTTTTGGGAATCTTCGGTGCCGGGGAAGATAAAGACAGAATTAATTACACTTGGGAGCAAGCGCTCTTGGAAGCAACAGCCTGTTTCCACAAAAGATCATTCACTCAGTAGGAGAAAGCACACATTCCCTTGTTCTAGACTAGGG
Organism: Sphenodon punctatus; assembly: GCA_003113815.1. Lineage (NCBI taxonomy): Eukaryota > Metazoa > Chordata > Lepidosauria > Sphenodontia > Sphenodontidae > Sphenodon > Sphenodon punctatus. Next base: position 2,335,620 of record QEPC01009702.1, read on the forward strand.
ATGGGTGAACGCGGTTCAGATGTTCGGAGTTTGGTCCAAACTCGGTCTGTTCGGCTGTCCGAATCGAACGTCCAAACCAAACTCTCGAATGACCGAACAGTTCGGTCATGTTCGGATGAGTTCGGGGGCAGGAAAACACGTCTTTCCAGGGCCAAAAATTAGGTTTCAGTTTCGATTTCATTTCGATTTAGGTTTCGGTTTCGGTATATTTGAATGTTCGGCCAAGTTCGCCAAACCGAATTCGGTTGAACCAAACCATCGAACCCGAACTCGGGTTTCGAACCGAACGACCGAACATCAAAACCACATTCTGTTCGCCCATCCCTATTCTAGACACACTTCCCCTTTCACAGCCTCCCCTCCATTCTTATTACTGACTATCTATCTAGAAACAGCAATGCGACTGGTGCTAAACAGACATGAAATGGTGAAGACCCTTCTCCCAAGGGGCTAACAATCCAGGATGGACCAGACAGGGGAGACAACTACGAGGGAGAAAAGGATATTATATAGGGAGACACAGGGCTACATTCATAAAGTTGAAAATTTGCAGGTGCATGTGCTTAGCATAATTACGGAAGGGGAGGACCGTGAAGGACATGACAAGAGAACGTAGGGGGTGCATAAGGCACATAATTCTTTCTTGTTTTGTTTACAAAAAACCCTACTCGGGGGGAGAGGTCATAAAGTACTCTACTGGTTTCATTCCCTCCATTTTATACAACAGCAGCAATAATAATAATAATAAATAATCAGTCATCATAATCAATTATCAATCAACATCATCATCACTGTGCATGTGCAAAATGACTGCCACGGCCATTCTGTGCATTCACTGCAATGTGCTTGACATGGGGCTACCCTCGGTGATGGTCCGGAGGCTGCAGCTGGTGCAGAATGCGGCGGCGGCCCGTGCTCTGTTCTCTGCACTGGCTGCCTACCTTCTTCCGGGCCCGATTCAAATTGTTGGTTCTCACCTTTAAAGCCCTACACGGCCTCGGCCCAACCTATCTGCGGGACCGCCTCACCCCCCATGTCCTGGATCGGCCATTGTGGTCGACTGGGGGTGCCTTCTTGGAGGTCCCCCAAGTAAATCGTGGGGGGGCATTATGGAGAGGGCGTTCTCAATGGCTGCACCTCGGAGACGGCTGCACCTCGGCTGTGGAACTCCCTCCCGGAGGAGGCTCGTCTGGCCCCAGACCTGTTGAGTTTTCATTGGGTTTGTAAATCCTGGCTGTTCTGCCAGGCATTTGGTGGAGGGGACGGGTGAGGGAGGGATGGGATTTGGGAGGAGTGGGGGGGGGAGACGGGACGATGGGGGGGATTTTATATTATGTCATATTTTAATTGAATTTTATTTGACTTATTATTGTTATTTTGTTTTTATTGTTGTAAGTTGCCCCGAGCCGCCTGTGGTTGGAGAGGACGGGGTATAAGAGTTCTAAATAAATAAATAAATGCATTTTCCCAACAGGTGTGCACAGTGGGGGTTTTCAAATTTTCATTCTTTTTAATAAATTAAATGAAAAAATAAAACCAAAAAGGAACAAAATCAAATGAATGTCGTTTACTTATTTGTTTGTTTTCATTAACCTTCGTTACAAAAAGGAATGGGCTGGGGCTATTTAAAAGGATACGAATTGCACCCCCACCCCTAGTAGAAAGAGCCACGTGCGGGAAACTCCATCCTGACCAGGTTTATTTCATTTGCCAATAAATCTTCTCATCCGCGCTTTTGGCCCGTGGCCCCCACTGCGTTTTCCAGTCGCTTGTCTGCGGGTCACCATGGAAACCGAGCTCACCCCTGCTAAGCCTGCCATGAAAGCCACGCCCCATCTCATACACCACGCCCCCTGCCCCAGAAGCCACGTCCCCTGCCCATAACTTGTCAGAGCAGGGTGCTGAACCATAGGCCTTTTTCACATAGACACTCTAACACTGATAGAACGGGTGTTACATTTTATTATACATGTTGCAGGGCACCTATAGAGCACACCTGCAGCCCTGCAACATGTATAATAAAATATAACACCCGTTCTATCAGTGTTAGCGTGTCTGTGTGAAAAGGGCCGTAGTTTCCAGCTAGCAACTCAACCGCTGGACTACCTTGTCTCTCTATAGGTAAATATACGACAGGAGTACTTCTGATTTAATGCTTACGGGATGGAACAGTCTCTAATTATGATTCTACAGCACCAGGTACCTAGCTGATGCTATAATAAATAAAATAAATAATAATAATAATAATAATGTATACAATGACGATGCAGGGGTTGAGGCCGGAAAGCCGTTATTGAAAACCAGTTAAACCTTCCAGGTTTTGTCTGGTTTCCACTCTCCACCCTGAAATAGTCAATATCAGCCTTTTCCTGATGCTCCCCATTTTTTTGGGGGGACACACCTATTTGGAAAATGTCACAGGGCTCAGCCCCCCCTTCCATTTAATTGCCAGGGCTCAGTGCCCCTCCCTCGCCCCCATAAAATTAGACCCTAGTGGACACCCTCCTAATGCACACTGATTCGCCCATTCGAAAAAGGAAATTATTACCGAAATTCCTGTTTAATGTTCAGTTAAACCCAACACTTCTCCCAGGGCTGAGCAGGCTCTGCAGGCCTGTATGTTACACAGATGTTCTTAGGATTAATTTACTCATGGCACCATGAGTTGAGGGGGTTCTGGTATCTTTCCGCAGGCTGGCCCCAGGTTTCGCTGTGCTCCCCACCCTCTCTGGCCATGGGCGTGTTTGCTTCCCCCCCTGACCCGGTCCAGATCATGTCTAAAGTGGTTTCCCAGCCGGGCCACCACCAAGTAGCTATCACTTCTGGTTTCACCCAAAGATTTTCCTTGCTGATGGGATAAATGCAATGACAGCTCTCACTATCTTTGCCTGGGACTCCCATTGTGTTGGCCACTAACCCTCCCTTCTTCCAAACTCATGTCTTCTGGGAATCCCTGTCTGGGACTCCCATTGTGTTGGCCACTAACCCTCCCTTCTCATGTCTTCTGGGAATCCCACAGCTGCTAGTCCACACCCAGAAGAGAGAACTAAGGGTGTGCATGTCATTTTCGTTATTACAATAACAATAATGAAAATTGTCGTACAATAATAATAATTATTGTATTTTGTTTTGTAATAATTATTGTATTAATAATTGTTGTATCATATTTGTAATAATTATTTAAAAATTGTCGTAACAAACAATAATAATGAAAATAGAAACGAAAATGACTTTCTGTTTTTGAAATAAAGGGAAAAAACTGAAAAACGTATTTCTGGCTATAAACTTTTTGATTCTTATCCAATCCTGATTAAACTTGGGGAGATTATATCCCCAATAGAGGGCAGTAAGTGTACCAATTTTTGAAATTATTAGCTAAAGGAAACCAATTTTTGAAAGCAATTGAATGTTGTAATTTTAAGAAAAACTCCATACACATTCTTGGATACAATTTCTTTATATTCCATCCAATTTTCTTGAAACCTGTGAATATTATGTCTCTACACAAGCTTAACACTCCTGCCAATTTTTGGAAAGATTGGATAAAGGATCCTGATGGTATAAAAGATTAACTTTAAAATACATTTCCAGCTGTAACATTTTTATATTCCATCCTGTTTACAAGACATTTGGCAGAAATGTATCACATACCTTTCCTGTTTTATCTGCTAAACTACAGGACAATTTGATAAAGGGACGCAATTTAATAAGCAATTGAAGTTGTCCCCTTGAAGACCATTATTCAGATAAATAGCAGCACATGCAGTGCCAGTCAGAGGCAAGCACCTGGCATGTCAGGGGGAGGGAGGCTGTAGGAGGGAGGAAGTGTAGCAAGCCAAAATACTGACAGACACATTCACTTGCCAATTACTGCATGCTTCCAGCTTTACCGGACCACTTTGTAGTGGCTTTGAGGTGGGCATAGGGGGTGGCACTGAGGCGGGCATAGAAGGGACATAACTGGGACTTTGGGGATAGCATCCCAGAAATCAAGAGACAGAATTTACACATAAAGGCTGACCCATTATCATCAAAATCACATCCTGCAGCATTGTGATAGAGGACATAAGAGAATCTCTATTGGCTCTTTCCTAAACAGATGCTTCTGAATTCCCAGTAACAAGTGGGGGAAAGATGTTGGGATGGTCACAGCACAGAATGAGGATATTTGGTTGACATTTCTGCTGACCAATTGGCATCACAAACCGATCTTATACCACAGTGACATGTAAGAGAATCCCTGGCATAGGCTCCTTCTCTGCATATGCTGTGCAGGCATGTAAAATTGGGACCCTTTATCACATCTTTCTGATATTTGGCAGGGATGATCATAAAAGTGTGTTATACAGCCCTGACAGATTTCATGTACACTGGTTGGACTACAAAGATGTTACAGTCAGACATGCATTTATAAGTTAATTATTTATACCAACAGGACCCTTTATCCAATCCTTCTGACAGTTGGCAGAGATAGTAAATATGGGATGGGGTATAAACTTGCCAAGTTTCATCTACATTAAATGTGAGGCAAAGAAGTTACAGCTACGAATGTATATGAAGATTTTTGCAAAATAATATAATTCAACTGCTTATAAAATTGAATTTCTTTATCCAATCTTTTTGGAATTTGGTACGCCTAATGCCTTCCAGTGGAAGTATAATCACTCCATGTTACAGTCAAATATAATGAAAAACAAAAAAGTTACAGCCAAAAATGTGTTTTCCATTGAAACCAATGGAAAACAAAAATTAGATATTTATAAAAACAAAAACAACAGATTTAAATAATGAAAATTAAAAATGAAAACGAAAAATGACATGGGCTCCAGGTGCACACTCTATAGAGAACCAGTGTTGCTTAAAGAATACTGTGTTGGATTTAAACCTGTGAGATCAGGGATCAAATCTCATCTTGGCCATGTTTGACCCTGGGCAAGTCACAACCTCTTATCCTCAGTTCCCCATCTGCCAAATCGGAATAACAATGAGCCACTTCAAAGTGCTGTCATGAGGGTGAACTAGATAAAGAATGTGAAGCATTCTGAACACTGAAAGAGTTGTATAAGAAGAAGCTGCCACCTTTTTATTGCACCCAAGTCTTTCCCTGTCCTGACAGAAACTCCGTGGATAGTGGCAGCACAGTACAAAAGACACCCAGTGTTGGCGGGACTGAGGAGAGCTTTCCCAGACAATGCCCCACTAGCGCCTGGCAGTGATAATCCGACTGGGATTGTCAGCTCTGTCTCGCGTATCAGTTTAATTACTCACACTCTTTCAAGAGATAAATCACTTAAGGAAGGCATTTTCCTGTGGATAATTTGAGAGTTTTTTGCAGGGTCCAGGACAGGATTTCACATTTGCTCTTCTAGAAAATGCTACGAGGACCCTTTTCACCCTGAACCAACCTATTAAACCATTTCCCAACATCTTGAAAGTCTTCCTGTAAGAACGTCACGCTGCCAAAGCTTAGAACATCTGGTGGCCCATTTTTAAGACTTCCAAGATTGATTCTAATAACCCTGTCATGATTCACAAATAAGGTTTAAATGGATAAGGTTTATCTTCAGGGCTAAACATCCAATTCTGCCCCCCCTTCACCTAGAAATTTATCAACAGGCAGGTCCAGCCAAGGCTTAAGTTGTAAAATAAAAATATAAATGAACTTCCAGGGCCCAAGACTTCCCCAGAAAACATGCCCCCCTGCCCGAGAAACAAAGAGTAGGAGCAAATGGTCAGTTGGCACAATGTAGAGAAGTAACTAGTAGAGTGCCTCAGGGATCTGTACCAGGTCTGGGGTTGCTTAATGTATTATTCATTCATGATCTGGAGAAGGGAGTAAAAAGTGAGGTGATCAGATTTGCAGATGACACAAAGTTATTCAAGGTAGTTAAAACCCGAGCAGACTGTGAGGATTTGCAGGAGGATCCTGCAAGACTGGGTGACTGGGCACCCAAATGACAGATGAAATTTAATATCGACAAGTGCAAAGTGATGCACAGAGGGGAAATAAATAATCCAAACTCTGTGAACAAGGCTGGGTTCTAAATTAGAAGTGACCACTCAGGGAAGGGACCTTGGCGTCATTGCGGACAATACACTGAAACCCTCAGCTCAGTGCGCAGCAGCCGTCAAAAAAGCAAACAGAACGTTAGGAGTTATTTGGAAAGGGATGAAGAATAAAACAGAAAATATCACAATACCTCTGTGCGAATCTATGCTGCGATCGCACCTTGAGTACTGGGCGCAATTCTGGTCGCCCCGTCTCAAAAAAGAGATAGTAGAACTAGGAAAGCTAGAGAGAAGGGCAACAAAAATGGATCAAAGGTCTGGAACGACTCCGATATGAAATGGGGCTTGAGAGGCTGGAGAAGAGAGAACTGGGAGGGGCTAGGACAGATGTTTATAAAATCGTAGGTGGTGTGGAATGAGTAATAGGAAGAGATTATTTACTAAGGGTGTGCAGAGGGCATCCCGTTCATTTTCATTTTCATTTTAGTTTACAAAATCCCCTTTGTTTTTGGGTGGGGGGTGGGGTTGTAAACAACTGTGGAAGGGCGCCTAGCCNGTGCAGGCATGTAAAATTGGGACCCTTTATCACATCTTTCTGATATTTGGCAGGGATGATCATAAAAGTGTGTTATACAGCCCTGACAGATTTCATGTACACTGGTTGGACTACAAAGATGTTACAGTCAGACATGCATTTATAAGTTAATTATTTATACCAACAGGACCCTTTATCCAATCCTTCTGACAGTTGGCAGAGATAGTAAATATGGGATGGGGTATAAACTTGCCAAGTTTCATCTACATTAAATGTGAGGCAAAGAAGTTACAGCTACGAATGTATATGAAGATTTTTGCAAAATAATATAATTCAACTGCTTATAAAATTGAATTTCTTTATCCAATCTTTTTGGAATTTGGTACGCCTAATGCCTTCCAGTGGAAGTATAATCACTCCATGTTACAGTCAAATATAATGAAAAACAAAAAAGTTACAGCCAAAAATGTGTTTTCCATTGAAACCAATGGAAAACAAAAATTAGATATTTATAAAAACAAAAACAACAGATTTAAATAATGAAAATTAAAAATGAAAACGAAAAATGACATGGGCTCCAGGTGCACACTCTATAGAGAACCAGTGTTGCTTAAAGAATACTGTGTTGGATTTAAACCTGTGAGATCAGGGATCAAATCTCATCTTGGCCATGTTTGACCCTGGGCAAGTCACAACCTCTTATCCTCAGTTCCCCATCTGCCAAATCGGAATAACAATGAGCCACTTAAAAGTGCTGTCATGAGGGTGAACTAGATAAAGAATGTGAAGCATTCTGAACACTGAAAGAGTTGTATAAGAAGAAGCTGCCACCTTTTTATTGCACCCAAGTCTTTCCCTGTCCTGACAGAAACTCCGTGGATAGTGGCAGCACAGTACAAAAGACACCCAGTGTTGGCGGGACTGAGGAGAGCTTTCCCAGACAATGCCCCACTAGCGCCTGGCAGTGATAATCCGACTGGGATTGTCAGCTCTGTCTCGCGTATCAGTTTAATTACTCACACTCTTTCAAGAGATAAATCACTTAAGGAAGGCATTTTCCTGTGGATAATTTGAGAGTTTTTTGCAGGGTCCAGGACAGGATTTCACATTTGCTCTTCTAGAAAATGCTACGAGGACCCTTTTCACCCTGAACCAACCTATTAAACCATTTCCCAACATCTTGAAAGTCTTCCTGTAAGAACGTCACGCTGCCAAAGCTTAGAACATCTGGTGGCCCATTTTTAAGACTTCCAAGATTGATTCTAATAACCCTGTCATGATTCACAAATAAGGTTTAAATGGATAAGGTTTATCTTCAGGGCTAAACATCCAATTCTGCCCCCCCTTCACCAAGAAATTTATCAACAGGCAGGTCCAGCCAAGTCTTAAGTTGTAAAATAAAAATATAAATGAACTTACAGGGCCCAAGACTTCCCCAGAAAACATGCCCCCCTGCCCGAGAAACAAAGAGTAGGAGCAAATGGTCAGTTGGCACAATGTAGAGAAGTAACTAGTAGAGTGCCTCAGGGATCTGTACCAGGTCTGGGGTTGCTTAATGTATTATTCATTCATGATCTGGAGAAGGGAGTAAAAAGTGAGGTGATCAGATTTGCAGATGACACAAAGTTATTCAAGGTAGTTAAAACCCGAGCAGACTGTGAGGATTTGCAGGAGGATCCTGCAAGACTGGGTGACTGGGCACCCAAATGACAGATGAAATTTAATATCGACAAGTGCAAAGTGATGCACAGAGGGGAAATAAATAATCCAAACTCTGTGAACAAGGCTGGGTTCTAAATTAGAAGTGACCACTCAGGGAAGGGACCTTGGCGTCATTGCGGACAATACACTGAAACCCTCAGCTCAGTGCGCAGCAGCCGTCAAAAAAGCAAACAGAACGTTAGGAGTTATTTGGAAAGGGATGAAGAATAAAACAGAAAATATCACAATACCTCTGTGCGAATCTATGCTGCGATCGCACCTTGAGTACTGGGCGCAATTCTGGTCGCCCCGTCTCAAAAAAGAGATAGTAGAACTAGGAAAGCTAGAGAGAAGGGCAACAAAAATGGATCAAAGGTCTGGAACGACTCCGATATGAAATGGGGCTTGAGAGGCTGGAGAAGAGAGAACTGGGAGGGGCTAGGACAGATGTTTATAAAATCGTAGGTGGTGTGGAATGAGTAATAGGAAGAGATTATTTACTAAGGGTGTGCAGAGGGCATCCCGTTCATTTTCATTTTCATTTTAGTTTACAAAATCCCCTTTGTTTTTGGGTGGGGGGTGGGGTTGTAAACAACTGTGGAAGGGCGCCTAGCCAAGGCTCGGAGCCCTTTAATGGTGGCAAAGCGCCTAGCCAAGGCTCGGAGCCCTTTAATGGTGGCAAAGCGCCTAGCCGAGGCTCGGAGCCCTTTAACGGTGGCAAAGCGCCTAGCCGAGGCTCGGAGCCCTTTAAGAGCCAGCGCAGTCTGTAGTGCTGACGCAATCCTGACTATATGATCAGACTCAGGCCGGTGCTGTGGTACTGGAGCGCTTGTGGCTGTAGGATCACATAATCAGACAATCACAAGACAATGCCTCTAAGACTTCTGGGGGATATAAGGAAGTTAGTCAGTCTAGCTGAGGAGGCCGACAGAGAAGGAACTCCCTGCAGGGCTCTCCTTTCTCTACGCGAGCAACCAGAAGCCTTAAGGGTTTGTGAGCAGACCTGGCTTCCCCACACTTTTCTCTACTCCAGGGGCACATGTTGGAAAGGGCTTTTCTTTCTCCCAGGAGAACCGAGGTGTACCGCCTTTCCCCCCATCGAACTGCACTAGTTTGGGGTGACTCGGGAGGCTCCCTGAACAATTCCCTTGAGTGCTACGGGTCTCTGTCAGTAAGAAGGAGCCTCAATGGACTCCTCTAGGACTCTTTACGGAGGCACACCGGGGACCCATCAGGGGGGTTCACGCACATGGGAAGAGGCCTCCTCAACCCTGCTCAAAGCTGAGCGGTGCATGGGCTGGTGAGATGCAGGGAGCCGTCAGAAGTTCGGAGCAGAGATGCAGCTGCCCAGCCAGTTGGGGTGAGCTAGCCCGGGCCTAGGGAGTTGGGTAGCCCATTGGGTCATGTTCAGGTACCAGTTTGTGCCAGAACGCAACCAGGTCGAGTCGGGCACCCCAAATTTAATGGCTTCAATTCTGAAATGAATTCCTGTGCCCAGGGCGGGCCTTAAGGATTGCTGGGCCCAGGGTGGGGGAGAAATGTGGGGCCCTTCTTCACGGCCAGTGGGTCATGGGGTGCTCCCAAGCTCAGGGGGCACTCCCCGGCTCAGTCTAAGGGCGCTACCTGGGCCTGGGCTTGAGGACGGGCAGAGGGGGCCCTCCCCTCCGCCCATCCCCAAGCCCAGCCATTTTCCGGGGTACTTACCCTATCCGCCACTGCCTACGGCTCTGCCGCTGCTGGCCTAGGCCCTGCATCGGGCCAGCTCCTGGGTCGCGCCAGGCACCACAGCAACTTGAATTTGCTGCCGCCTATGTCCGATGCCACCGGAAGGTGCTATGGGCCCCTCCCTCACTCCCTGCAAGAGGCTAGGAGCAGTGGTCAGGAACTGGGGCCCTCGAGTGTGAGGCCCCCCAAAGAAGCAGGGCCTGGGGCGGCCACCCTGAACTGCCCTGCGATAAGGCAGGCCCTGCCTGTGCCCGACCCTTCCCTTCAGATGGACAATTCGGAGACCGTCTAAGGGCCTGTTCGCCGCAATGCTGAAGCGCATGTGATGCTAAGTCTGCAAAAATCACTTAGAGGCAGGAGCTAGCGGAAGGCTCCGCATCATGGGACTTGTCTAGGAGCCCACTGGTAAAGCCTAGAGGACTGTGGGAGGTGACAAGCTGGGTCAATAGGGTATGTACGGAGACAGACTGCCTTCGGAACGCCACTGTGCAGAAGGACACTTATGGGAAAGATCCCCAGTTGATCTGGCTTCTTGAAGCGTGCCGAGATTGATCCCCTTTGGGGCCACTCTATCACAGTGCGAACAAGCCTTCCTGCTGTGGCAGATCCCGGTTGTGTGGCTGCAGTCTGGGGGCTGAAAGGGCACTGGTTACACCTTCTTTTGGAGAGAAGTTAGCAGTTTGTAAGTGGGTGCAAAGAGGTTAACTGACATTCTTGAGTGACCAGCGAGGCAGGGTTTCCCCATCCCACATAAAGGGTTGGGGTAGGGAATGAAGGGAGGGATGTCCCCTGAGCCCCAAATTCAAGAAGGGGGGATATGTGCCCTCCATCTCTCTCATCTGGAGCTGTTCCCCAAGCCCCTTCTGTGTCATTGTGGTGCAGAGAGAGCAAGGGAGGGCTCTTAGATTTGGCTTTCAACCACGATCTTTGCTTTGCGTGTTTGGTCTTGACCAAGATCACTATGCAAATCCCAAAAGCCGGGGGAAGAGAGTCGTCACGTCAAACTGAAAATGCATCTGAAAGCCAAAACTGTACGCTGGTTGGAGGCTGTTTTTAACTCAACCCTCACCCAAATGAAAATAAAGCAAGATATAAAACAATGATCCAGTTAAACCTTCTCATTACACGTTCCCGTCAGCACCTTAGTCACCCCGCGCGGTGTGCACTTTCTGCCCCTGCGGGGAATGGAAGCGTTCCTACCCGCCCATCCCAGACACGAATGCCAAATAACACTGCTGGGGCTGCCTCTGAGTGGATGATGCATAGTATGTGGGGGATCATCATTTCCTTCTGGCACTGGCTCAAAGCCCATGCACTGTGAAAGAAGAGCGAAGTAGGTCATTGTTAGTCATTACCTTGTGGAGCCCCCTCCTCCCCCCCCCCAAATGGGATACCCAGTGATATTGTGGTCATTTTCCCTCAGGACCCAACACTTGGTACCCAAAATGTACCCAATCAGGTCAACTGAAATGCCACTCTTTGTCTGGATTTTCTGACTTCTGCTCCAAGATTCTCCAAGTGTTTTTTTTTTTTAAATCAGTGCGTAGAGCTGAAACGAGAATGAAATTCATTCTCACAAGAATCTCGCGAGAAACTCAAGAATCAAATCATCTCAAAAATACTGCCCAAAGGTCTGTGCCTGCGCAAAATGGACATGCATGCGCAGAACAGGCCTGGTGGCCATTTTTAAACATGCACCAACCATGTTTGGGGTTCTCGAGAATCTCGCGAGAATGCCCAATTCTTGCGAGATTCACAAAATGAGAAAATATCGTTGAGAAGCCTATTCTCGACGAGATTTTTGAGAACGGCGTCATCTGGTTTCAGACCTAGTGGTTACCTGAGAACCAAACCAACCAGTCATTTTTGGTATTCAGGTAATGATCTGGTTGACCAAAGTGACTGATAATTCAGACATTACCCATGAGTAGCAAATGAGCTGCCCGTTTCAACTCTAGTCTTGTGCCTAGAAGTGAATTTCACTCCTAACATGACACAGCAGTGGGTGAAGCTAGATGAGACGGTGGGGAGACTACCACGCCTTGGGCAACCTAACCATATCTCTCCTTGGGCAGCCGGGCCACGCAATGTAGTGCATCGCACAGCCAGATGTTTCTCCCGCCTCATGCAGGGGGGAGGGGAATTCCAAGGACGTGTCATGGAACAGCCGTACCCCAATGGGGGTAAAGCTGCCCAGGGTGGGCCCAAGTCTCTTCTGCCAGCCACACAGCGAGCTCAGTGGTGGGGTTGTGAGTGACGGGCACCCATCCTGCGTGGCCACGTCACAGTCAGGGGTGGGATTTTGGTCCAGTCAAGGGAGGGAGGCGGTGCAGGGCCGGGCACATGCTCATTTGGTGGTAGCTCCAACAGGGGCTGGCTCAGCCAGCTTCTGCCAGCAGCTTCTGACTCTGGCACCGCCGCATGGTAGCAACTATTGCACACCGCAGGGCCGCATGGCGGTCGGGCTGTCCTCGCTTGTGTGGAGAAACCCAGAAGCAGCAATGCGTTACTGCTCAGCCAAGTCGTGTCCATGTTAGCTGGTCCCTAGCTGTTATTAGTTGGCCCACAAATGAATTTTACTCGTTGTAAATTGCTGCCAGTTGGGAAGCAGATTTAAAACAAAGAAAAGGAATTCATTTTTTGCTCAGGCAACGTAGAGTTAACTTATGGAAATTGTTATCGGAAGACGCTGTGAAGGCCAATAGCATTTCTACAAGGCCAGGATTGGATACGTCCGTAGCAGATAGGTCCATAAATTGCTATTAATCAAGTTGGTTAATGGGAACACCTAATCTCTGACTGTCAGGAGCTGGGAGTAAGAAGTAGAAAATGGATCACTCCATTATGACTTCGGTACTTTTCTGAAATGACAGAGGGTGGCTGGCCGCTGTTGGAGACTGGGCTAGATGGACCACTGGTTTGATCCAGTGTGGCACTGACTATGTTCTTATGAACTGCCCCTTACACTCTCTTCCTCTCCCTCTCTCTTACACACACACACACACACACACACACACACACACACACACACACACACAGCATTTCTAGACAAGCACCTCCCCACCCATCACACCCCCACCATTTCTGGGAAGAAGAAAAAAAAAACATGCCATTTTGTATTTCGCCCCCGGGCTGTAGAAAAGGCCTCGCCCAGATGCTACTGAAACCAAAGAGGCTCCCATTGACTTCAACGGACGTTAGTTCAAATCTGAAGCTGGCAATGGTAATGGAAGCTACATGAATGGCCAAAGGTACCAACATTTCAGGGAAAGAGGGGACTTGCTTCCCCAGTCCCCACACATGCACTTTGGACTGTTACTTCACCGCTTGGAACTGCACCTCTTAACACCCCTTTGAGGCATTAGCACAGCCCTCACTCAGAGGGAAGAAAGCGCCACCTACAGAATTACCAAATCAAATCTTATTGCGGCAACAACATTGCCTCTGCCGATCCCCTGTCCGTGAGCCAGCTGTGCCCAACCCTGCTTATGAATGAGCTCACCGCCCAAAGGGTTAGGGCTGTTCTGGGACACCATTGCCTCATCTGTAAAAATAGGGAAGACAGATGGGTGGCACCAATCTCTTCACGCACGTTGGCTCTCAACCCTCCCTCAGATTTTAAATATGTAAAAACTGCCTGAAATATGCCAATTAGACATCTGCCTGCAGCGTATGTACACACCTTGCCAAGGTGGTGGGCAAATGGAGCTATGGAGACAAGGATATATCAGATATCTTCTCCTGTGCATCATGTACTATGAGCAAAGCCCTCTTCCATCCTAACTGCATCCCAGTCACTGTAGCTCCTGCATGGGTTGCTACTGCTGGGCATCTCTGTAGACCATGGGTGAAAACAGACATGGCACTAACCACCCTTTAACCACCCTTGGGGGTCATTTATGCAATTTGCAGGGCTGCACAGGGCACCAATACAGTCCTGCCACATGCATAAATAACCACCAAGGGTGGTTAGCATCATGTCTGTTTTCACCCCATACCTCCTCGATGCCTTGGTAGGACAAGATCGAGCTGAACTATGCAGCGCTGTGAGGTGTAGCATGCTAATATCATCGACGCCCAGAGCCCTGCTAAAATTGCTTTGGGAAAGCATGATGTTTGCTTTTGAGATCATAATCAAAGACGTTGCAAATGAGCTGGCTGAGGTTGTTACCTTTGGGGCTTTTCTCTAAAGTATATTTCACACTCTCCAGAATTTCTGAAAACAAAGCACGTCATTTCATATTTCACCCCTGTGTTGTAAAGGCCTCACCCAGATGCTACTGAAACCAATGAAGAGGCTCCCGTTGACTTCAATGGACGTTAGATCAAATTTTGCATAGCCCGGTTTCCTGCAAAGGTCTCAAACAGACTCACAGTGACAGCTTTGGGGATTGGAGGTGGGGGGTCGGGGAGACGGTTTATTAGGAATTGATTAAGCAGTTTGGTTATTATGAATCAACTAAGTGGTATTGGCCATGGTCAGAGACACAGGCTGCACGAGGCCTGAACAAACTCAGTTCACCTAACTTGAAACATAGGCCTCAGGCTGGCACAGACAAAAGAGGCCCATAAGAAGGAGAAGTCGTAAATAACTCACACTCTAGCAGGAAGACTGTATTTCCAAGGCCGTACCAACTACCCCAGATGGCCACTATCTCTAATAAAGAAGGCTTGAAAGAGATAGGGAGGTAACCTGAAAGGGTCAGACCGGCAATTAAGCAGTGGAGAAGGAGAAACTCCCCAAAAGTAAAAGTAGTTTTAATGAGATCAAGTCAGCTTATTCCTGCACCTGGTATGATCAAAGAGGGGACCCTGCAACATGTATCCCTAATAAATAAAGCTATAAAAGGGAAAGCCCATTCCCTTACCATTTGTCATTGATGCTAACGGCCACTAGCATTTGCAAGTGAGTCGCGTGGGTCTTTGACCGTAAACGACGCCCTCAAAGATCCAGAGAGACTCCTACCCAGCTGCCTGCTGGGCCCCCTCCCCTTCTCCTCTAAACCAGCCTGCGTCTCGGACTCTGCCTCTGATACGTAAGATATCCTGGGTTACTGGGGTTCGTAACTGGTAACGCTGCCATGTCCAGATGTTAAGTGTCTATCCAATAAAATAGAGTTGTACCCACATACTTTGGCATGTTTATTGGCAAACTTCGATCCCATTTGGGGTAAATTGAGGCACGCTGCCTCATTTATTTCCTAACAGGTTCCCATGTAACAGATGAGGAAACCAAGGCAGAGAGAAGTGAAGTGACATGTCCAAGGTTGTATCTCAGAGACAGAACTGGAAACAGAGAACAGGAATCCTGGATCACAACTTACTCAGCAGTCTTACTGCTAGTTAACTCTGTCTCCCACAGCCAGGTGTATTGATGTACCTCATTTAAAGAAGGACACTGACAAACTGGAACTGGTTCAGAAGCAGGTGACAGAGATGATAAAGCATCTGGAAAGCAAGTCTTATGAGGAAAGACGGAAGAAACTAGGTATGTTAAATGTTTCGCCTAGAGAAAGTTAGGAGGAAACATGATCGCAGTCTAAAAATATCTAACAGGCTGCCGCAGAGGAGATGCTTGAGATCTGTTCTCCATTATCACAAAGGGCAAGACTAGAAATAAGGAACTTCAATTACAAGAAAATAGATTTTGGTTAAATATTAGGGGAAATGTCCTAACAGTAAGAACTGTGCAGCAATGGGGAAAAGGTTGCCTAGGGAGGTTGTAGACTCTTTCTTGCTGGAGGTTTCCAAAATGAGGCTGGGCAGCCAACTTTCAGGGATGTATGTTGTAGCTGTGGACTTCCTACATCCAAGCAAGGGATTGAACTAGCTGACCGTTGAATCACTCCCAACTCTATGATCCTATGAGGTGTAAGGCAACAATGACATCCGAGTGAGAGGAAAAGAAGTGGATAGGCTGGCCAGCCTGGTGCTTGGCTTGGACAGGTTCCTTCTTTCTTTAAAGTAGGTTCCCCCTATAGAGCAGTGTCATCCTTTTGGCAGCTCAGGAACCTGATCTGACCCATCTAGCCCATCAAGTGGAATGGAACGTGGTTCACCCTCTTCCAAGATGTTTGCATTGTGAGTGTTGGTGGAAGCCATCAGCCAGGGAAGCATGCATTGTGACTGGAGACAGAGCGGCCGCAATTTTACTTCTCCTAGTTGGCACTAGACAGAAGCCTTGTTCCTTTGATTGTATTTCCTTTCTCCAACTATCCAGGCCTAAGGGATTTCTTCCCTATGAGTTTCCTAAGGTACTAGATCAACAGGGACCCTAGCACTGGCCAAGGGTGACAACTTTCACGCCTGAAAATGGGAAAAGGGGGGTTCAGTGGTGCTTACACCCCCTTTCCGCTGGAGCTGGTTTCAAATTGGATCAGAAGCAAGACCCCAAAAGCTGCCCATTCCCTTGCAAATCTTACAATTCCCCTACAAATCAAGCCATCTCACCTCTAGGTTTCTATATTCTTTAGGGGTGTGCATCAGGGCTCCATGTCATTTTTTGTTACTGTTATTATTTTCGTTATTAAAATGTGTTGTTTTATCGTTATTAACAAAATGTCATTTTTCATTATTGTTATCGATATCGGTACTGATTTACAATGAAAATGTTGTTTTTGGTATCGTTACTGGTATCGATAATATCAATACCAAATATGTACAGTATGTGATCTCATTATACAAAACTTAACCTAAATCTAACCTATATTTATACAACATGCCTATCCTATAATCCTAATATATATATAATAAAACAGAGTAGCCTAACTACCGATATAATATCTAATCTCTCTATATACGTACACAACTAATATCTATCTAAATCTAAGGGAGACAGGGGAAGGGAAAAGGAAAACTATTATTAATAGGGGTGTGCATGTTGTTTTCATTATTACAATAACGATAATAAAAATTGTCTTTTTCATTATATTCATTGCAACAACGAAAACAACAAAAAATAATAACAAAAATAGAAACGAAAACAACTTTTTGTTTTTGAAATAAAGGGGAAAACTGGAAAACATATTTCTGTCTATAACTTTTTTGATTCTTATTCAATTCTGATGAAACATGGGAAGATTGCAACCCCAAAGGAGGGCACTATGTGTACCACTTTGTGAAAAGATTAGATAAATGAAACTGATTTTAGAAGAAATTGAATGTTGTGATTTTAAGAAAAGCTCCATACACATTCATGGCTACAACTTCTTTACCTTCCATCCAATTTGCATGAAGCTTGTGAATATTATGTCACTCCACAAGCTTAACAATCCTGCCAATTTTCAGAAAGATTGGATAAATGGTCCTGGTGTTATAAGACAATTAGATTGAAAATACATTTCCAGTTGTAACATTTTAATATTCCATCCTGTTTACAAGATGTTTATCACATCTTTCTGATATTTGGCAGAAATGATCATGAAAATGTGATATACATCCCTGCCAAATTCCATGTACACTAGCTGGATTACGAAGATGTTGCGGTCAGACATACATTTATAAGTTAATTGATTATACCACCAGGACCCTTTATCCAATCCTTCTGAAAGTTGGAAGAGATAGTAAATATGGGAAGGGGTATAAATGTGACAAGTTTCATCTGCATTAAATGTGAGGGAAAGAAGTTACAGCTAAGAATGTATATGAAGATTTTTGCAAAATAATATAATTCAGCTGCTTATAAAATTAGATTCCTTTATCCAATATTTTTGGAATTCGGTACACTTAATGCCTTCCATTGGAGGTATAATCACTCCAAGGTTCAGTCCAATATAATGAAAAACAAAAAGGCACCAGGGGTGGAGACCAGGGGTGGTTTCAGGGCCAAATGATACCGATACCGAAAAAAATATTTGATTTCGGTATTGATTGCGCTATTTTCGGATGTTCAGCCGAGTTTGGCCGAACTGAACTCCGCCAAGCCGAACAATCGAACCCGAACTCGGGTTTTGAACTGAACGACCGAACATCCAAACCGCGTTCTGTTTGCACATCCCTAATCCAGGGGCAGACATGTGCCAGGAGAGAGGCCTCAGGCCTGCAGTAGGTAATGATCCATCCATGACAAGGGCACAGCTGATATCTCCCCCACAAACAGACCCCTGCCCCAAGGCTGGTGCAAAACACAAGGTCTAAGCTATGTCCCCCCTGATGCGTCAGACCGCTGACCATCTGGGACAGGCCCATGGTTGCTATGGCGGCCATTAATTCATGCTCCGCATCCCTAAAATCGGCATCAGCGTGGATGTTGAAGTCCCCCAAGAATATCGTCTTCGGGGACCGCAACACCACCCTCGACACCAGATCCGCTAGAGCATGCAGGGAGGCCGCCGTACAGGTAGGCACACGGTATACAAACAGCACTCCCAAACTGTCCCCTGCCAAAATCAAATACCAGATGGAGACCCTCAATACCCACTATGGATTGCACCAGATACCTCCAAACAGCCCAATCCTCCCTAAAAATAATGGGTACACCGCCCCCCCCTCCCCTCCCCCATCTCTCCAACCTTGGTTGATGCTGCACGGAATACCCAGCCGGAACAAGTTCAGCCAAGGTAGTCACCGACTGAGTGTCCAGCCAGGTTTTGTGATACATACGAGATCAGCTGCATGGGTCCAGGATCAATTCCAAAGCATGGTCAGGGGCCCTCTGATCAGGAACCACCTGCCCTACTGCTAAAGGGGTAGCGAGAGGGACAGATAATAAACACCTGTCTCTCTGCACAGCTCGAACGTTCCCCCAGTAGGGACCATACATCCCTCCCCCATCATAACACCAATGGTTGTGTCAACCCCACCCCTCAATCGGCCCCAGCCCCCCTCTGACTGCCCCGCCCTGGTCGAGGGGAGAATTCCCACTCACCCCCTCATTCCCAGCTCTTACCTTCCCCGCTCCATAACGCAATCCCTTTCCGCATTCCACATCCCCCCAACCACCCCACAATATACCCACCCCACTATATAATCCCCCCCAAAAATCTCCCACAAACACCCACTGACACTAAAATAACACTAAAAAAATCCCCACACCCCAGCCCCTCCAGGCCCCACCAAGGGCGACACCCAAGGACCCTTTGATGCGGCCCTTAGGCGCGTGCCTGCGGCGCTGCCGGCAGGTGCACTTGCTTTAGAGTCCCTGCCGGGGCCGGCACCCCACTGGAAGCTGCGGGGAAGGTCCTTAACCCGCCCCCCTGTTCCTCTGCCACCAGGAGGGGGGTAGAGTCCCAACTTGACCGACTCCCAGCCACTGCAAAATGAGTGGGCACAGTGGTGTGGTGGTGGTGGGGGGGGGGCAAACCCAGCTGGCTCCCAGCCCCCTGGAGCAGGATGGAGGTGGCAGCTGGCAATCTATATGTCTAGAATATATATCTATATCTAAACTATACTACCTATCTATATATAATGCATAGGGGGGGAGACGGGCAGGAGAAAAGGGAAGGTAAAATGTAGGGTATGACGAAGGAAAGGCATTAATACAATGAGGACTAGGGAGGATTTTTTTGTGTGCAAGCGCCACAGTTCTGTAAACACAACCGGACAAGCAGAGCTCTCACAGAACGGAGAGAAAAAGCCTGGCCCTCCCATTATAAAGGGTTGCAGTGCCCTCCCCCAGAGCCTCCCTGATTGGTTGTGGGAGGCAACAGGCATTGAGCAATCACAGAGTGCCATGAGACTCCTGGGGCCTGCTTGCGCTGCTCATTGGCCAGCGATACATCCATCAGATACTGCTGAGCTGCTCACCCCCTCCCAACACAAGCACAGTTTTCAACCCTGTTTAGGGCTCTGAGATGGCTGCTCCCTCCTCCCCTCTCCACATTTTCCCTCCAAAACCCAACTGCCACAGCACTAATAATAATGACAACGATAACGACGTTGTCATTTTCGTTATCGTTGTCATGATCGATTGTCATTTTTGTTATTGAAATAACAGTAACGAAAATGACAATTGTCGTTATTGTTATTGTAATAACAAAAACGACATGCACGCCCCCTACTAGGAGCCATACGGTCGATGGCCTCAGTCAGCACAGAATTCCAAAAAAACCACAAGGTCATTGAGCGAATGGTCATCGAGACCAGAGAATACATCCCCAAGAGCATTCCGGAACCTCTCTGGTTCCATAAGTCTCTGGCGGGGGGCGGGGTGTGTGTGTGTGAACCAACTAAGCCGGTTCGAATCCGCCCATTTCATGACTCTATCTTGCCAATCCCTAGTTTGGGAGTTTAGCCAGGTAGAGCACCTACACAAGCAGAATTCTCCTGGACTGGTACCAGTTCATCATTGTGGAAGGAAAGCAAACTAGCCCGGCTGGGAAGTTACAAGGTCCCAGAAAGAGAGATTTGGACTGAGCCTCTATCATTGGACGGTTTCTAAGAAGAGGCTGGATGAGCAAATTGGAATGAGATCGTTCTGGCAGATGCTGCCGCAACTAGAGGGATGGGATCAATCACCCTTGCCGGCCCTTCCAGGTATATGCTTTTATAGGGACCTCGGAGGCCAACCATTTCATACCTTCAAATCTCTGCTTAAAACTCACCTCTTTTCCTCTGCTCTGTCTGACTCTTTATCCTGCTGAGCCACTATTCCTAGACCTACGATCGGTTTACCCTTATCCTTGCAACATGGACCTGCCTGCTGTCATTCTCATCGTAACCAAGCCAAGTACGTGCACCTGAGACCTCGCATCTTCATGAATGTTAGACCCCTTGTCTCTCCCTCTGTTCCCCTTCCTAAGTCTCTCCCCCAGCTCCTGTCTCTCAGATTGTAAGCCCTAGGGGCAGGGACCGTGTCTATTTTATTACTTTGTAAAGTGCCAGGTACACTGCTGGCTCTATATAAATGTTTGTTAATAATAATACTAATAATAAACAGTCCAGCCCTATGCACCAGTACTGTATTCCCCCATTCCCGAATTGCCCACCTAGAAACATCCATCTGCTGAAACAGTCAACGCTGTGTTTGTGTTCGCTGGCAAGCGAGACCAATGGCCCAGGAAAAGGGGTGTGGAGGGATCAGCGCCTGGAACAGGTACGCTGTTTAATTAAACTAATCCCCATGGCATTCCGATCCCTAGTGGGTGTGGAAATCTTGACGTTTCCTTTTCATTCAACAGACAGGATGCTTGTTTTCCCCATTAGGACAATGCAAAAGAGCCGCAAAAATTCCACAAGTTCGGCCTGGGTCCCTGGAAACCAGCCTGGACATGCTAGGCCGCAGCAATAAGAAACATTCTCTTCAGAGAAAGAGAGACCGTTTGGGCTGGGTTGAACCAGGCAAGGCTTTCACTAGGGCAGTCTGGCCCTCCTCCCTGCCAGCAAACAGAGCAGGGAGCCACTCACCCACTGAAGCTGCACTTCTGGGCAAAAGGAGACCCCAGGGCCTTTAGTTGGTTCAACGCTTGCCCTGTTCTAGTCGTTTTAGTCATGAGAACATAGTCAGGGACAGTGGCATTTACTGGGTAAGACCAATGGCCCATCCAGCCCAGCATCCTGTCTCCAAGGACGGCTAGCTGCAGTTGCCCCAGGAGTATGCAGCAGGTGACTATGGGGTAGTCCATTCCCTGCCATTCTCCCCCTGACCAATCCAACTAGTAGCCCTTGAATGGATCTGGCTTTCAAAAATTCATCCAGTCCCTAGTTGAAGGAGCAGCCAACGTCCAGCCATGGAGTTCTACAACATGAACAGTATTTCAGCATCTCATGTTGGGGCCACAATTCTGGTGTTCGGAAACGACTACTATTATTGATCATTTCTATAGCGCTGCTAGTCGTACGCAGCGCTGAAACCGATAAAAACGTCTCCAGGCAGCTCCCGTTAAAGGCACTGACATCAGGTAAGATACTTCTAACGTGGCCCTTGGTTGGTCAAAGCGTTTCTACAAAGGGAAGGAAATGAATGAAGCTGCACAAGGCTTGGCATCTCAGGTCATGACCTAAAATAACAGCCCTCTGGCATTTGGGACACTCCCCTATCAGGACTGCCAGTAAATGCCCCGGCAATCCCAATGTGCCTTCATCCCTGTCATCATGCTATCCTGGGCATGAGTAGTGGATAGCGCCCAGCCCCCATAAAACATGTGCATTCCTGGCACGTCGCCTCTCTCACGGCAAGGTCACCAGTAACGATGAGGGATTCTTTGCCTGCTGCACAAGCAGAGGAATGTGGGGGAAACATGATCGTCCGCTCAGAGCTGGAACTGATCTCAGCAAAACAGTCAGTAATGGACAACCATGAAGAGGTCCAGGCCCAGGACTTAACTGCTGCTCGTGAGCATTTCTCGCTATGTTGAGCACCGGGATGGAGATCTCGACAAGAAATACTTTTTTTTTTTTATTGCACAGGCGCAAATGGCCGCCGCCCTTAACCAAGATGGCAGCGATAGCATCTTCGCCAGTTTGGTTAAGGACAGCGGATTGCACATGCACAAAATGGTGGCTACCCTAAACCAATATGGCAGCAACACTATCGCTGCCATTTTGGTTAAGGGTGGTGGCCATTTTGCACATGTACAGTGATTCACCACCACCACCACCACCACCACCGAGAACTTGGTGAAGATATCCTGGTGTTCGGTTCGTCCTGGGATGAACCAAACATCGGGATTTCAATGAGATTCCTCGCTTTTCTGAGATCTTGTTTCAGCCCGACTTGGGTTTAGAGGAGGGGACAAAACTATTGGTAGCATTTTCTAGTGAGGACTCATTCACACAATGCCCTTACTTCATTGAGAAACCCACCACTTGTTCCTTGATCTGTGTTTGCCTTGTCCTGGAGCAACACATTCACACAACAGCTGATTCCCCTACATTTCATTACCCTCTCCCTATTTCTATGTGGTATTTCCCACAATGCAAAGGGCCTGCAGGAATGGCCTTGGGATAGCCTTACATTCAGTGCTCTAGACGTAGTACAGAATATGGGGAAGAGAAGGGATTAATTGGTATTTTACTTTTTTGGTTAACTGCTGTGGTATCCAATCTGGTAAGCAATTCGATATCCAGAACGTTGCATTATTATCTTTGGTTACAGAATTATCTATCCAGCTCCGCACTAAAGCTGACATCTAAGTCACCAACCCCACTTGTGTCTGCATGTGTGTTTTGTGTTCAAACTATGCAAGTCTCCACACTACAGAGGTAGAAAGCTGAGGAGAATCCGTTCGTTAGAACCAGTGGGGGAATTTTCAACCAAAGCTTTTTTTAACGAATGCTGTTTTGGCTGGGTGGAAAATCCGGGAAAATCTCTTTTCCCGTGAAATATGTTTTGGTGGACAAATTTCATCTTGGGTGCAATTTAACTGGAAACCATCCACAGGGTTGTTGACATACATAGAAAAATTGGCTGTAGCAGAGAGTTCTGAAATTTTCTGTGAGGCAAAAAGAACTTTTTCTAAACAGTCTGTTGGGCAGCATCGGGTTTGGCTGGAAACACCATGGAAACAAGCACTTTTCTCCTCATGCCTCTGTACTTCTCTGGGTGTTTTTACACACACATTTCTCCTGCATGTTTGCTGTTACATCCTGAACTTTCTATGTGTCTAAATCACTCACCCAGATCCTAAACATCCGGCTCTTTGAACTTCTGCATAGAACTTCTCCCAGAACTTTTGTGTGTAAAAAGTTCTCCTGGTAAAATGCTTTGCTCCAGGCAGCTGTGGTCACTTGGTTTCCATGGCAGCCTGTCACATCTACAGCTGCGGCTAGTTTAGGCTGCCTCAGGGCAGTGTGTGTGTGAAGAAGGCATCTGGAAGGCATCTCCAGAAATGGGAAGTGACATCATAGAACCTCCAGGAAGGCTCAGTTCCAACTTGATTCTGAATAAGTGGAGTCGAGATGCCATAATTTCCCAGAGCCATCTTGTAGCTAAGGTGTGGGACTGGGAGAGTCAGGACTCACTCTGCTGTTGGCCTGGTATGTCCCTCCCAGCAACCGCACCTTAGGTGGGGCCACACTGATTTTGCAAAAGAAAAAAACTACAGTCCCCCTTGTTAGTGCAATGCGCCATTTCAAGAGGCTACTGCCAACAGAGCCCTCTCCCCAAGAGCACACACCGCCAAGAGACCCCCCCCACGTGAAGCGGTCGCTAGAGCAACTCCACACAGCTAACTCACTGCCAATAAAGCTGACTCCCCACCCACCCTGCCAAGCTGCCACCACCACGATCCTTGGGGGAGTCGCTAGATGGGGTGTAGGTGACGGTGTGCTTGTGGTAGAGTTGAAAGAAGTATTTGAAAAAGTGGGTACATGCATCAAAATTTTGGTATTTGCTCCATCCTGGTAATGTCAGCTGCTAATTGGCATGGGGGGGGGGGGAGCAACAGGCACTTCATTCATTTTTACAAAATCCCCTTTGTTTTCAGGGGGTTTCGTAAACAAAACCGTCCATTTTGGGGGGAGGTCCATTTTTAAAATTATTATTTCATTAAAAATAATTTAAAAATCTTTGTGCATGCAAAAAACGGCTGCCACGCCGTTCTGAGCATGCACAGTGTTTTTTGTGTTTTTTTAAAACTTAAAAATAATTTTTTTAAAAAAATAATTAGCGTGCATGTGTAAAAATGGCCACCGCAGCCATTCTGCAAATACGCGACTTTTCCCAAAATGGCGCCAGCAGCATCGGTGCCATTTTGGGAAAGGGTGCGCAGCGGCCTCAGCAGCCATTCTGAGCATGCGCAGTGATTTTTTAAATTATTTTTATAACCAAAAATGGACGGCTTTTTTCGTTTTCATCCGTTTTAGTTCCCTTTGTCCGATTGTTTCCGTATTTTAATTACTAAAAACAAACGGGGCTTTGTTCGTTTTAATAACTGGGGAAAAAAAGAAAATTAATTGCACACCCCTAATTGGTACCACGGGCTACCGGATATATTGATTTTCCAGTGACCAGCACCAATTTTCCAGCTTCAAGTACTGATTCCAGTACCGATTTACCAGTCGGTAAAATAGCACGCCCAGGCTGGTTTACGGGTCTCTAACGTTGCTTCTCTGGCTGAGCCCACCATCAGCCCTCCCATTGCCGTTGTGGTACTGAGGTCACAGTCCAAGGCCCAACTAGACAAACACCTGCATCCCCGGGCATCTCCCCTTCACTCTTGCAGGGAGGGATCCCTCGCAGAGGCTGCCTCCCCAACACTTCACTCTCCCCCTGCCTCTCTCACGTGTATCAAATGCAGACCTCAACGATTCTCTGGCAACCGCATTCCTTGAAAGGTAGAAGAGGTTAACACACGGCCCGGCACCA
The DNA here is from genome assembly GCA_003113815.1 of Sphenodon punctatus. NCBI lineage: Eukaryota > Metazoa > Chordata > Lepidosauria > Sphenodontia > Sphenodontidae > Sphenodon > Sphenodon punctatus. The sequence goes on from QEPC01009702.1 coordinate 2,360,834, forward strand.
AAGAAAACAGCCTCCGGGGCAACCTCATGGCTAATTTACATCGAAGGGGTGAGCTACCTATTCTCCACTCACCAAGAGCGCAATCACAGGCAGCCTTGTCACATTCTGTGTTGTAGCAGCCCTACAACGGACGGTGTCCATAGAAAAGGACATCCATAGAAAAGGCTGCATACCCACCGCTGGCGCACGCCGATCCCCCCAACCACCTCATCCGTGCAAAAACAGCCACGGGGGGACGGGAAGGGGTCCTCAGTTTTCACTGCCTTTTCCAGCCCTCATCTGAAAGCAGCGACTGAAACTGCATGCCAAGTCTTCTCCTTGGAAGTTAACCAGCAGGAGATGGGGTTTTTCTTGGTTCATGCTTAGCCGTGCCGCATGATCAGTGGAGCCGTGACCGTGGCCAGTTAGATCTGGGAATTCATGGCTCCAACACCCTGATATGTGAGTGTCTTGATCATGATTTGCATTCAAGCTCAAATCTTTACCTCCCTTCCACTTGTTACCTCGGTTCTTAAATCTGGATGCACATTGAACATTGGTCAACAGGCCCAGGGGCCATTTTCTGGTTGAGAGCCGGAACAAAATTAAAAAGCCAGGTAGTGCCAATAGCTCTCCCTTTCTGCTGGTGTTGGCTGGGATGAGTGCACAATCTTATTTTGGCGCTTGCTAACATGGGAAATGGGAAGGAGACAGGCCAATGGAAAGATGGCAGCTGTACTGCCCAAATATCAGCTATTAGGGTACCTGTCCCGGTACCAGGGTTCTGATTGGGTAACTAACCAGCTACTCACAAAGGTAGGCAATATCTGCAGATATTGACTACCCGTTTCAGTGCTAGTTATGAATTCTTAGCCTTGTCCTTGCCAAACTCCTAGGTTTTAATTTCTGCTCTGACTCTCAGTCTGATACAGCTCTGATCTGGCCACTGCATGGTGTCTTGCTTGGACGACAGGTGACCCTTTGGATTTTGACTTTCTGGCTGACCATGGGGATGGTGGACATGGATCCAGGTGTGACCTGACTCCGATTCCCTGACCTCATGCAAGGTGCGTGCAATTCATATTGTTTTAATTAAATAGAAAAATGAAGGGAACCCCATTCATTTTCATAACTAAGGTAACGAAAATGAATGAATAAGCAGATGACATTTGTTTGATTTCATTCATTTTAATTTTAATTTTTCATTTTATTTTAATAATAATAATTTAGGAAAGCGAATGGACCAGCTGTCCCAGCTCAAAGCCCCTCTTAATTTCTCAGAGCCACATCAGGTGGCAGGATAGAGCTGACCTTTCCACCCCAGAGCTGCCCAAGAGGATCCCTCCATTCTCTTTGCAGAAAACCCAGCCACTCTCTCAACCTCTAACACTGGGTGTTATCTCTCCCGCTAAATAAGAGGGTAGCCCACTGGAGTTTCTGATTGGCTGCTCTCTTGTTCTCTTTCAAGTCTTTCCTGTCCATGCTGTATTTCTTTCCCCCATCAGTCTGCGGAGAAAACATTATCTAAGTCACAGAACAGCAAAATCGACGTGGCCAGGTTAGTAATAGTAACCAGCAAATCCAACTGTCACCTCACTAGCCTGCAGAGAGAGTATTATTGTAGCATGGAGCAGTCCTGTGCAGCTGCTGCCCCTTTAACAGGGGGATGAGGGCGCCAGCCAATGGGCTGTACGCATGTGCATGGGTCTGGGGGAAGCTAGCCCATGCCAAGAAGCCAGCCTGTGAGAAAACAGGCTTGGTCCTAAGGTGCCAGAGTAGGCAGGACACTGGCCCTTTAAGGGCAGTAGTGCTGTGGGCCACACCCACTCTGGCTACATAAGGGGTTGGAAGGCAGTGAGGAAGGCAGTCTTTGCCTGGGAGCTGAAGGGATCACATCTCCCTGATGAGGTCTTCCCACTCTATGCTCTCCAGGGTGCTGAAGAGGAGAACCAGGTACTGAGGAGAGGCTGTGCCCAGGAGGGAGCCTCGTGCCTGGGGAAGACTTGGCCAGAGCCTGGGGCTTTGAGGCCTGGCTGGATGGACTTTGAGGGGTTGATGTTGTGTTGCTCCTGAGCCTGTGAAAGAGACTGACTTGGGCCTGCAGGGCAAAGGTGACTGAGCCGGCAGCCCCAGGGATTGTATACACTGGACTGTACCAATAAAAGATTGTGTACGTGTTACCCTCTGGACGGCTTGTGTTGGGTCCTATAGGAGGGTACCCCCTCCCTTGAAGGGTGATTCAACCGAGACTCGGGCTGAATAGGTATGGCAGCGGGGTGAGCTAGTTCCCTAGAGACACCGCAGTGCCGCCATGTGGCCCTGGGAACAGCCCCTGCTACCGTTACGTTTCACTTTCACTTCAAGCAATTCTGCTCTGCGGTGCCCTCGAGTGGTCAGAGAGGAGCACAGTACAAGGTGTTCTTTTTTTTCTCTCTCTCCACACAACTTTTGTTAACTACCAAAGCCACCTTGATTTCGAAGCTACAAACCAACAAGAAGGCGTGTCTCCCCGACGCCCAATTACACAGAACACAAATGCCCCTTAAAGCCCAAAGCGATACACACACACACCCCAAAGCCAACCTGTCATTTGGAATCCCACACAGAAACCTCTGGAGCAAACTCCAATGAGAATACAGCTAGGAAGAGAGTGAGAGTGTATCTGTCTTCCACGAGAAATACACTTTCTCCACATCCTCCCAAGCTTTCGGCGGAAGGGCCAAGACTCACACTGACATCCCTGAACGCTGCGACTGGCATCTGAGTGCCATCAAGGCACCTTGGCCAGGGCTTTGCTATTGCTAGTGGCTCTCCTAGGGCTAGTCAGGCCACAACCCTCCTCAGCCTTGCACCATGATGGCTGGCTGCCTGCTATAGAAAAAGCAGGCCTGCCACCGCCGGGAGCTGAACAAATCCTGTCAGCATCCTGGCCCTCCTTTCCGTCTCTTTACACTTTGGCTTGGCTCCACCCGCTTGGACATGGTGTGCGCCTTGGACCGGCTGGCCCCTTTCCCCTCGCACCAGTCCTTCAGACCCTGCCTCTCTGCCTGTTTGTTGTACGCTGGGGGGTTGAGGCCAAAGGCGAGCCTTGGGAGCCTGCCCCAGTACCTGCTACGATGCCCGCTCCACGTCCATGGTGGGATGACTGTGAGCCGCTATGGGTGTAGCCGGGCAAGACAAGCTAGGGAGGCTACCACGCCGTAGGTAGATTTACCCTCCCTGGACAAACAAGCTTCCTGGACCTGATCCTGCCCTTGCTCTCCTCCAGTTCCCAGCCTGAATCCCTCACAGCTGGGCCTTGCGGAATAACAAGGATATCAATGCTACAACAATTTCGAGCCGGGGGGGGGGCTATCGGAGCCAGTATGGTGTAATGACTGAGTGCACAGTACTTGGACTGGGAGGTGTAAGGGGGGACCCCAGTTCAAGTCTCACCGTAGCCAGAAACTCATTGGGTGACTGTAGGCCAGTCACAATATTCTCTCATCCTAACCTACCTCACAGGGTTGCTGTGAGGATTAAAAGTTGTGTTTGTTATATGTAAAGTGCTCCGAGTGCATGACAGGGGGCAGGGGGGAGGGCGCTATATACAAATAAAGATTATTATTATAAAAGCTTATGCTTTGGGTCTTAAAAGCCTTTATTTATTATATTCCCAAGTGTGGTCACACTATCAAGGGAAGGGGCTGCCATTTGACCGCTATTGGATATGCTTTGGCTTGCAATTGTCACTGGCTGGGGTCATGGGATTGTATTTAAGCTTCAAATGAGGACACATAAGCATAAAAGGACCAGGAGATTTTCTGGGGAGTGGGAAGGGGAATATTTTATACTCTATCTGCCTAGAACAGGGGAGGGAGTGGTCTAATGAATTGGGCAGTAGCCGGCCGCTGTTGGAGACAGTCTAATGGGCTAGAGGAAGCCCAGGCAGTTCCCATCTGGCAATTTTTATTTTTCCAACTCAGTATGGGCAACCAAATTTGTCCACGTCAGTGTTTGCAGTTTGACAACAGCTTAAACAGACTCCCACTAAGCTGTAGTTTTCCGAACAGTTGTACCAAGCAGATGGGGCATGATCCTGATTTCCCTTCAAGCAGGATCAAGTGCAAAGAAGAGAGAGTTGGGCAAAACCAAAGAGAGATTGAGTGCAGGATTAGGAAAACACTCTGCTGTGTGTGTGTTTTAAGACTCGGGGAAGCAGCCTGAGTTTAGCAGGAGTTAAATAATCTGAATCTTTCCATCAGAAGGAAAAACTCAAGCTACCAAGGCCCCCTGTGGCATGGGGCAATTACTTCTTACATAGAAGTTCTGTTTCAACATTGAACAAGCAGAGCAAGCCAGGTCAGAGAGCGGCGATGGCTGTGCTAGAACAAGCAGGTGGTTTGGCTGGAGCTACCCACGGTTGTCCAGAGAGTCTGCTGCCCGCCCTCTGTTTCTCCTCATTAGAGAGTCTAGACAGGAGCTGCTTCTACTGAACTAGCAAGGCAGAAAAAGGAAGGAGGAAGCCAACTAGAACAGCGATTCTGATGCTCTGATAGACACTGGCGGAGATTAAAAACTGATCTTGCTCCAAGTCCAGCTGTTTCTCTGAACCTGGAGCTCTGAGGACACCTGCAACATGGGGGTGCCAGCAGGCCGGCCTCTTGAGCTGAGCTAGTGGAGAAGCATCTTGAAAAGCAAATGACATCTTGCTAGAGCTTAAACGGGGACCCACACAAATGGGAATACCCATCGAATTTGCGATACTCGATTCGAATAAAAAATTAGGGGTACTTTTCAGTATCCAAAATGGTATTCGGTCAGGTACCTGAAAGATCGGGACAAAATACCTAAACAAAATACTCAAATGAAATCCCAAAATACTGAGATTTTTTCCGTTATTTCCTGCGCATTTTCAGGTATATTGGTACCCCAAAAAACTGAAATTTTGGGGGGTTTGGGTACTAGAACAGTATTCAGATACCGGTTCGGATACCCCAAACCATACCCAAAAATGCCGTTATTACCCACGGTTACCAAATCAGGTACTCATTTCACTTCTCCATCTTGTCAACGCTACGCAAAGGGTGCTGGATCGGCCTGGGCCCATGGCTCATCGTGCCCAGTCTCCTTGTTCCAACAGGAGCCAGTATGGGATGCTTTGGGAGAAGGTGCCCCAGACCCTCATGCTAGGCAGAGAACCTATCCCCAAGATGGTCTCACCCTGAGCTCTGATCATTTAAAGTCTGTCTCTAGCCCAGATGCAAGGAGGATTTACAGCCCTTGTGGACATTTCTAATATGGTTGGGCTATTCTAACGTTTGCGGTTCTTAGTCTCCCCACTTTGAATCTTGTTTGGTCTCAGGCATGGACCAGCTCATGAAGGATGTGGGAGGAGGGACATTTCAAACAGTGATATGACCAGGAGGGGAATCACTTGCCCGACTGCTGCACATCTGGGAGGGCCCTATCGCTGCTGTTGCACAGCGGCAGTGGGGGAATGAGGCCTACTCAGAGAGACCGCTACCAAGACAGCACTCCCATCCTGAAGCAACTTCTATTTGGAGGGATGGAAAGGGCTATTCTGAACATTGACCCCTCACATTTGTCAAACCCCTAAACAGAAGAGACAGAGCTTTGGAGGTACAAAGCGTGGGGCTCTTGTGTCCCCAGGGAGCTGAAAACAGGACTTCCAGGTCAGCGGCAAGGCCAAGGCCAAGGCCAAGGGAGGAACCTCACTTGCAAGCATTAGCGTATTGCCCCAATCTTGACTTATTCTTTTTTCTTCCCTTCTACGCTGGATTTTTCGCAGGCCGCATCGTCATCAGAATTGTCCCGGTAAAGTCAATGGAGCGACACTGATTTACACCAGCTAAGAGTCTCGCCTGGTGTACTGAAACACAAAAGCCATGTCTCAAACACCTCCATGAGGGAACTGGAAAATGGCGGCCGTTGGGACGCTCCCTCTAAAACCAACCCTGACGCAATGGAAAAGTTGTGTCTTGGGGGCAGAGCCACCGACCGACTCTGAATAAACCTACTCTGGCCTTGAAGCAAAAATATTTTTTAAAAATCAGCCGGCGCTCCCAAGAGTAATAACATGGTGCCAGGCAGTGGGCAATTAGAACAAAGGCCGTTAAATGCCTGGTATGCAGGATGCGTTGCAACTTGCCGCCGACATTCACAGGCAGTCATTCAGAAGACGCAGGGCAATTACCTGCTCTATGAGCTTGTATTAGGATGATTTAAAAAAAAAAAAAAAAGTGATACTTCCATCACAGGATATAATTACAGCCAAGGATACAGCCATAAACTCAGAGTGGGGGTAGGAGCTGCCCATCCACTGAAGACATGAAATAGAGTGTGCCCTCACGCACGCCCTCTCTCTCTCTCCCCCCATTGGCTGTGCTAACTTTTCCTATAGCCAGTTTATAGGACAGGAAACAAACTTTTTCCTCAACGCAACCTATGGCTGCCTCAGTCTTGGCAGCCTCCAATGGGGCATGGCGACATTTAACTGAAGCCAAACGCAGCTGGTGAAAAATACAGACTGGCCCCTCCACTGGGAGTGTTGCGGATCCCATCAGTTCTCTCCCCACAAGACTTTTGTATATGGAGCCTAACTTAGGTCTATTCTCCATGGACGAGGGCGGGGGGACCCAGAGCCCTGGTGCTGAACCTGTAAGATCCATATTTAAACTGTAGGGGTGGGAATATCGGTATCAGATAAATTCAAAACACCCGATAATCAGGTGTATCAAATTAATCCGATAATCTGATATTTACCGGTATCGGCATACCGGATTTTTGACTTTGGCCGCTTTACTGTTTTTTTTACATTGCAGCCATTGAAGTCAATGGCCGCAATGTAAAAAACAGGTAAAGCGGCCAATGTTAAAAATCCGGTATGCCAATACCAGTAAATCCGATACCAGGGAGATCCGATACTGGTAAATCCGGTATCAGGTATTCTCCCCGGTGTCCCATCCATATTAAACTGCATAGGCTCCTTCACCCATGCTGCCCCCCATGTCAGGAACACTCTCCTCAAACACATGCATTTTGTTCTTGAGAAGAAAGAGTACCCTCAAAGTCGAGAAAACCCAATAGATCTAGAGGCTCCGACCAGAAACAGACAGAGTCATAGGGCTGAAATCGAGATTGCATCCAGTTTCGATTTTCAACAGAAATGAGTAGTTTGATCGGTCCGATCGGAATTCAGATTGGATGGAATTCTGATCAGAATTCCAATCAAAAAATAGTTCCGTAGGAATTCCAATCGAAATTCTGGCAGCCGTTTCAATTCCACGGAATTTCCCCACGAAATCAGAAGGGCTGTTCTAGAGTAGCTCTGCTGAGTAGGGAACGGTACTTGGTCAAGTACCCGTTATTTATTTATTTATTTTTGCTATTTCAGGAATTTTGAATTTTGTTCGTTTCTTTCATTTTGTTTTCCGTTTCTTTTGTGGGTTTCTGTCCATTTCCCCCAGGAGCACTGGGGCGGCTCCAGTTTACCGCACCAATTTTCATTGTCCCTGGTGAGAATGGATGGAAAAGATGAACGAAATAAATGAAAAAAGGGAACTAACAAAATACCCAAACTGCAAAAAAACAAAACAGGCTCGAAATGGGGGGGGGGGGGGGAGGGTTAGGGGGGAATCTGCAAGCATTTTTTTCTCTACCTCCTTCCGCTCTTCTCTTGACCTTCAAATCCAAGCTACCTCTTCTGTCCGGCTTTCCCTAGCCACTCATCCCATTCGATTTCTCACTGGTGCTTCCCCTTACACTGGGTGTAAACAGATGGGCAGCAGCTCTGCGGGGCTGCCGCGCGTGCCACCCCGATTCACCCCCCTGGCAGGCTGCTTCGTCTAAAAGTGTTGAAGTAGAGCAGGCTGCACCAGCTCTGGAATGCCCCCACTTGCGGCCCTCTGGAACATCCTGGAGCCCCGCCAGCGGAGTGGGCTTGTCAAACCCAGGGCACTGGTCCAGAGGCGGGACTGATGCCCGTCTGCTTGGCGGACCCACGCTGCAGCTCCACTCCCGGCCAGTCGTTGCCCCTGGCAACAGCATAGAGTTGCTGGTGTCAGCCTAGAGCGTCGTGCGACTGCCTGCGACTCTATGGTGTTGAGGGGGGCTGCCATGTGGGCGCACCATGCTGGGTGAAACCCCAAAGCAGCTCCATGGCAAGCAGCCTCCTCATCCCTCTAAAAACACCCACTATCCTAGCCTCCAAGATCTCCTTTGTAACTAAGCTTAAGCTAAGCAAAGACCCCTGCAACTTCTCAAATTCATGGCTGTCTCCTTGTCTCTCTGTAGGTTCCCCTCCATTTGTCCATTCTTGATTGTAAAACCCTTGGGGCAGGGACCTGTCTCGGGCAGGGACCGTGTCTATTTACTCGTTGCAAAGCACCAGGTACATCGCTGGCACTATATAAATGCTTATTATAATAATAATAATCCTAACTGTTCATCCGACAGAAATAATAAATAATAATATGACACCACCACGGTGGCTTTAACGAACGCCCAGCCCTGCCAGTTCTGTGCCACTATGGGGCAGAGTCAGTTTTGTGGGAGGAAAGTGGCACTCTCTTGTGGGTAGGATGGGAGTTGCCGGCGTTTCGCTGAACTCTCCCACCCTTGCTGGGCAGAGTGAGGCTAGGCAGGCCGGCTCTCTCCTATTGCCTGTTCTTGGGGACAGCGTAAGCTCGTACCTCTCCTCTTGGTACCCTCCACTCTCCCTTAATCCCCTCTATGCCTCCTTGGGGGCACATGGGAGGGGCGGACCCAGGGACTTGAACTCCCCACGTAGCTGTCCAGGCAAATCCCCCACGCGCTGCAGCAGCCGGCCCCGAAAGATTCCACAGGACAAGTTTTTCAGGGTGTGGCTGGGCATTCTCAATAGGGTGAGCGGGTTCCCAACCATCCCCTTACCCAGACCTGACAGGCTGGGTCCTGAGGGGCAGGGGGTATTGCCAATCCAAGGAAGCTATAGGGCTTTCTACCCTCCATCCCCCTTGTAGTGTTTTCCGGTTGCTCCCCCGTCCCTCATCAAACAAGAGTGTTTCCTAGCTGCAGACATCTGGGCCTGACTCCCCCCACCCCCTTCCCCAACAGTTGGAGCCCAGACAGCCCCCCTTATTCACTGCCCTGAACAGACCATAGGGACAGACGCAGATAATTGAGAGAAGCTGGGAGAGATCTCTTGAGTCAGTTAGTCCAACTCCCTGAGCCCTTAGAGATGGTGTGAACTCTTTGCCCCAGCTCAATACAAGTGGGGGCGGGAGGGTCCAGCCTCAGAACCTCCTCATCCCCCAAAGCACAGCACACCCCACACCTGCCCTCATCCCTCACCTGTCCAGAGACCTCTCGGGGAAGGCAAAGGGGCCCAAGCAGAGGTGATCGATGATGCTCAGAGGGACCCTCTGCACCTGCAGGCAGCTGAGCATGATGAAGTCGTATTTGCAGATCAGGAGGGTGGAATCCGTGATGATCACAACGCGCTCCCTCTCGTTGTTCCAGTGATCTATCCTGCGGGAGAGAGGGGGGCAGGAGAGGACAGTTAACAGAGCCAGCCTGTGCAGGAGGGGGAGGTCAGGATGGGTTTGGGCTCTGGAGTCTCAGCAAGGAGGGAGCAGGATTAAAATAGAGGGGGCACATTGTTAAAATAGTCAACCCCGGCTCTCATGTGACACCCTGCAGTCACAGGGCTTAACATACTGTAGTAAAGGAGACAGTGCCCTGACTGCCATTTTACAGAAGGGGAAACTGAGGCAGAGAGCGAGATAAGACCAGTCATCCAGTCAGTCTATAGGGAAGAGATGGGACTAGAACCCAGGACCACAAACGGTGTAGTCCGGAGTCACCCCATCAAAGTCCTACTCCAGCGCAAATGGGATGTGGAAGGATCACAGCCAAGTAGGGTTGTGCAAGCAGGAGTTTGACATTTATTTGGCTAAAACTCCAGCACTAAAGTTCAGACCTTCAAGGCATGCCCACCCCCACGTCTCAGAGGGTGCTCCCAAAAAGCACTCCTTGCCAGGGGCAAACATGTCCATGCGGCAGATCCAAAATCCCAATGGCTGTAGCCAAATGAGAGTGTGTTCGCACAATCACTTACCAGGGGTAAGGCACCACCCAGTAGCCCAACCGCTCCTTTCAAAGACCCCCACCCCCCACCCCCCCAGGTACAGAGTGCTTTGTGCGAACAGGCGCTAAAAGGGAACCAACCTATCAGGTTTTAGAGCAATTACCTGCAGTTGGGCTTTGAAAACCACGGGGTAAAAACCATGTGACCAAAAATACCTTTTTGTTGGAAAGCTTGATAATTTTGGTGAACGTTCCCTCCTTTTCTGGAGGGGAATGAAAAAGTATAAAGTAAAATCCAGAGCAGGGTGGCCACAGGTGCATTTACATGAGAGACAACAACCAACCATGACCCAGGGCAGCTGAATCATCAGCTCCGTGTGTCTGTCACACCAGGACTAATGGGTGAGTGCGGGCCTTCCCGCGGGGGGAACTCCCCCCCCCCCCATTAGTACTGGCTAAACACTTAGCGCTGACTGGCAGGAGCAGCAGTGGGTGTTTTTACGCACACATTTCTCCTGCATGTTTGCTGTTACATCCCGAACTTTCTGTGTGTCTAAATCACTCCAGGCAGCTGTGGTCACTTGGTTTCCATGGCAGCCCCTCACGTCTACAGCTGCGGCTACTTTAGGCTGCCTCGGGGCAGTGTGTGTGCGAAAAATGCATCTGGGAACTGTCTCAGAGCAGTGTGTGTGAGAGTGAAGAATGCATCTGGAACTTACTTGTGAACTTGTAAACCCAGAAGATTGAAAGACCGGCACTTTAAGGTGTGTGTCAAAATGCCCAGTGAAGCGGGGGAGTCTGGAGCAGGCAGCCAGGGCGCGACAGACACACAGCAGATGATTCAGTAAAGTTGCCCTAGGGCATGGTTGGTTGGCGCCTCTCATGTAAATGCACCCGTGGCCACCGCCATGGCAAAGTTTTCATTAGCTTTATTTTTCTGTTCAATTTTCAGTCAAATATATATTTAGGGTGTTGGGTTTTGAAAACTTCCTGATGGCACAATTTCATTCATGCAATGACTTCTCAGTTTAAACTGCATGCAAGTTTCACTAACAATGTCCATTACATAGAGGTTACGTATGTATTTTACATGTATCCCGTGACAAAATGTTTTTACCCAAGACATCTAGTCAAAAAACCAAAGTTTCTTTCTTTCTTACTACGTGTTGAGCTGTCTGGCAAATCATTAGCATTTATCCATCTACCTCTCTAGACCATTGAACCTTCATCTCAATTCAGTTCTGTATTTTTTTTTCCCCTGGAAGGAACTTTGAAGCAAGAATCTTTACTTTCTAAATTGAAATAATAAAGTCACTGAAATGAGCCTGAGAAAGGGGTGTGGGAGAAAGATCTTCTCATCATAAAGAACAGCAGAGTCCCAGAATTGCGGGGATGGGGGTCACCTAGTTCAACCCCCTGCTCCAAGTCAGAATGCCCTCTACCTATGACATTGCAGACACATGCTTATGCAGCTGATTCTTGGAAACATGCAAGGAAGGAGTTTCCACAGAACCCCCTTAGCATTGCGATGTATTCAAAATGCGCCTCACACTGACCTTCCCTGTAACTTGGGCGATGGAATAGGGTGTGAAAGTGTAGAACTCATATATTTCAGGAGGGAATTTCATTTATGTCCACTAGGTGGCACTGAAGGGAGATTTTAATTTCTTATTGTCTTTATGATTTTACAGCTGTTTTTAAAATGTTGCCGCTTTCCCCCAGACTTCAAAAGTCCAGGTTCCGCAAACTCCCTGGGAGCGGGGGATTCAGACATTCACCCCCCAACCAGAAGTTGCCCAGGCACCATTGTAAGCAGCAGCGTAGTGGAGCAGGAAGGGGGGGGGGGCACGATGAAGTTCCATCACTTTCTCTGCAGCCCCCCTCAACAGTCTTGGAGGCTTTGGGGGGGCTCTCAGGAATTGTTCCTGCACTTTTAAAATGACCCCTCAGCTATTGGGGCTTTACAAGCTCAGGTCTCAAAACATCTGGGAGTCACCTGGCACCACTGTTTACAACGATGTCAGGGCGACTTCCAGTCCGGGGGGGTGGGGGGTAGTGTCGAAATCCCCCCCCCCCCGCCTTGGGAGCTTGCCGAATGAGTTTGCCGAACCAGGACTTCTGAAGTCCAGGAAAAAGTGGCAGCATGTAAAAACGCCCCTAACGGTCTGACCAGTGACCAGATCATACAGGCCCCATCTAAATCCTGCTACTTTGCTCTGTGCTAGAGGGAAGTCTGGTCGATGGGGGGGAAGCAGTGTGGGATGCCAGCACGTCTTTCTTCTCCCTAACCCGTCCCCAGATCTCAGCCAGAACATGGCAAAGGATGTGACTCAACTTCACCCAGGTTCATGGAGTTCCCAGGCCGCTGCGCCCCGACCTTTTCTGGGATCCAACGAAGACCTTCCAATAACCCACAACACGTGGGTCCTAACTAGGGCTGAAACAAGCATTAAAATTTTTACTCGCGAGCCGTTTGGCCATCTTGGGAATGGTGATCAATTTTCCGACCATTTCCTGATACCGATACAATTTCTCGATTCTCGCAATGCAGTGAGATACCGTCCTGATTTATTGACTTTCCATTTACTAGTATTTACTGCATACCGTTCGTTTCCACTTACTGTTTTGCCACAGGTTCCATTTTATTTCCAGGTTTCTGTCCCTTGTTTCCTCATTTCTGAGCAAATCACTGTGCAATCGCCCACCCCTTAACTCTCCGCCCCCACCTGCCCAAGCACAGTTTAAAAAAACAGTGCCTCCACTCCAGCGCTTCCAATCAGAATTGTTCTTGTATGTTGTTCCCTTTTACAATGGGATTGCAGATTTGTAAAGGAATCTGAGTGCCGGCGAATGAGTGACAAGGAAGTACAAGGGAAAACGGACTGTAGAAAATGCTGAATTGCGTTTGCAATGGTATTACCTTTCACAACTTGACATTCATGGCAAAGCAGTAAACGAAATCCCAGGAAGCAAAATATCTAGGGCTGAAGCAAGATTCTGCCTTTCTCAAAAATCTCATTGAGAATAGGCTTCTCAACAAGATTTTCTCGTCTCGAGATTGTCGCAAGAAACTCAAGATTCTAGCAAGATTTCTTGACAACCTCAAAATAGCAAAAAATGTCTGCGCATTTGCAAAAAATCGCCACCAGGGGCGTTCTGCGCATGCATAGATATTTTGCACATGCGCATGTCATTGTGGGGGGGGCATTTTTTAGATTCTTGCTTTTCTTCTGACAATCTTGAGTTTCTCACAAGAATCTCGCTAAATCTCGCTGGGGCTGTGAGATTCTCACAAGGGTCTCACGAGAATTAATTTCATTCTCGTTTCAGCCCTAATTAGTTATCAGTAAATTGAGAAGTTAAAGGTTTATCGAGACATTACCGAGTACCGAGAGGTTCTCGACTCGACCAAGACAGTGGGGCCGATCCCATGCCCCACGGATCCCGTGTGGGTGGGAACCTTGGTCACCTCCATTGCGGGCACACTGTACTGCGTGGAAATTACGTGCATGCACGTGCAGGGATGCATGCATGAGGAATTCGGGGACCATGGGATCGGCCCCACCATCAGAAATTAGGATTTTAATGGGAATTCCTGTTTTTAAGGAACCTTGTTTCAGCCTACGTCCCATTCTACTGCCCCAAAGCATCCAGGTGGGTCTCTGCTCCAGATAGTTATGCTACTAATTGCCATATCTAAGCGACCAGCTCAAAAAACAAGAGCACTAAGTGAGTTGATTGCATGTCTCCCTGATGTCAGTCTTCACAATCTATCATCAGTTTGTTTCTGACGGACTATATCCCTGTCACCGCTGCAACTCTGCCAACATGCCGGTTACTCACTCAGACAGCAGCCAGAAGCTCTGGGCGGTTTCCCCTGAATTCAGAGTCACATGGGCTTTTAGGTCTTCCATGGCTTGGTCAAATGCTCCGGGCTAAAAGAAAAAAGGGTGTTGAAAAGAATGAGATGTCGGTGCTAGTGGAAGAACGCAGGCCAGACATGGAGCCCTTTTCCTTAGCCTTTATAATCCATCCAGCAACATCTCGTTCACACAGCTTGCTCTTCCAGAGAGCGACGGTTTTATTATCTATGTATTTATATATTTGGATTTTCTATCCAGCCCTTCCCACTAAGGCTAAAGGCTGGTTTCAAAAGTACACCAAATATTAAAATACTTAAATAAAGCTAAGTAAAATCCTCTAACCTACTGTTCTCCCCTCCCCGGCTGCCAAATGCCTGGCCAAGCAAAAAGGTCTTTCATTGCCTCTGGAAGATGATCAGGCTCGGGCTAAGATGGACCTCCAAAGGAAGGGAATTCCATAACTTTGGGACGGCCACTGAGAACACCTTTCTGCATGCCCTTGTTGTGTGAACTTGGAGGGGAGATGGGACCCCCAAGAGAATGTTCCTGGATGACCCCAGAAGCCACAAAGGGATATGAGGGGAGGGGCGGTCTTTAGATCTTGCCCATTAAGAAGTAAAAACTCAGGCAGCTTGAACGAGAAACCTCGGTGAGTGCCTTCTCATTCGGCTGCAGGATAATCACCAAGATTTGCACAGCATGGAAACTTACCTGCTTTCCTGATGTTTTTGCCATTTTCCGTTATTTTTTGCAAGCTGGCCACAGGCCAGTCCCATGCCCTGTGTGTGACCCATGCATACAATGGAGCAATGGAGACCAAAACATGCCGGGTCAATGCCAGGGAAGTGCTGGAAATTACCATAAAAGCACTGTAAAGCTGCCATAAAACTGTCATAAAAGTGCCAGAAAGTGACGACAAGTACCGGAAAGGGATGAAAATGACAACAACACCACCACTCCCCCTGTGCCCGTGCACCCTCTGAGATCGTCCGGGGGAGCCTTTTGGAAGGTTCCCTGGGCGAGGCGGGCGGACACCGATGTTAGATCTTTTTCGGTGGCTGCCCCCGTGCTGTGGAATTCGCTCCCGGAGGAGGCTCGGTTGGCTCCCACTCTCCTGTCATTTTGGTGTTTATGTAAGACCTGGCTGTTTCACCAGCCTTTCGGCGAGAGGGGCGGTAAGGGGGGTTGTTTCCAAGCACATATGATAATTTAAAAAACTTCTTAAATTGTTTTATCTTTGTTTTATTGTTTTATCCTGTGGGCAGGAGGGGCAGGATAGAACATTTTTATAAATAAATAAATACATAATTACATAAACAAACATGGCGGAAGTGCAAAATGAAGTGGAAACGGATGAAGTACCGACAGACACAAGTATTCCCCCAAGGTCGGTATTTCCTAGGGGGGGTGTGTGTGTGTGTTGAATCTGTAATGTTTTCTTTTCTTTTTGAAATCAGATGGAGCCCCATTCGTGTTCGTAATAACGAATGTTACAAAAACGGTTGAATAAATAAATGACCTTTGTTTGCTTTCATCGGTTTTCGTTCAAAAATAAACACTAATTTATTTATTTATTATTTTTAAAAACCTGCATAAGCAACATGGTCACTAGGGCCATTCTTTGTATGTGGGCTCTTTTCCAAAATGGCGCCGTCAGCATTGGCGCCATTATGAGCCAAGGGAGCGCATGAGCTGAATGGCCACAGCAGCCATTTTGTGGACGTACAGTGATTTTTAATTTTTAAAATATATGTTTAACTTTTTAAAAAAAAAAAAAAAGAAAAAAAAAATCAATGCGCGTGAAAAAATGGCCGCCGGACCATTCTGTACACGCACGCGGCTTTCCCAAACGACACCAGCAGCATCAGCCGTCCTGGATAGCTGACTTTCCAGGATGGAAAATCAATGAATTAAATACGTGTCAGAAGTTAAAATATCAGTCAAGAAGTTGTAAAATCGGTACCAGAACTCGACATTCCGGGACATCTGGTACCTGAATTGGGTTACAATCCCATATGATCAGCTCTAATCCCGTCTGAAAAGAGAAAGCTGCTCATCTTTGTACCTGTTGAAGCTCAAAGGATGCTGCTAAGAAACTGGCTGGCAGGGTGAGAATTACACTGAGCAAACTGATCAAGCATCCGGTCTGTCCCTACGTGCCCCTCCCTTTGCCGCTCGCTGCATTGTTTATCCTTGATTGTAAGCCTCTTGGGACAGGGACCTGTCTCTACTCACAAATGTACAGCACCAAGTATGCTGCTGACATGATGTAATAACTATTAATAATACAAAATAAGTGGATTTTGCCTGCATTGTTTTGACTTTTATTTTCAATAGCAACTTTCTGCATCTCTGAACCATTTGTTTCTCCTTTTGAGTTGTAACTTGACATAAGTTTCCTTTTATGGAACTTTCTTTTACCGTAAAGCTGGTTTAAGTTGTGTGCGCAACCGCGCACATTTGCTGAAATTTGCCTGGAGAATTCTAAAGCGGCCCTCTGTTCTGCATAGAGACAAGACTCCCCAATATAAATATTTATACGGTCAGTAAACACCCCTTTTACAGATGGCTATAGGTTTGCACTTGTGAATCTGGTTCTGTGTGTTTACATACACTTGCAAGGGTGGATTGGGTCAAAGGACCCCTGGTTGGAAGAGTATCCCATAGAGAATAAAATTGGGGGAAACTGAGTCGCAGCTACCTTTAAAGTTAACCCCATCCTGGCCACACAATGACCCGGCAGAGAGCTGAAACAAGGACCCGTCAAATTTCTGTTACCCCTATCAAGCAAAATATTTTGGGTACCTTTCAGTACCGGAACCAATTTTTGATAGGGAACCTGAAATAATACTAACAACCGGTATACCGAAATCCCGATTATTTCAGTCTACTGGTTGCTAGTATTTCATTATTTCAGGTACTGAATTGGTATTCGGGTACTGATTTGGATACCCCAAAATGATACCCCAAAACGCAGGTATTACCCAGGGGTACCAAATCTGGTACCCATTTTAACTCTAACCTGGAACAATAACCAACGGAACCATTCCCCTCTTCCCATACTTCTTGCCTTTCCCCCTTTCCATAAAAGCCAACTCAAGAGCAGCAGAAGAAGCCGCCACTTGGCTCTGACATTTCCTTGACTCCATCAGGGAGTGAGATTATATACAACCTAACTGATTTAGACACTTGAAGGGGCATTTGATGGAGAGTGAGGAAACCAGTGCTAAAAAGATCTAACACATCTTGCAGGCTAATGCATCTCCAAAGACAATGGCTTGCAAGCCTGGTTATTAGAATCCCACTGCTCGTACCAGACTACAAGCTATAAAAAGGCAACAGGGAACCATTAATTAAGTAGTAAACAATCAGATAGCTTGTGCTTGTATATAATTTACATTCTCCGTTTAAATTTAGAGATAATGGCTCCCCTGCGCTTTCCACGCCCCTTGGCTTTTGGATACAGGAGCCCATGGTGAAAACTTGGGTGGAGGAGCTTATAAATATATTCTCAGCAGAAATGCAATATTGTTCCAGCCAACAGATACTTCTTTCAAGCAGCGGGGTCTGAGAAAGGAGCAAGGAACCCATTCAGAATGCACCTCAGGTTATCAGCCTGGAGAGATGCTTTGTGTTTCGGCGAGATACAAGGGCAGGATGGAGGAGAAAGGTTTTGAGGAAGTGATGAAATTAGTGCCAGCTTAAATGGGTAAACTTACAGTAGGGCTGGTTTGAATAAACCTTTCTGAATTCACGGTTTTTCAGCAAAATCGGAATGGATTTTTAAAATTCCAGTTGAATTAGTTATCGAAATGAAATTGTTCTTATTTCAGTCGAATTATTTCTTATTTTGAATTATTTATATCGCTCATTATTTATTTCCAACTGGACCAAAATTGCTAGGGATGGGCGAACATAATGCGGTTCAGATGTTCGATCGTTCAGTTCAAAACATGAGTTCAGGTTTGATGGTTCAGTTCAGCCGAGTTCGGGTTGGCGGAACTTGGCCGAACACGCAAAAATAGCACTATCGAAACTGAAACCGTAACGAAACAAAAACAGAAACTTAACCGAAACTGAAACTGAAACTTAATATTTTTTTGGCCTGAAAAAACGTTTTCCCTGCCCCCGAACTCATCCAAACTCATCCGAACACAACCGAACAGTTCGGTCATTCGAGAGTTCGGTTTGGACGTTCAGTTCGGACATCCGAACAGACCGAATTCGGTCCGAACTCCGAACATCCAAACCACGTTCGCCCATCCCTAAAAATTGTGCATGTTATTATTATTATTATTAACAAATATTTATATAGCGCCAGCAATGTACCTGGCACTTTACAAGGTAATAAAATAGACATGGTCCCTGCCCCTAGGGCTTACAATCTGAGAGACAGGAGCTGGGGGAGAGACATAGGAAGGGGAACAGAGGGAGAGACAAGGGGTCTAACATTCATGAAGATGCGAGGTCTCA
>QEPC01009702.1:2379745-2390775 GCA_003113815.1 Sphenodon punctatus
CGCGCTCTCCGCTCTTCCGCTGTCCCCTCCCTCGCTCTCCCTCGCTTCTCCTGCTCGCCCAACCGCCTTCGTCCCTTCTCCCTCGCTGCCCCGCATGCCTGGAACTCCCTCCCTGCCGACGTCCGCCTCGCCTCCTCCCTCCGCTCCTTCAAATCCCTCCTCAAGACCCACCTTTTCCATGCTGCCTTTCCCAATGCCCTCTAGTCTTTCCCCTTGCTCTTACTGTCGGCCCTCCTCTGCTGACTGCTGCTACCGACCACCTTGTAACCAAGCCAAGTACACGCGCCTGAGACTTCGCATCCGCCTGAATGTTTGTTTGTCTTCTCCCATGTCTCTCCCACTGTCCCCTCTCCTTGTCTCCCCCTCCTTGTCTTTTAGATTGTAAGCCACAGGTAGGGACCGCAGCTGATTATATGTTCTGTACAGCGCCAGGTTGTTGCTGGCGCTTTATAAATGTTTAATAATAATAATAATAATAATTCCAGAACAACTAACAAAGAGAAACAAAATGGCCTTTCAGGCCCTCCACAGTTCCTCCCCTATGCTCCCATCATGACCCCTGCCCATCAGGTTCCTACAGTACGGGTGCAGATGGCACAGAAAGATGTTTTTCGTAGCTGCCCAGCACCGTGAAACTCTCTTCCCCCAGAGGTTCATCAAAGTGCAAGCCGGAACATTTTCAGGAGGCGATGTAAAACTGTTCTTTTTGGCCAAGTATTCAGCAAGCAGGAATCAGGGTTGAGATTGAGGGTTTGTAGGAGATTTTTAACTGTGTTTACATACTTTCCATGTTGTAATATTGTTTTTAGGCTGTAATCTACCCTGGGCCTTAAGGGAAAGACAGGTTTAAACTGAAACAAAAAATAGAAATATTAAAAGCTGCAAAAACTCAGTTACACAAATGTTGTGGCAAATGTCGTTCAAGTCAGCTACAGCTGATCTGAAATTGTGAAAGAGCCCACAGATCTTTTCCATGCTCCCTGCTTCATCTGTAGACACTGTACTCCAAGGTGCTTATTAACATTCGATTTCTTTCCAGCTATGGCAAATAGCTAATGCTGGTAATAAACAATTATTATTGTAACATTCGATTTCAGTCAACCAAGGAAATCAATCTCCTGATAGATACAGGGTTAAGACCCCATGCCTATTTAGCCCGCTCCGGGGCCTCTGTCTGTTGCATCACCTAATACTTCAGATAAAGGTATAGGAACACCATGCTAGAAAGGAGAACCAGACTAATCTTCCCCCAGAGCCCTAATAACGTTGTCCCACAAACTGTAGATTGGGACACCCCCACCTCCAGTTGGAGTCAAACCATTTGTAGCAGGGACAATGATCCCAATTGATAAGTGATCGATTTTGCATGGTTTTGTTGCTCTCTGGAGTGGCAGGATTATATTAAAATGGGGTCATGTGGGCAAAAAGGGTTTGATTTACAAAGGCAGCTCCAATGGCCAGAGACAGAAAAACAAGCTTTTATGTCCTTTCCAGAATTCAGCAGCATTTGCACTTACAGCACTGGATTAGAGCAGAAATGGGTACCCATAATACCCACATTTCTGGGTATGTTTCAGGTTCCCTGAATAGGTACCCGAATACCACTCGAGTTAGTACCCAGAAAACCAAAATGGTGGGTTCTGGGTACCTGAAATTACCTAAAGATTTAAAAAATACCTGAAATTTGTTCTGATACCCAGGGTCGGTGGTAAAGAAATTGGTACAAAAATGGATATTGCAATATTTTGATATTTCAGTATTTCAGGTATCCAATCAGATACCGTTTCAGGTACTGAAAAGCACACAAAAACCACACCAATTCAATGGGCATACTCATTTTTGTGAGTACCCATTTCAGATAGATATTCTCACCCTCCACAGGGTACTTTCAGATTTCAAGAAAGAGTTAAACCTATGGCAAATTAGCATACTTGTGGGACATTGTACACCTAACCTCTTGATTAATGGTAAAACTATCTATCACACAGCAAATCTGTGGTAGAATTATCCTGCTAGATGTAGGGATGATCAATAGACCAGAAATGAGTATCTGCAAAAACAGGTACACACCTATTGAAATTGCAGTACTCAAGTCGATAACTTCAGGTATTAATCAGTAACTGATTAGCACCCATTGGATTACCCAATGTACCAATTGACCATTTTTCGTCCCAATTTTCTGACTTCTGGCACCGGTATTCTGACTTCCAATACTGATTTTTCAACTTTCCTCCCCAGTTCCTGTACTGATTTACAGTTTTAGCGATAGGTAAATGGATAACTCAACTGTAATATCTGCTCATTTAGAGCAATCAGGTGTGCGTATTGGTACCGAGGTGTCTACCAGGCACTTGACTACTCGAAAATGTGGGCGTTTCCTGGAGGTAGTGAATGTGCTACCCATTTCAACTCTAGATTACCATGGGATAACCAAGTGGAAACCATGTAGTAAAGACATTCAGACAAACAAATAAATCCATGTGCATTGCAACTGCATTCTGCTCCTGCTCGCAGCTCCCCAGCACAGCCTGCTGTGCTGTTGGTGGAGTGCAGAGAGAGCTCATCTGTGCACCTCTACACACAGACAGCACTAGGGCTGAAGCAATAACCAATTTCTTTCTTGCAAGAATCAAGAATCATTACCAAGATCTCAGAATGATCTCAGTAATGGTTCAAGATCTCGCTCAAGAATTCTTTCTTGATGTTCCCTTTACCATGATTTACCCTGTACTGTATTATACTGATTTACCCTGTGCCTCTTGTACCGTGTTCATCCTGCTAATGCATGTGTGCAAAATGTCCACCACAGCTGTTCTGAGCAAGTACAGCCCCCTTCCAAGATGGTGCCAGCAGCATCACCATTTTGTAAAAGGGCAACCATTTTGTGCATGTGTATTACCAGGTTGAAAGCAATACACAGTAAGCGGTATATGATAAACTGGCATATGGTACACAGTAAATCACAGTAATTTTCTCAACTAAGAAAGTGTCAAAAACCGGAAGTTTTCTCAATTCACGGTTCTCACTGAGAGTTGAGAACCATGATTCTCGGTGAGAATTGAGAACCATGATTCTCGGTGAGAATTAAGACAATATCAAGTTTCAGCCCTACACAGCATGCAATGTGCTATGGGGAATGGAAAGGCAAAATGGAGTTCAGTGGTAGCCTAGCCCTTGCAGCTGCCAGCAAGCTGCATACTGCTCCTGCTCGGAGCTCCCTGGCACAGGCTGCTGTGCTGTTGGTGGAGTGCAGAGTGGGTTGATCGAACTTTAGCCCTTCTCTGCATTCTACCCACAGCACTGTGCTTGGGAGCTGCTGCAGAACACAGCTTGCTCAAAGTTACCCTAAACAGCCCGTGGCTGATGTAGATCCATCCCGACTGTTGGAGTTCAAGCAGTAACAGCAATGTGCCAGCTCATCCACAGAAGCAAGGTTTTCTAGTGGGGTCGAGCCCTATTAGCCCCAATGGACAAGACACCAGCACACCCCACAAATACAATAGACAGAGGTATCGTCTCCAGCCCCATTGAGATAAAGAAAACAACATGGATTGAGGTTGTTTACCCTTGTAACAAAGTACTTCCTCACGGCAAACTGCTCGGCGCTAGAATTTGGGTAGAGAGTAGCTTTGGAAGAGGGGGCAGTTGGATTAATCACCACAAGGTTCTCATCACCAGCTTTTTCTTTGTCTCTCTCATCCAGCTCTGTCCCCATCGGCACGGTTTGGTATTCTTGGTTGTCACCAAAGTCTGACATTTCAACGACCTAAAAAGACAAGCGAAAACAGCTCAAAAGCAGCCTAAATATTTAATCAAAAAATAAATGGATTGCCTGTGAGCACTAGATTCCTGAATAAAAATAGAAGCCAGATTGAGTTTAATTTCGTACATCATGGCCTTCAAGATATCATTCAACCGTCCAACTGCCTTTAAAAAAAATACCATTGATTTCCCCCTTCTGTGGTGTCTTCCCCATACGCTCAGCCAGTATTCATTGAGTCTCCTGACACTTGCTTCTAGGAACTGGAGAAAAAAGCACATCCCACCCATAAATACCAATCAGCTGCGGTCACAAGAGACTTCCTTCTTTTGGCCTCGATCACATGTACACCATGCAATTATTCCCATAAATTGACACACAGCGAGGACAACATGTCCTCCGTAATACCTTCTTTGCAATCTGCCTACCCAGCTGTTGCTGATTTCAAGGGGGGGGGAGAAAGGGGGGCTCATCTATTGCCTTCTCTTTCTAGAGAACCCCAGGGAAACCCTCATCTTGAAATAAAGTAAAACAAAGTCCTATGGATATTTCTAATATTGACATCAGCCTCTTCCTTGCTGCATTCCAGGCTATGAGAAAATACAGGCGTTCACAACTATCCCAAATACCCAAGCCTTTTTCACTGTTAAAGATTTAAGCAATGCTTTTCCCTAGAAAGTTCTTGGCACTTTACACTGGTAGTACCAGCAACGCATTTAATAGCAGCCGATTTCTGGAAAGGTCACTGACCCAGGCATCCTGAATTGTGGGGTGATCTGGGAAGAGAAGCAAAATCCCAGAACAAATCATGGCATTCACTAAAAGTGCAGCAACACCTCGTCAATTTTAAATTATTAATTATTATTATTATTTTAAAACTTTGTTTCAAGGGGAAAGAATCCAACATTTAGATTGTTTTGAAAACCCAGAATTTATTTTTCATTAAGTCATTCATTTGTTCGTTCATAACAATCAGTCTGTTTGGACTGCAAGAACTGAAACATTAAGCAGAAAAATTTGGATGAATTTGGTGATTCCTTCCCCCCGCCCCCCGTGGACCAGATTGGGAACCACTGTTCCAGAGTGAGTGGGAGCCAGGAGGTCTGGGTTCTATCCTACTTCCTGGAGAGGCAGAAGGGTCCAGCAAGACACTGGTTTGGAGACACCTCCCAATTCTGACAAATCCTGGCTAGCAATTCCCTTCCATCCTTTGTCTGTTCTGTCTCTTTGGAGCTTTCTCCCATGAGCATACTTACTTAGCAGCATAGTTACACCGCATGAGTTAATATTACCTCTGCCTTTGTCCCCACAAACCAGGGGATTCAGGGGTTAAATACCTCTTCTCCTCCCCTAATCTCCCTGCTTGTGAACTTTCAGAAAATCGCTAGCAGGGAGAGGCTGGAGTATCAAGCAGTCAGTGAGGCAGAGACAATATACAAGAGCAAAGAGGAGAAAGCAGTGACGTTTCTGGGATAGCAGAGAACTACAGAGAGCAAGATAATTTCCCTTAAAGAGTACCCATGAGCATTCCTCCCAGGAGTAGAAGCCTCTCTCTTACTTTAACCCAACTTGTTTGGAGAGATGAGTGTTCCCATTATCCTCCCTACATGTGGGAACACAGGGGATGCTAAAGTGAGTGAGGAAGTACTTACCTCTGAAAAGTACTTGTGAAAACAAGCTCTTAGAGCGTAAGCGTGGCAGGGTAATCCTTAGTTCTAGCTTAAATGGAACTGTCATCTTAACTGAATCTAGGATAACTGCTGAAGAAGTGGCTCCAGGCATTAGGGTGAGAGAGTGGTGCCTAACAACCTGGTGTGTCACAAGACTGAGGGCCTATACAGCTGGTGAAACCACAGTGCAAGTGAGGAAATACCGGTGAAAGGATCAACAGGCAGAAGCTGGAGCAGCTACAGAAAGAAGCCTAGGTCTAAACTAGAGCAACAGATTTACTGAAATCCCTCAGGCAAAGACGGTCTATCCAGGGTGGAAGATTTCTATGTATTGCCCCACTAGGGGTTGCTTAACTGTGTTGGAGTCATGGGACTCTATCTCTGCTCTGGAGGAGCAACCAGGCTAAGCACAAGTGGTGGAGTAGGCTAGCCATAAGGGGAGGCTGGAGGCCAGGAACTATTCCAGCCAAGGTTTGGAGACTCGGCAACCAGACCAAGCTTGCTAAGAGGTTATAATGGGGACACCACTAATTCCCCTAGAACTCCTATCAGCAGCCCCAAAAGGGGTCTGGAGGATGGACCCCATCACGGTAAGACTGTGAACCTAACAAAGATCTGTAATTTCCAGCCTTTGGGAGGTACATGCTGCACGCTCCTTCACGGTCAAGGGCTACAGTTTTTATTAGCAGGATTATCGAAGGCCTCCCGCCACCCCAGTCTATAATAAACAGCCCATCAGGAAACCTGCAGTCTGCAAGGGAATGGCTTTCTCTTGGCCCACTCCCCTCCCCGCCAGCTGAGCTCGCCTCCCAACTCACCCTTCCCGCTCGCTGAGCTCACCCAATAACTGCCCAAACCATGCCTAGCTGGAGTCAGCTGAGCCACCCTTAGCCAGCCTTCCAGGTTGGGGAGTTTAACCCTTCCCCCACCTGGCCACAGGGTGATGGTCTGCAAGCTGCCACCCAGCCAAAATCTCATGAGATATCTCATGAAAATCCTATTTTAATCTAATTGCAGCACTAGTCCGCCTGTTTGTTTATTTATTTTGATTTATACCCCGCCCTATCCCCGAAGGCTCAGGGCAGCTCACAAACACATATAAATTACAAATGTAAAATAAATAATTAAAACCCCACCAAACTAAAACCACCTCCATCGCCCTCCACTCAAATCTATCCCTGCCCACTGAATGCCCGGCCAAATAAAAAGGTCTTACGCTGCCTCCGGAAGACATTCCATCTGCATGTTAATGTGCATAAGTAAACCCTAGATAGCGAGGCTATCTGAGTGCCCATATGTAAACTCCCACAAGACTCGTGTGAATTGCCTGTCAGGCACGTCTGAAAATAAACACCCTGATTGCAATTCTTGTGGGCGTTTTCCTCAGCGCTGCCTTCTTTGTCACGTGAGAGGAATGATCGTGGGAGATTACAAACCCCCGTGATTTTCATGCATGTCTAAAAATGTCCTTGGTTTCTGCTCCCTTCCATCTGCCGCAATTTCTCAAGCCTAGCTTTGCTGATGCTACTGCATTCTGAATATAAGAAATGCCTATCGAGCCCAGCATCCTGTCTCTGACAGCAACCACCCTCAGTCGCTTCAGAGAAGTGCCTATCAGGACACAATGGATTGATCTGTAGCCTGCTATGTACTCTCCCCTCCAAACAATCAGAGGCTACATCCCCTAACCAACTTGACTAATATCTGTTTATAGGCTTGCCCTCTAGGAAATGTATCCAATCCTTTTAAAAAAAAATCCTGTTAAGTTATCGACTTTCGCAACATCCTCCATTAACAAGTTTCACAAGTTAATTGCACGTTGGAGTGAAAAAGGACTTTGTGTTCTGGCAGCCCTCCTTGCCTGGCAGGGTGCAGTGGGCTTGGGAGAATGTAGCTCACCAACCTGGCACGCACACACACACACTTCCACCGCTTCCCACAATACAGCAGGGCTGAACCAGTGTGATGTTGTGGATACGGTGCTAGACTTGGACCTGGGAAGCCAGGGTTCAAATGCTGCCCTAGCCATGACCTCGATGGGTGGCCTTGGGCAAGTCACAACCTCTCAATCTCAATTCCACATCTGTAAAATGAAAATATGTATGTGTGTGTGTGTGTCTTTTCCTGTGTTTTCCTCACCCATGTCCATCTCTAGATTGTATACCCACTGGGCAGGGACCTGTCCCTGAAAAAGCTGTGACTGTAAAGTGTTGCGTACTACTAGTAATGCTATAAAAATGGTTAGTAGTAGTAGTTAGTAGTGGCTTGAGTCCTGAAAGTCTTGGAAGATCTGTGGGAATCTGGCCTCCTAAGCCTCCCCTTCAGCCGGACCTGTCTCCTCCAAGGTTTTAAGACCTCTTATTGTTTGTGCGCCTCTAGGCCTCAACAGAGTTAAATGTGTTGGTTAAGGTGCTGGTTTTGACCTTTAAAGCCCTAAACGGTCTGGGCCACAAATATCCAAGAGACCACCTCTCCTTCCATGCCCTGTTGAGGCCTCTGAGATCAGCTAGGAGCACCTCCCTGTGAGGACCGTCGGTTAGGCTTGTTCATACGCCGAGGGCTCACAGGGGGGCATTCTTCGGTTGCCACCCCGATGCTATGGAACTTCCTTTCCTCCGGCGGAGGTTCATTTGAGCCTGAGTGTCTTGTGCACACGGTGTAAGACCTTTCTCTTCATAAAGACGTTTGGCAGGTGGGGATGGGGGGGGCGGGGTTCTGCGTGGGTTGGGGTAGGGTTGTGAGGGGGTTGGAGTAGGACATGGGGAGGTGATATTGGGTGGTTTTGTTGGGGGGGCGTGGGATGCTTGGGGTGGGGAGTTTTGGCGGGGGGTTGTATTCTGTTTTTATGGTTTTTACTGTTTTTATAGTTTTAGTTTAGTTTATTTTGTAGCCAAAGGCCATTACGATGTATACAAAGCTTAACATTCCACACACGCAACACAACATAACATGTCAGCACGTCAGCACATTACTTAAAAAATTAAAACGTAATTACTAAAATCAAAAGAAATAATTAAAGCCAAGGGATGGGGGTGGGGGGTGTTGTCCTCAAGAATTCACAAGTACCCGTCACTCTTAGCAGCTACAGCCAAAAACATGGTTAGCGAGAGAGTGATATAAGGACATTTATTATTCAACAATAGCTGTACAGAACAATCAGCTCCCCTACCCGGAAATTTGTTAGTAATAGGGACAATTAAACATGCCCGAAGGTCCCCGTAGAACTCACAATATAATAATATATGTCCCACGGACTCCACCAGCACCATACCACACAGGCAGGTATGATTTGAATAAGGTATCTCCTTGTATCGCTGCTCAAGGACTGTGGATGGGAGAGAGTTAAACCTTGCCCAGGCAAAAGCTTTCCATAAATTAAAATTCCCTGAGATGGCTAATTGCCAGGCCCACGGGGAATGGATTCGTAATAGAAGAAGAAGAAACAGTCGTTAACAAAGAGCTAATTCTAGTTATGGCAACCTGGTGGGCCACATCTAATAATGGGCATTTTTAGACACACATTAAAGTTCCGGATGTTTCAATCTTCTGGGTTTACGAATCCACAAGTAAGTTCCGGATGCATTTTTCACACATACACTGACCAGAGGCAGCCTAAAGTAACGCAGCTGTAGACATGAGGGGCTGCCATGGAAACCAAGTGACCACAGCTGCCTGGAGCAAAGCAGTTTGCCAGGAGAACCTTTTACACACACAATTCTGGGAGAAGTTCTGCGCAGAAGTTCAAAGCTAATAGTAAAGGAAGAGGATGTTCCAGGGGCTCTCCAAGCCAGTGTTTAAGATCTGGTTGAGTGATTTAGACACACAAAGTTCTGGATGTTAAGCAAACATTCAGGAGAAACGTGTGTGTAAAAACACTCATTGTCTAACTACCCCCCCCCCCGTACCCCAGAGAGAGCAGAAATGTGGAGGAAAAACCCAAGGACTGAACCTTGGCTTGAACTAAAGACAGCCAGAGACAGGGCTTTTTATCTCGCAAGACTAGCCGTGCATATGGGAGAAACTAGGGAGAATAACAAGTGTAACCAATACGAGATTGTCAGGCGGCACCACGCCTGCCTGCTTGGACTTGCAGGATGTTACTGTTTTCTGATATATGTTGTGCGCCGCCCTGAGCCTTGGGGAAGGGCGGGATAAAAAATGTAAATAAATATATATATATATATATTTTAAGTGTCTTGGCTCATCCTGAGCTGAATATGCAGAGCGCTCCCAACGTGGGATCCAGCAATGTCTGTCTGCTCCTCGCTCTGGTTTGGCTGGTCTCACTCCCCAAACAGGCGGCCTCCTCCTGCGGGAAGCCGGAGCAGCTATCCCGGGCCAGCCCAGCAGCTGCCACACCAGCCTCTCTGCACAAGCCTCTTGCACCACTCTGCCATGAAGTGGCATCCCCCTCACCCCCCTTTTTTTTATCCAGATTGGCTGAAGCAGTCTCCCCCCCCAGCAGCCTTGTTCCACCTGTGCCTGCCTGCAGCCCATTCACTGCTTTGG
Organism: Sphenodon punctatus; assembly: GCA_003113815.1. NCBI lineage: Eukaryota > Metazoa > Chordata > Lepidosauria > Sphenodontia > Sphenodontidae > Sphenodon > Sphenodon punctatus. The sequence continues at coordinate 2,389,685 of QEPC01009702.1, forward strand.
CTGGTGGTAGCCTCTGCCCGCACAGGTGTTAGCTCTGCTTGGCTGCCACTCTGCTACAGACTTCCTTTGGTTTGTTTGAAACCTGCAGCCAGTTCTTTCCGTAGAGAGGGTGGGTCCCCCCGTTGTAGAATTACTAGAGAGGGTACCTAACGGCTCCCTGGTGACTTGCTTCACCCCGCGCACAGTCGAGTAAACCTCTGACTTCATGGTTTAGTCAACTTTCCCCTCTGCAGCATCGCCTGTCTCCGCCACACCCCTGGGCCTCTCGCCGCTCTCCCTCCCACAAACAAACCACACGCTCTGTGTGCTCAAGGAGTTCACCTTCAATAAATAATCCTACCAAGGGGAGCCAGGGCTGGCACAGTTTTGCAGACTGCTGCAGGGAGGACTGCAGCAATGTCACGGTCACCTCTGCCTGTGGCTGGCACTCGCCAGGACTTCTCCGAGGGGAACACTTAAAAATATTGAAAGCACAAAAGCATTTTGTCCCATTAGCTAATAGTAAAGGAAGAGGATGTTCCAGGGGCTCTCCAAGCCAATGTCACCTCTTGGAACAACAGGGACGAGGGCTGGGCTATTCCTCTGCGGTTGTTGCAAGATCCGTGCAAGGTTCTCGGAATAACAGAGGAGCAGGAAGGGAGAGAAGAACCATTAGGTTTGCCATGTATGCAAATCTTTCCAGGACACTCATAAAAAATACATGTGTGTCCTGGAAAAACTTGCATACATGGACCATGGACCTGCCCAATTTCAATAAGTCTGTCAAGGATGACAAGGGGTCAGGGGGAGGGGACAAAAAGTAACAGCAGAATCGGTGCTGGACAATTAGTTCAGGATCATGTCCAGGGTCTCAGCGTAGGTAAGTACAGGATCAGGTCCAGAAGGCCTTGACAGGAATCAAGGCACTGACCAAGGGGTGGGACAGACAGGCAGACGAGCATATGAGGCAGACTGATGGACAGACGAACTGGTCAGATGGACAAAGACAGACTGGCAGATGGAGGAAGCAAGCCAAGAAGGCAGAGCAAAACACCTTCACATCCTAGGCTCTTCATGGCCTTGCTCCCCCATCTCTCTCCACTCTTGTATCT
>QEPC01009702.1:2392097-2415568 GCA_003113815.1 Sphenodon punctatus
GGAAGTTACTTGTGGACTTGTAAACCCAAAAGATTGAAAAATCCAGAACTTTCAGGTGTGTGTAAAAATGCCCAAGGAGTTAACTAAAGGGTGTGTAGCAGGCCCGTGATTCGTTTTCAATTTTTGTTTCCAAAACCCCATTTGTTTTTGGGGTGGGTGTGTCATAGATGACTGTACTGTTTGCGTTTATTTTTCATTCTATTTTATTAAAATAAATACTAAAAATAATATAATTATTCATATTTTAAATAAATAATAACAATAAATCACTACGCATGTACAACAGTGTTGCCGGGGCTGTTCTATGTGTGCACGGGCCTTTTCTCAAATGGCTCCGGCAGCATCAGCGCCATTTTGGAAAAGGGTGCACATGTGCAGAATGATCCCAGCAGTCATTGTGCACCTGCGGTCACTTTTATTATTGTTGTTATCGGTAATAAAATAAAATGAAATTAAAAAAAAACACATCGAAATCAAACAAAACATTGTTTGCTTATTCGTTACCTTAATTACAAAAATGAATGGGGCTCCATTCATTTTTGTAACTGATAAAACAATACAAAATTGCACACCCCAAGATTTAACTACTTCTTCCACTCCATGCTAGGAGCTGGAGGGCTTGGTCTGTCACAGGAGTTTGCAGACAAACCAGCGAAGCACAAACGTCACCACAAGTAACCAAGAGGAATAAAGAGAAGGGTAATGTTTGAAGGAAGCAGGGTATCCAAATCTTACATAAACTGCAAAGTCTGCTCCACTGATGCCCACACCCCCAAGGCCCGGAATTCCCTCCCTCGATACACTCGTTCTCCTCCTACCCTTCCAAACTTCAGATCCTCCCTCCCCCAAACCTGCCTCTTCCATCAGGCTTTCCCTAGCTCCTCATCCCCTTAGTCTCCTCCCTGATTTACTTGGGGGGGTTAGGGTTAGCAAACAAGACGTTAGCCCACATTGGGGCCACACCAGATGGGCGTTTCCACCTGCCTGGTTATTATGTGTAAAGTTTTCCCAACTGGCCACTTCACACAGCCCCTACTCATAGCGCGGTTTCAGAGAATGCAGAGCAGGTGAATCCGGGCTAATGTGAGCCCAGTGTCCGGGTCCCATCAATTAGGTAGTGTGCAGTACCTCCGTGCGTACAGGTCTGCCAGCACCATAGAGTTGTGGGCAAAAATCCTAGAGCGTCCAAGGAGTGACCACTTCCTCCCTTTCTCTCATTCTCACTGGTACTGCCCATAGAGGCACAACATGCATGCAGGACTCCGCCCATTTATTAGTCTGGACACGCTAATCATGTGACTGGGGACTGAACAGACCAAACCCGGACTGCAGCGGGCTAACGTCTCGTTTGTTCACATTCAGGGGCCCCTTCTCCCTGGTAACGAAGTTAAGCACATAAACCTGCAGCTTCTTGACTTTGTAAACGTCTCCCCGTCTTTCCTTTTCTTCCCTGCTCCCTTGTCTTTCCTAGATTATAAACCTGCTGGGGCAGGGACCTGTCCATAATTAAGGACTGTAAAGTACCAGGTACATTGCTGGTGCAAAATTAATTAATTAAATAAATAAAAAGGGCAAGGAGACCTGTTTGTAGTTTCCAACGTTATTCGCCATCTCCGTTCCTGCACCCGGGCTGCTGAACGCCCCTGGAGCAAATCCCACTACCACGCTGACTTCCTCCACTTCAGATTCTGCATCTTATCGCTCAAATTTGCTATCTCCCTCGCTAGACAGCAGTACTATGCCTCAAGCATTGAGTCCTGCTCCCGGGACCCTCACCACCTCTTTTCCACCTTTGACTCCCTTCTCAAACCCCCCCTGTCCTCCTCCTCCCTCTTCTTTCTCCGCTCAGGATCTTGCTCTCTTTTTCACCTCTAAGATTGACAAGATCCGCCTGGACATCGCTCTCAAGTCCTCTCCCCCTGCTACTCCCCCCCCCTCCTGTCCTCCTTCCCTCCCGCCTCCCTTGAGGAAATCACCTCCCTGTCTCCTCCTCCAACCCCTCCACTTGCCCCCAGGACCCCATTCCTTCCCGCTTCTTGACCTCCATTGCCGCCACCGTTGCCCCTCCCCTCCTGCACATCATCAACCTCTCCCTCTCTACTGGCTCCTTCCCCTCTGCCTTTAAACACACCACTGTCTCCCCATCCTCAAAAAGTCCACTCTGGATCCCTCTGAACCCTCTAATTACCATCCTGTTTCGCTCCTCCCTTTTGCTTCCAAGCTCCTTGAACAGGTTGTCTACACCGGTTGCCTCGACCTCCTCTCCGCCAACTCCTCCCTTGACCCCGTCCAATCTGGCTTCCGCCCCCTTCACTCAACTGAAACCACTTTTGCTAAGTTCACCAACGATCTTCTTGTGGCTAAATCCAACCGCCTTTACGCTATTCTTGTCCTCCTTGATCTCTCTGCTGCCTTCGACACTGTTGACCACTCGCTCCTGCTTGAATCGCTTCACTCCCTTGGATTCCGGGACTCTGTCCTCGACTAGTTCTCCTCCTACCTTTTCTGGCCGCTCCTTCAATGTATCTCTTCCTATCTCCTCCCTACTCCTCTCGGTCAGGGTTCCCCAAGGCTCTGTCCTTGGCCCTCTCCTCTTCTCTATCTACACCCAAACTCATTGCCTCCCACGGTTTCCAATACCACCTATACACTGACGACACTCAACTCTCTCTCTCTCCACTCCTTTCCTCTCCCCCTCTGTTCAAGCTCGTCTCACCAACTGTCTCTCCGACATCTCCGCCTGAATGTCTCAACGCCAACTCAAATTGAACAAGGCAAAAACTGAACTCCTGATCTTCCCTCCCAATCCTTCATCTCCCTCGTCAATTACCATTGACGGGGTCTCCATCCTCCCTGTCCCCCAAGCCCGTAGCTTGGGCTTCATCTTCGACTCACATCTTACCTTCAAACCTTACATTGACTCCGTTGTCAAATCCTGCTGCTTCGCCCTCCACAAGATTGCCAAGATCTGCCCTTTTCTGTCTGTTTCCTCTGACAAAACTCTCATCCAAGCCTTAGTCATCTCACAACTCGACTATTGTAACCTCCTCCTCGCTGGCCTTCCCTGCTCTCACCTTGTGTCCCTTATCTCTGTTCAAAGCTCTGCTGCCAGGATCATCCACCTAGCCCGTCACTTTGACCACGTGCAGCCTCTCCTCTCCTCTCTCCACTGGCCCCCTCTTCCTGAGCATATTCTGCACAAGCTCCTCGTCTTCACCTACAAAGCCCTTCACCACCTCGCTCGCCCCTACCCCTCTGCTCTGATCTCCCTCCGAACCCCTGTTGGAGCACTCCGCTACTCTTCCATCCCCTCCCTCACCCTCCCACACCTCCCCTGCTCCCCCAACCGCCTTCATCCCTTCTCCCTCGCTGCCCTGCATGCCTGGAACTCCCTCCCTGCCCTCGTCCGCCTTGCCCCCACCATCCACACCTTCAAGTCCCTCCTCAAAACCCACCTCTTCTGCTCTGCCCTTCCTAACTCCTGCTAATCATTCCCCACGCAGGATTATCCCTCACCTGTTATCTGCAAACTCCCAATTTACTGTAACCAAGCCAAGAACGTGTACCTGAGCTCTCGCATCCTCATGAATGTCGCATCCCTTGTCTCTCTCTGTTCCCCCTTCCCTGTCTCCCCTCCCCCTGTCTTGAGATTGTGAGCTCTCGGGCAGGGACCGTGTCTATCCTATTCTTTGTAATGCACTAGGTACATCGCTGGCGCTATATAAATGCTTATAATAATTATTATAATTTTTATTCATTCATTCATTCATTCATTCATACCCTGCCCTTCCCTCAAGGCTCAGGATGGCTTACAGTGATAAAACCACAGAAAATACAATCAAAGTCGAGTAAAATCCCTTAAAAAATATCCCCACCCACCTCAACCTCCATCCCCGCCTGCCAAATCCTTTGTCAAAGAAAAAGATCAAGCTCGGGCTCTGATGGAAAGGGAATTCCAAAATGCAATTCCCTAAATAACAAGAGCAGCCCAGTAGCGTTTCATGGGTGAGAGAAACTGGGTCTGGGATCCATAAGGCAGGAGGAGGAGAGGTCATCGTCCCCGGTAAGGAGTAGCCAGCAGCACTCGGCAGGCACCAGACATCATTAATTACAACCACAAGGGCCCAATGGGTGATCAATCACTTGGACATTATGGGGTGCATGCCTTCAAAAAAATAAAGCAACAAACCAGCACAGTATGCACTATTCCGTGCAGTGTGAGTCTCTTCCGCACAGCAAGCAGAGACAGAGCAAACTTAGAATAGGCCCTGATGCGGAAGATGGAATAAACCCAAAGCCTTCCCTCCATGAGACAATGCAGCTGCATCAGAGAGTGTGAGCCCCCCTCCCCTGCATGGGGCCCCCAGTGAAACTGCATTGTCTGTCCCTTATAGAGCTACCACCTTGGCAGCGAGCATCCAAATAAGGCAGCTTGATTTCCTACAGAAGAGGATACTTCCCTCCTCTTGGTGCATCTGCTGTGCCTGCTAAGTAATGTTGAGGCCTTGCTTATATCTTTAGGAACCCAAGCTCTCTGCCAGCTTTTATTGAAACTGGATGGAGGGGTCCAAAGTTATCAAGTGGGGTTGCAAGGGAATGATGATGAATGGGATTTTTTTTTTAACTACTGAAGGAGCCACCTTTCCCCCTTCCAGAGAGATGAAATTTTGTATCTTTGGCTCCTCTGCCAAATTTGGTTCAAATTCTCCTGTAAGGTCTAAGGTTATTAAAGGGCGCACAAGCATACACGCACAGGTGATCATAAGTCTCCTTAGTAAAGAACCAATTTCTTTCTTTCTTTCTTAATGTCCAGCAGATGGCAGCAGATGGTTGCTTATTGCCCAGGAGGGACGTGGGAAAAACGGAAGCACGTTATGTTCCAGAGACACAGCAAATACCTCTGGGGGAAAACACATCCCTTATTTTAAAAGGCTCTCACAGGCAAGCAGATATTAGCCATTCTCTCATCATTGACTTATTTACATTCCCTGGGCCACCCGGGACATATTTTTTCATCAAGGGCTCATTGTTCCTACTGTAAAGAACATGTTCTGAATCTAGTTCAAGTTCATGTTCTGAATCACTACTTCTGAGTAAGTTTGGATGTTTTCAAAAAAATATTTATTTAATTTGATTGATTGATTGATTGATTGATTAAAATAGATATCCTGCCCTGCCCTGCCGTGCCCTGAAGGCTCAGGGCATCCTACAGAAATAAAAACTGGAACAGGTCTACCAAAAATAGATGTCGGCCGCAAGGGAACTCTGGTCATTATTTATTATTTCTGGTGGGGGAAGTGAGAGTGACGCAGGGGAGACAATACATCAGGAAGGGCTGATTGACAGACATGGCCGAGTCCTCATTCGGACAGAAAGAGAAATGACTCATCTGATCATCAGAGGATCCACTGGGATGGCCCATCTCATAAATCATCTCACAGAAGAACAAATATTTTTTTAAGGGAAATTTAACTATTCCCTGCAGTGCCGACCTATAGCAGGAATAGAATGACATTGGGCTTAAAGGAGCCTTTAAAAAGCTAGAGACGTATGTTCAGACAGCATCTATAACTATTCATTATCAGAAAACTAAAGTGATGGTGCGTGGAAGAAATAGATCAACCCATAGCTGGAAACTGGATAGTAGGGATGAGCGAACAGAATGGAGTTCAGAAATTCGATTTGGTTTGAAATTCGAGTTCGGAAATTCGGTTCGGTTTGGTTTGAAATTCGAGTTCGATTCGGAAGTTCGGTTCGGTCGACCAAACAGACCGAATTTGGTCGAATTCTGAACTTCTGAACCAAGTTCAGCCATTCAAAATCAGGTTTTTTGGTGTGTGTTGCAACTTGCCACTAGGAATGGGTGAACAGAACAGAGTTCGGAAATTCAGTTCGGTTTGAAATTCGAGTTCAGTTCGGAAGTTCGGTTCGGTTGACTGAACAGACCAAGTTCGGTCCGAACTTCCAAACCGCGTTCGCCCATCCCTACTGGATAGTAATCTTACTGAACAAGTTCATTCTTTTTCTTAGCTTGTTTAGTGCTGAAACTCAGTCCTCAGTTTTCCTCAGAAAACACTGAGGACCGGGGCATTCAACTTGATTTTCCGAGTTCTGAAGTTTCAAGGAAGGGCCCCCCAAACTTCGGAATTCAGAAAATCCTCAGCCGAGTGCAGGGAAGGGGATCGGAGAACAGCACTAGACCCCTGCTCCCCCTTCCCTGGCCCCCACAGGAAGAGTCAAGGAAGAGAGGGTGGGGGCCTAGCTCTGGGGTGGGGTGCTTAAATGGGTGGAGACTAGAAGACGCTCAGGGGTAGAGTACTCACCCTTCAGAAGGAGTTCGGTGATGCATGGCTTCCTCCCAGGCCAAGTAAGTTTAAAAAGGGGGGGGGGAGGCTGGACATGCTCAGAAGGGTCAAAGGGCCTCTTCTGAGCATGCTCAGACCTTTCCAAGATGGTGCTGACAGCAACAGCATGCTCTGGGTACCCTTTCGCCCTTCTGAGCATGCCCAGCTTTTTGTTTGTTTATTTGTTTGCTTTTTTAAAACTTACCAGCCCCAGAGGAACCCACACATTGCTGGACCCAATATGGAGGATCCGTACTCTAGCCCTGAGTCCCCGGTAGGCCCCCACCCTCTCTTCCCTGGCCCATTCCTCCCCCCCACACCTGGATGCCTCTGGCCACTGGCCCCCTCCTCACCACCACCCTCTTGGAAAATCTGAGTATTATACAAGGGCCCTCGGACTGACCTGAACACTCGGGACCGGTCCTTGGACCCTCGGAAGTACTCGTGAATATATATATATATATTGCAGCCCTAATCTTCGTATACAATTTTCTGCTTATGATTCTTGACCCAAGCCAAGTCAAATAGTCTACAAGTTCGATGCCTGATGTCATGAGAAAAAGTTGCCATTTAATGTTCTCAAGAAGACCTGGGTTTCATGCTCTATGTAAAAGCTGTTGCAATAGTTACCCAAATCTCTGCATGGCAGAAGAAGCCACAGGCGAGCTGTGATGGGCCTGCTCCTGCAGATATTTACGCAGACAGAGCTGCTCCATGACAGTGCCACACTAGTCAGAAAAGCTCTCAAGCCTATGCTTCATGCCTATGCACATACTATAAATCCCATCGACCACAGGAAGCTGGTAGGTAGGGCCAAGAGCAAGATGGATAGGATGAAAGGCGCGGTTACAGATGGGAGACACACGAGACAAGCCTGAGCGTGGCCAGTAGGGATGGGCAAACGCAGTTTGGAAGTTCGGAGTTTGGACCAAACTCAGTCTGTTCGGTCGACCGAACCAAACTTCGGAACCGAACTCGAATTTCAAACCGAACCAAACTGAATTTCTGAACTCCGTTCTGTTCAGCCATCCCTAGTGGCAACACACACCAAAAAACCTGGCTTTGAATGGCCAAACTCGGTTCGGAAGTTCAGAATTCGACCAAACTTGGTCTGTTCGGTCAACCGAACCGAACTTCCGAACCGAACTCGAATTTCAAACCGAACTGAACCGAATTTCCAAACTCAAATTTCAAACCAAACTGAAACGAACTGAATTTCCGAACTCCGTTCTGTCCGCCCATCCCTAGTGGCCAAGTCAAGAGATGAGGACTAGAGCGGAGGACTACTTGGTCTCGGCATTTTCAAGTTTCTTAGAGAGAAACACGTTTCTCAGCCCATTCTGGGAAACGAGAACGACTCAGAAAATGGCAGTTTCTCTCTGCCTTCTCACCAAGAACTTGAAGGCCTTTGTAACTGACACGAACTGGCCCAGGAACGCTGGGGACTTGATGCCTGATCTCTGCAGTTGCATCCTGCGAGGACCTTCTGCCCCGCTGATCCTGAAAGCACTTCTTAAAAGGTCCTGCTCTCCTGGCCCCAGTCACTCTTAGAGGGGCCCTGTCAAAAGCCCCTCCCCCCCATGGCGGGTACAGACCTGCAGCTCTGCCATAGCGAGTTTCAGCAGTACTGGATGCCAAGGACCATGTCACTTTGCAAGTAACTGAGTGCAGGAGCATGGAACAATTACTTTTTCAGCAGAGTGATGCTTGGGTTGAGAGTGAGACTGGGCTAATGGAAGAAGGACTGAGCCCTGCACAAACAATTTCAATCAAGAGGTAATTCACTCCACATTTCAGAGAGACCTTCAGGGGAGATCATCAGTTGGCCCAGATGCTTCTCTTGACGGGAGGGTAGAATTTAAGAAAGCAGAAGAAATTTAAGAAATGCTAGAGGAGTAAAATTATAAAACCAACCTTACAAGAAATGGAGAATATATTGAACAGCAAGGACATTTATGCACTTCCTACGAAGAGTCAAGTAAGGGCTGGAATGCAATTCCACATCATCATATTAATGGATAAAAGCTTTTCTTTCCCCCTACACAGACATATTTCCCCCCTGTTTAACCTACATTTATCTCAAGTCTTTATGTAAATGTTGGCTGTCTGCCGCACACCAAACCAAGATCTCCTTGTGAATCAAGGATGAGCTGCCTCCAGCTTTTGAAACTCGTTAATAATGAACTCGCTTTCATCTAGCTCTCCTCGTCCCCTTCTCTCAGCGTGGTACCTGTCTCGGAGAGTACAAGGATTTCACATCAGCGTTCAGAGACACTGTAATGCCTCTGCTTGAGACGACTGACAGGGCTAGTTCTTCAGAAGGAAGTGGAATTATCTCCTCAGACAGCTCCATCCAGAAGAGCAGATTCCCAAAATCTGTTTCTTTTGCATTGGTTGGAGGGTTCTCCACCCCACGAGGGCTGACAATGTGGTAACGACGAGAGATGTTCCAGAGAGCCAGATTTTTAACACGGCCATATGCTAGACAGAATGAGATTCCATATTGCAGGAGCCCAGCCGGTACATTTCCATGTTAACAGAAGCTTGACTGCAAATTACATTTAGTCTCAACAGCTCAGTTCACCGCACGCAGATGCCATGGGGAACTGTAAAGTTAGCGAGTTGAGGGGGAGGAGGCTTTTAAAATTTTAAAAAGAATCTTTGACTGTTGGACTGCCAGAGATGAAGGGGGAACTCATAAAGGGGAAGTTACTGCTGTGTTTGCTTTGCCAAAGAGAAATCATCATCATCATCATCATCATCGCCATGAGCCGTCAGTCAAATGAAGAGTCCTAACTAGGCTTTGAAGCCAAGTGGTGATACGGACACCGTCAAAGGCTGAAGTAAACAGTGAGAGAAGGGAAATGTATTAAATGGAATTTTGTCAAGAGAAGGATGAGAAAGACACCAGTCTAAAGTTAGAGGAGGGTGCGCTGGACTTTCGTGCAAAATTTTAAATGAAATGGGACCTAATTTGGTACCCATGGGTAACACTTGAATTTTCATTCAAGTACCGTGTCAGTTATTCAACAGGCTACTTGATCAGCGACCGACTGGGTACCCAGATATCCACAAACACAATCATTTTCAGTACCGATTTTTAAATTTTCTGGATTGGTAAACCAAAAAATCAGAGACAGAAAACTGAAAAATTGGAAGATTTCAGGCCATTCCAGGACATTGGGTACCTGAATGGAGTTGAAATCGCATCCCAATTTCTACAGGTTTTTTTAGGCCGCTTTTAGACGAGTGGGTCGCTGTCGCGCGACCCACTCAAGCGATGTTTCAAATGACACATGACAGCGGTTGGGGATCATGGTGCGCATGGGAGGTGGTAGCACATGATTTGCCGACCGCGAATTAAATACCTCGCAATTGAGGTATTTAATTCGTGGTCGGCAAATCATGCGCTACCGCCTCCCATGCGCATGATCCCCGACCGCTGTCACGTTTAACCCCGCGTCACGGCATTTCGAAACATCACGGCGACCCGCTGATCTAAAAGCGGCCTCAGTCAGTTGGAGTACTGTCATTTTGATAGGTATGCCTGTTTTTGCAGGTACTCACTTCAGCTGTAGTATGGGACCCTGGAGAGCAATCCCTGCCACAGAGGTAGAGTATAGTGTTGACAAGTTCTGATGAGTCATTCCACTGTCAGGGGACGAGGTGCAAGGAGGGCAGTGGCCAGTAGGGGGCACTAGACAGCTAGCTCGGGGCAACCAGGAGGGGCTACAATGAGAGGGAATAGTGTGGTGAGAGAAACAGAGGAGAACTAGGGACACAGACAGGGAAGTGCCTACGGCAGTCCGGCACTTGGTTAACAATAGCCCTCAGGATGTTCTAGCTGGCAAAGACCCCTAGGGGACAGCCAATAGCGCCTCATTGGGCTCAGAATTCTCAGGTACGGTCAGCCAGACACCAGAACAGACTAGAGAGGACCAGAAACAAACTATGGACACGCTACAATGAAGGAGGTTCAGAAAGAAGACAGTGGGAACCAGGTTAGAGCTTGGAAGGAAGAACAAGGCACCGGAACAGTAACCAGAGCAGGGACCGGAGGAAGAGGCTCAAGAAGGAGAAGGACTAGAGACAAGGCAATATTAGGAAGGAAGCGCTGAGCTGTACAGACACAGTGAGAGAGGGTGCCCGACTGGGACAAGAAATAGAGACCAGGGGAATTAAAGGCGGCACAGAAAGCAACAGTGGCAGGGAGAGAGAGTCTAGCAATGCAAGAGCTCCAGGGAAGCAGGATAAGACAGCAAGGTTAAGCAAGAGCCAGGGGGTAAATTCACTAGGTCTAGAGAGACCGGAAGCACAACCGCACTCTCGGAGAGGGGACACAATCGGAAGGGGAGACAAGGAAGGCCTGAGTCACCACGACACAAGAGAACAGGAGAGGCACAGAACACAGGAATAGGAATGGGGGACAGAGCTACACAAGGCCTGGGGGCACAAACAATCTATACCAACCAGACAAGGACTCACTGTTAGGGGGGATGGGGGAAGAGGGAAGGTGGACCTGGCTAAACCGCTACCTCGTCTTAGGGTTCCCCTGCACGCTCGCGAGGGGGCACCACAATGGTAAGAAAAGACACCCCTCAGGCTGTAATAGGGCCGCTGGCTTTGGGATAAGCGGCGGCCTATATCATCATCGGGGGGGAGACAGCAAGGCCCAGAGAGTGCCCCCTCTCGAGTGTGCTGGTTGCAAAGGTAACCCCTTAGCCCCCACAAATTCACCCGTGTCACACGTGCCCCGGGAATCCACACAAGGAAGGGGGTGCCCACTGGTGCAGGGAGCGGGAGAGGGACCCTGTGGGTGCAGGGGACCTAGAGGAAGGATGGCTCACACACAATGACAGGGACGGTTGGAGGGTGCGGGTACACGGGCCCCCGAGGGCAGGGACAGTGCCCACCACCCGCACCTTCCCCACTCACACACACCCCCTGCTAGAAACCCCACCCCACCGTATCTACAATTACTCACTCGCCACGACCACACTCACTCGCCACTCACTCTCTCTCTGTCCGCACTCCACTCACTCCTTCAATACTCTCGAAAACTCCTTCAGCACAAGGGGCCAGTCTGCAGCAACGCTGTTCACCGGCGTCGCTCTGCAGTCCCTGGCTTCCTTTTATCTACCTGCCTGTAGCCCCGCCCTTTCCTGAAGGCGTGCTGAGCGGCGCGGCGTTTCTGCCGGCCCCGCCCCTTCTCTCCCCGCCGGCCTCCTTTCTGGTAGCTTTTGCGGCGGCGGAGATTGTTCCCGCCGCCGCGCCTGGGCCCGCGGTCCTTGTGCCCCCTGTTTACTCGGAGGCCGCTGTGGTCGGGGGGCTCGCCTCCCCTGCCCCCGCGCTCGAGCCCAGGTAGGCTGCAGCCTTACACTCAGGAACCTAGAGAGGGGTACAGGGATCTCAGACGGCCAACAACAGAGCTGGGCTCCTAGAAAGGACCTCTACCCAGAGAACTAGGCCAACATTGGCCAAGGACAAGCAGGAGAACAGTAATAAAGGGGAGCAGCCTTAGGAGCTGAATCCTGTACAACCATGGACAGAAGCAAGGCTGCTATTAGGAAACCAGAGAGCAAGACAGAGGGAACAGAATAACATCCGAGAGGAGAATATAGACCTTGGGGAGGTGGGGGGGAAATCCCTACACAAGAACAAGACCACAGTAAGGCAAACCCACAGCAGGTGTAAGAACAAGCTAAGGAACTGCTAATGCAAGACAGGGGTGCAGGAATCAAGGGGGCAAGATCACCAGGGCTACCAGGAGGGGAAAGGGGGAACAGAGCCAGAGGGAACTAGACAAGACAGTTAGACCAAGTGCTGAGATTGCTAGAAGTCAGAGAGCGTGCAAATTCTCCCATTCCAACAGTGCCAGGTGGGATATGGAGACACTTATGCTGCTTCTTTCATCCTACAGGATTTTTATTCTACTCCAAGTACAAGCATTGAAACTGGTCATCAGCATAACTCAGCATTCCTGGCTGGACCTGTAGCAGCAGGGGTTGATGTCCTGGCCCTCTGCTCAATGTCCATGAGCATGTACTCTCTCAGCTAAGACAAGAGTCCTTGGCAGAGGTCTCCAAGGACAGACTTGCTAATATACTCCTGTTGAGTACGGGTGGGGTGAAAAAGTCCTTCAATTTTTGTGGAATATTTTGCAAAAATGGAGCGGCTAATAGTATTTTCTATCAGAATTTCAACCATAAACATTTACAATCAAAATTCCAAATAAAATAAATAATAATAATTAATAACCATTGCTCATGGGCAACTGGCCATCAGGATTTGCTGCACATCCACTTGACTGTTGGGAGCTGGGAGTGAACAACAGGGAATGGATGGTCCGTTGTGACTGTTGGTTCTTCTCCCATGCGATTGAGATTGGCCACTGTCAAAGACAGGATGCTGGGCTTGATGGACCATTGGTTTGACTCAGTATGGCACGACTTATGTTCTTATGTTAATATATTATTTTCCATCTGTTCCAATCAGAACCTGAATGGATTATCATTTGCTCGGAATGACCGATCGGAACGCACAACATGCCTGGTTCCGATCGGAACAGGTCAACGTTCTCGAGCCCGGTCGAAATCTCATGAGATGTCTCGCGAGAAGAAAAGGGCTTCCCATTTCAGCCCTAGTTTCCAGTGATTCCATGCTTCTGTTATTTTTCATCACTTTTGTCACTTTGGGGGACTTTTTTTAGTCAGTTTCCGACACTTTTATGACAGTTTTACAGCATGTTTGGCAATTTCCAGCACTTCCCCGGTGTTTTGCCGGCAGGTTTTCCTCTCCACAGCCCCTGGGGATGGGGACCAGCCTGTGTGTGAAAAGTAGCCAAAAATGGCAAAAACAGCAGCAAGACCAGCAAGTTTTCTGTGTCAGGCAAATCTCAACGCATGCCCTGCTACCGACGGAAACTGCACTCACCGAGATATTTTTCATTTCAGGTCTACAGAATAGGGGTCCAGAGTTCAAGGCAGAAGTTTACGGGTTAGAGCAAGTCATGAAGCAAGGACACAAGGCACGGAGAAGTTCAGAACAAGATAGGGAGTGGGCCAGATGTTCCGCCCAGGTTTCTGTGACTGCAGACCTGCCTTGTATGTGGCTGGGAGGCATGGCAGCCGGTGCTGGGATGGACGCTGGGATGGACTTTTGGGCAGGCAACAGAGGTACCTTCCTAGGGTGGTAGGTTTGGGGGGGGGGGGTTCTCTTCTATTGATTCTGGGGAAATTAGCTCTGAACCCCACCAAACAAAAGACGGGGCACCCTGCTGTGCTCTGTTAAGTCCCCGAACGCAGGGTTCCTAAATTTAGGGTCTGGGCTCGACACTCGCCCCTACAGCCAACCTGTACCCACCTTTAAGGGCTTCTCCCAACAAAGGCGGGTCCCTTACAAACAATAACAGTTTAAAATATACATGGGGTGGTCCCACCTTTATCGTAGGTGTTCCTCCAGTTGAGGTCTACTCCTCCTCCAAAAGCCTCAGGGTTTAGTCCATCCAGCATGGCCTCCTTGCTCCACCTTGTCTGGGTTCCAGTGCCCTGGGCAGCCAGCCTTGAGGAGATGTGCTCCCTTCAGTGTCTCCTGGTAAACTGGGCTTCTTCTCCTGGAGTAGGCCCTTTATATATGCCAGAGGCTGTTCTCTTTTAAAGGGCCAGTACCCCTTTCCCTCCGTATAGCCTTAAACAGGCGCCATTTTGTTCTGCCTTCCTTCTGGAGGCCATCTTGCGGCTGGACTCTGCCACACAGATTTTTGGGGGTTGGTGGCTTCTGTTTTAGCTCATGCCCACCTGGTCACAGCAACCCCCTCCGTCCCGCTGCCGCAACCGCACTGCACCACCCGCAGCCTGGAGGGAGGAGGAATGCCCTCTCATCCCCACCTGGAGAAGCCCTGTTCTGCCCCTGAGCACCCTGCAAACGCTCTCTGTAGCGGGGCTGAGCATGGAGGAAGACACTGCTTCTGTGTTGGGTGCTTCCATTGTCTCCCTCGCTGTCTCAGACGGCAACTCACCAGAGCTCCAGGGGGAAGGGAGAGCCTGGGACACTAAAATTCTGGACAGACAGGAGGGGCATGGGCAGGGCAGGACAGGAAAGTCTTGTGAAGGGAGTGGCTGGACCGGAGGCAGAACAAGCAGCGGCACTTCAGGCTCATTCATGGCTCCAGGAACTGTTGGGGCAACGGGACAAGACTCAGGGACCGGTTGTGTGTGCATAGCACCAGCCTGGGCACTACATAAGTATATAATTAAAATGAAAAAGAACTTTGCAGAAATCCTGGCCTTGGGCTTCAGGACGCCTTTAAGGCACATTTACACAAACAACTAAATTGAATTAATGAGATCGTAACTCACTTGTACTTCAGTATTGTTCACATGTCAAACAATGGTATTTATCAGCACTGGAACCGCATTTATCTGTACTCTGGAATAATGAGGCGTGACTGCATAATCCCCTTTCCTTTGTAAACTGAAGCGTCTTGTACTATGAACCCTTTCCATATTGGATTGGCAGACACAGCATACAAATCATCAGTCCCAGGCTGCAGTGCACAACCCAACAGCAAGGCCCCGTGACATCCCAGCATGCTTTGCGTCTACGGCTAGGCCTCATCAGGTGCACTTTCACGACGTCACCATGAGGGGCTGGTTGCAATGATGCCAAGTTGGTTTTCAGGTCTGGTGGGAACATTAAGAAAATGTGTAAAAAGGGAAAAATTAATTCAACTTTGTTCAAACATTTTTGCTTTGATGATGGTGTGAATGTATCTGATGAAATGACCCTTTTCTCCAAATGTTGCACTGTCAGCAACACGAGGACGTTTTTACCCCTCCCTCTGAGTATAATGGGAAAGATTCCCAACCAACCCTCGCAGCCAGTCTGCCGCAGAAACTCACTGTCACTGGAATTCACAGACAAATTTTTATTTGGAAGGACTGCATTGCTTTGTAGCCATTGACAATCCCTGTAGCAAAGATACTGGTAGGCCAGTCTCATCTATCAGTCTGCGGCAATACACAATGAGCCAGATACAGTTCAGGGGCTGGAGGGGTGGTTACGGTTAATTCATACACCTGGACAATACCTGCAGTTTCAAGTACTATACTGGTAACCAGATACCTGAAAATCAGTAATTTCCAGTATCGTTTTTTTTTAATTTCCAGTGTTCGATTTGTAAATCGGGACAGAAAACCGAAAAATCGGGACCGGAAGTCAATGTTCTGGGACTGGAACTCAACATTCTGGCACATTTCAGGATATTAGACGTTCCTCCAAACTAGCAGATTTAAAAATCTGCTTTTAGCATCCTTGCACGGGCGCCGTTTCGATGCACCTTCCTGCACTGTAAGTCGCCCGGCCACCATTGGAAACAGCGACGTTGGGCACACGCCTAGCAGCTCACACATTCTTTTGAAAACCAGGTTTGTCAAACCTCAATATCAAGGTTTGACAAATCCGGTTTTCAAAAGAATGCACAAGCTGCCCAAGCACCGCTATTTCCAAAGGCGGTCAGGCATCTTCCAGTGTGTGGGGGGTGCATCTAAATGCCGCCTACACGAGGTTGCTAAAAGTGGATTTTTAAATCCGCTGGATTGGTGCAATGTCTAAAAACAGGCTAAGTTGGGAGGGATGGGGAGGCAAAAGGGAGATTGGATGGAGGTAGAGGAGGGATGCTGTGTCGAAATTGGGTACTGTTTCATACCCAACGTTTTTGAGTCAATTCAGGTACCAGAAATTCTACAGGTATACCAATTTCTGTGGATAGTCATTACAGCTCTAGTGGTGACCACATGCTCTTCCCAAACATCTTCAAGAGCTGGTGCACCTATCAAGTTGGAACACCAGAGAGCGGTACACTCCAGCATTGATATTCTTGTCTCTTCACACAACACGAACCACTCTCAGGCAGAGGGCTAGGGAATTGTGGAACTGTTCATAGACAATGATCCACAATTTTCTGGTTTGGCAGGAGTGACATGCAGTGAGTTACCTTGAAAAGCTTCCATAGAACACGGAATACAGTGCTGTGTTTTGCACGGCTGTGGAATTTAGATTTCTTTATCCCTGCATCTATTTTAGAGCTAGCCCAAAGGAGCATTTCCAAACCCACCGTTGAACCCATCCGTGAAATGCCCTCCCTGCAGGAAAAAAGACTGTCCAGTTCCACTTCCTGGAAGAAGAATGAGGAATGTATTTCCGGAAAGAAGAATGTCCTGTTGTTCTATAACGTAGTGGATAAGATGTTGGACTTGAACTCAACAGACCAAAAATTTCACCCTAGCCAATGAACTCACTGGGTGGCCTTGGACAAGTCACAACCTCGGTCCCCAAATGGGAATGTGTGTTAGGAGTGTGCACCAGATCCCTGTGTCAGATTTCATTATCGTTTTTGTTATTAAAATGTGTCGTGGTTTTTTTTGTTAACGAAAGGTCATGTTTCATTATTGTTGTCGTTATCGGTATCAATACCAATTTCAAACGAAGATTTCATTTTTGGTATCGGTATCGATTTTGTGTGCCAATGAAGAATTATTATCAGAAGCTGAACTCCTTCCCCTTCTCATTGTGATACAGAAAGAACGGCACACAATAATATATACTGTACACAATATGTAGTTTTATATATATAATATATACAGAATCTAAGCTAAACCTAACCTATGTATACTACAAAAACAAAATGTTCCTATCCTATAATTTTAATATAGATAATAAAACAGCCTAGTATCTAAATATCTTATATATATATATATACAACTTATAGCTGTATCTATATAATATATGGACAGAGGGAGACAGACAGAGGAAGGGAAAAGGAAAACAGAGGTATATCGACTATCTCTAATCTCTCTCTCTATATATATATGTGTGTGTACCTACAGAATAAGGTTTGGGTGGTAGGGAAGGGAATAAGGGAGATACATATACATATAACTAAAAGATTTCATTTATCTCTGTTTTGTCAATATATATATATAGTGTGTGTGTGTGTGTGTGTGTGTGTGTGTGTGTGTGTGTGTGTGTTCTGGGAGGCAGAGGCATTGAGGAATCGCAAGGCGCCATTCAACTGCTGGGATCTGCTTGCACTGCTCATTGGCCAGAGATGCATCCATCAGTTCCTTCCCCTCCCAGTTCAAGAGTTCAGCACTGTTTCTGACTCCGAGATGTCTGCTCCCTCCCTCCCCTCTCCACATTTCCCTCCAAAAAACACCTGCCAGGCAATAATGAAATCAATAACGACTTTTGCTATCGTTATTGATTTTGTTATTTTTTTGTTGTTTTCGTTACTGCAATAACAAAAACGAAAATGACAATTTTTGTTTTCGTTAATATAACAAAAATGACGTGCACACCCCTAATATGTGTGTGTGTGTGTGTGTTTCCCTGTGTGATTCCCTCATCGTTATCTTTCTTAGACTGTAAGCCCACTAGGCAGGAATCTATGTCTGACAATCTGTGACTGTACAGCACTTTGTACGCCCGTCGCCTAGTAGTGTTATAGAAATGATAAGTAGCAGTAGTAGCTCCATAGTGCTGAGGCAATAGCATGTTTTCCCATACCATCCGGAAATACCGACCTTTCGGGAGCACTTGCGACTGTTCGTCTCTATTTCCTCACTATTCGTTGATTCTGCACTTCTGTTGTTGTAGAGATTGACGCCTGCCAATTTCTGTCATCTTTTGCCAATTTCCGTCATTTTCCGTCAATATCCCATATTTTTGTCAATTTACGGCACTTTCCATTTTCCATCTTTTTTCCATCAGTTTTTATGTCACATATCCAGTATACAAACCATAGTGCTAGCAGTTCAGTTCATTTTGTGTTAGACTAACAGTCCTCCTCGTTGGCTAACGACAGTGAAGAACCATCATTTCTGCACACAGCTGAAGAACTACCGGAAGTACCGAATGG
This sequence comes from Sphenodon punctatus, assembly GCA_003113815.1. Taxonomy (NCBI): domain Eukaryota; kingdom Metazoa; phylum Chordata; class Lepidosauria; order Sphenodontia; family Sphenodontidae; genus Sphenodon; species Sphenodon punctatus. The sequence continues at coordinate 2,410,359 of QEPC01009702.1, forward strand.
GCACTAGCAAAAAACGGCAAAAAGTCTGTACGTTTCCTTGTCACATGAGTGAAGGCAAATAACCTATTTCCAACAGAAACTGCATTTGCTGCGATTGCTCATTTCAGGCCTAATGATGTCATGTCACTCTACGTTGGGGGGGAAAAGAGGGATTAGATTAAAGTAGAGGATGGGATACTGTGTCATTTGAACCAAATCAGCAAACAGGGAACACCTCGCTTTGGCCAGTAGCTCAATGATTCAATCTGCACACCCCACGCTCAAGCTGTGGATTCAGTATGGTGAGTTTGAGTGTCGTTGAAAAGCTGGATTAGAGCTACATGGGAGATGTGGAAAAGTGAGTTTCTGTTCACAGCTGGAATTGGATGTTCATCACATCAAAGCGGTTTTGTATCTGAGAACGTCATGCTGACTTCCACCAGGAGAGAGGGAGGAAATCTCCCTTTTTAAGTCTCGGTAGTTTTTCATTTCTTTTTAGAAGTACGGTCTGTTTAGTTTCCCCCTCTGCTGCTTCATGCTTCATAGCAGAGACAATGGACACCATGGTAAATTCTGATCTGGGTGTGGGTTTGCTCCTCTCTTCCTCCCCTCAGGGGACTGGGAAGGTTTCCACTAGGGGTGTGTGCATTCATGTAGTTTTCTCTTATTTACGAAAACAAATCGACCCCCATTCATTTTCATCAAAAAAAGGATACGAAAATGGATGAAAAAGCAAATGATTATCATTTGCTTTCATTCATTTTCATTTAAAAAATCATTTACAGATACAGATACAGATACAGATAGACAGATAGATAGATAGGATATTTTAAAAAAACCTACTCATGTGTAAAATGGTCACCGAGGCTGTTCGGCGCATACACAGTCCTTCCCCCTCAAATGGCATTGCCATTCATTTTGGAAACGGGAAGTCACTGTGCGCATGTGCAGATGCTGCCAGTACCATTTTGGAAAACGGCTGTGCATGCGCAGAATGGCCCCACCAGCCATTTTGTGAATGCGGAATGATTTATTTTATTTTATTTTATTATTTTTTAATAATCAGCCAAACACTCCCCCCTCCAAATGAACGGGTTTGCTACCAAACCCCCCCCCCAAAAAAAAAACCAAATCGTTTCTGTTAAACAAAAACAAATGGGGTGCCTTCTGCACAGCCCACGTTCCCACTACCCAATAGGTACGGCTCCGAGAGACCAGAGGCAAAGCAGGTATTGCTGAAACGGTTATCCAAGCAAATATCAGTAACCATCAGATTTGTGCAATAACCATGCAAAAAATAATTAGCTGCTGATCAGTAACCAATTGGTAATTGATTGTTCATCCCACAGGAGTAAGTATAGCAGGGGATGTATCCGCCACAAATTTATTCCCCCACAATTTCTAGAGATATGGGAGTGGAGCTTATGTACATGCAGCACCCTCCACAAATTTTAGCCCAAAGTTGCTGCCACAGTTTAACCAATTTGCTGATATTACCAATTTTTGCCATTTACCATGTTACCATTCATTCTGTGGTTACCAGATCATTCCGTTTACCCATAATTCCTTTTCTTTCCACCCCCTTTCATCCCTTACCTGGTTTCAAGTTTAAACTCAGTTTCCTATTGGATATCTGGTTAACGGTACCGTTTAGTATTTTGGAAAGTCAATTAACCAATAACAGACTTAATCAATATTCCAGAAAGTTGGTTAACCATCCCAGTATTTGGTTGCCAATCAGTTAACGATTTGACTATCCGGTATATCGGTTATGAACCTCCGTTATTAAATTAGGTATATATTTCAGCTCAACTTTGGAAAAAAATTATTGCTGCAACTGGACATGTAAGACCATCACAACAGTGTGAAGATGAAGGCTGAGATGAGAGCAAGTGTTCCCGTTCTACTGGGAAATAATGAACTTTTGGGAGCGCTTGCGAGTGTCCGTCCATACTCTCTCAGTCTTTGGTGATTCCACATTTCTGCCATTGTCGATATTGGCACCTGTGATTTTTTTTTCCCCATTTCCAATCAATTTAGTCACTTTCTGCCATTTTTCATCATTTTTGTCACTTTCCAGGTCTTTTATGACAGTTTTACAGCACTTTCCAACACTTCCCTGGCACTTAGCAGGCATTTTCGCATCTCCACAGCCCTCAGGGATGCACGTGGGGTGTGCATGGCACTTGGGATCGGTCCTGTAGCAGATCTGTTCAATTCGTGAAAAATAACAAATGGCAAAACAGCAGGAAATCAATATGTTTCCATGTCATGTGAATGACTGTGAATGACCCTGTTTCTGATGGAAACAGTATTCACTGCAATTTATCATTTCAGGCCTAGTGCAGAACAGATAGGAAAACTGGGATCTTCCAAGTGCAAATAAGTGCCTTTTATAGCTTAACCCCTGCCTAGGGCTGAATGACAACATTTCTCCCAGTTTCAAATCCATCAGAACCGGGAGTTTTTTTTGGTCCAATCGGAACTTAGACCAAATGAAATAAACAGAAGACGACTATTTTGTGGATGGGCAAAATGGCCACTCCCATCCAACAAGATGGTTACTGCCAGGCTCCAGAGTACTCTGGCATGGTGACCACCATATTGTCATAGGGTGGTGACTGTTCTGCATATGCACAGGACTGCATCAGCCATTTCCACCAGCGCAAAATGGTCTGGTCGGAATTCCAACCAGAAAATTCTCTCACCCAGTGGCCTTAAATATACACTGAACAAGAGCGAAGACAGAATAGAATCCTGCGGGATCTGACATGGGGCAGTCACAACAGGGAACATAGAGTAATCACTCATCACCACCCGCTGAGACCTTCCCAACAGAAAGGAACAGAACCACCCAAGAGCAACCCAGCTCACCGCTCATGGGTCCTGCGATCATGTCAACAACACTTTGTAATCAACTTATTAAAGGTCTCCAAAAGATCTAACAAAATCAACAGGGTAGAATTTCTCTTATCAGTCTCTAGGCACAGATCATCGACCAAGGCCACAAGTGTAGTCCCCATACCATACCCAGGACAAAAACCCAAACGAAACAGGTCCAGGAGTCTGAGAGTATTGAGATGAGCCTGGAACTTCCACCCAGAGACAGGCTGATAGCTGGCTGGGGATTCAGCATCCAAAGATAGGATGGACAACCACAAGTTTAGGGGCATACGATGCCCTACCCTCCTGAAGGGAGGCATTGCCAACTCCCACCAGCAATGGCCCAAACGTCTCCCGGCTGGATTTCACAAGCCAGGATGGGCAAGGATCTGATTCACGACGGTTTTCCCTTAGCACCCCAAGCCCCTCCCCCACATCAGTGGGTGGTATTAAATGAAAACATGCCAAATAAACAGGACAAGACTCAGCTTCCATAACCCAAAACTCCGATCTTGCAGTCAAAGTGACAGTATGGCATACTCCTTCAAAAATGAACTACGCCGCACTCGGTGAGCTTCAGTGCAAGTTGAGTGCCACCTACGCTCTGAACTCCTACTGCCTCAGGAACCCCTGTATACCAAGACGACCTGTGCTGTTGATGTGTACAGAGTGGATGCCCGGGTGCAACCATGTTGATGACCATGCTCAAGATGTCATTCCACAAGGGGACCAGGTCATCAACAGAGTAGCCATCAAGGTCAGTAGGCATATCCCTCAGAGAGTTATGGAAACCAATTGGATCCATTAGTCTCTGAGGGCAAACCAACCAAAGTGGTCCACCACTCCAATAAGGGCATATGAGGACTGAGATCTGAGCCTTCAAAAGGTAATGATCAGATCATGACAATGGCCACAATCCCAAACCTCATCCATGTGGGATCCACGTGGCACAATGTCCCCATAATGGATGTGCCCGTGGGGATGGAATTGGCCCCAATGATGTCATAACAACACCCCCAAGAATCAGTACCCCTGTTTCCAGGCTAAGTGCAAAACATCAAATCCAATGTGTGTCCTGCCTCGTGTGTCGGACCAGATATAATCTGAGATAGGCCCATCACGGTTGCCATGACAGCCATGAACTAAAAGACTTGCCTTAGCATGTATGTTGAAATCACCTAAAACAATACATTTGAAACACTGAAAATAAGTTTGAACAATAAGGTTGAACATGAAACCGAAGGATGTCACTGACGCTCTGTAAATTTGTTGGTAATTGGCAACTCTTACCTCCCAGCTACACTGGTGACTTGGGTATTATCAAAATACATTTCTCTCTTTCTCTCTTCTTATCAATGTTACTTGCTTGTGGCTGTTAGTTAGAAATCGGTCCAAATTGTGTAACAAAATGAAATGTTTCTTAAAAAATCTAATTTGAATCATCTCATTTTTTTCAACAAAATTCCATTAAAACCTTTCCAAACTTTTCATCATAGTTTAGTATCTTAAAAATGACAAAGGGAGCAATCCTAATCTGATTGAAGTCAATGGGAGTTTTTCCATTAACTTCAGCAAAGTTAGGATGGCACCCAAAGTTTGTACCACAAATGAGCCCCCCCAAAATATAAATGAAAATATTCATCACCTGAGTTTTCAAAATTTTGACATTCAAAATATTGAATGGGTATAAAAATTCAGTGGGCGTTTCAACAATGTCATTTTTTAATTTCAGATCAAATGGTTCAAGTCAGCCTCACCACCAAGATGGAGTCAGATTTGGCAGGACCAACAAATCTCCCAGCTCAGAGATAAGTCTGTTTGCGCTTGGGAAGGCAAAGGGATGTCACCATCTTTGGAGGAGGGAGCCATTGGGATTTCACTGTTAATGGTTGAACAAGGGAGCAGCCCTCCACCCATTGGTGTCAACGACTCAACTCCCAGTGACTTTATAATGGTGGCAGATTGTACCCATAGTTTTGGAAGATGAGCCTTTGACTTAAGTGGATGGAGAGTTGCATTCTACCTGTCTTAAAAGCCAGTTTTTCTAAACCTTTACCTTCTCAGCTCTGTCTCACCCAGTATCACATAAGACACGAAGCTTGCAAAATGACCAGTTATTTGCTAGCCAACATTAGCCTTAAATTTTATCTACAAAATCATTATTTATTTTTATTTATTTTATTTATTTAATGGATTTCTATACCGCCCCATCCTGCAATGCAGCTCGGGGCGGTTTACAACAATAAAAACAATTTAAAACTTTTAAAATACAAATATAAAACATATAAAACAGGGCAACATACAATAATGAGTAAATAAAAGGTGGGGGATTAAAAATCACCCCCCCC
>QEPC01009702.1:2437922-2449488 GCA_003113815.1 Sphenodon punctatus
ATTCATCTCTGAAATGGGAACACATTAAGAACACCAAAGTAATATCATGAATTTATGATGATGCCTCTAGTCCTCCCTCCTTGGGGTGCTAGGGATTGCAACGGGATATGTGACCCTGGCTGGCATGTGCAAATCCTGCCCTCCTTGGGGTGCTAGGGGATACTAGGGCATTGGATGGCAAATGGAGAGACCCTGGCTGGCACATGCAAATCCTGCCCTTCTTTGGATGCTAGTAGCGATGGCAACTTTCATTGTATATTTTATTTGTATCCTGCAACTCTCTCGCCCATGGCGACTCGAGGTGACTAACAAACAAAAGAATATACATAATAAATACAGTACAACATCATTAATCCAACCTAGAAAATCATCTGTCCATATTCCATCCCTGCTGCCACCAGGGGGGAATCCATAAACTTGAAGTACCCTTGCTGGCAGGTGCAAATTCTGCCCTCCCTGGGGTGCTAGGGGATGCTAGGGATTGCTGACACGTGCAAATCCTGCCCTTATTTGGGGGTGCGTAGGGAATGGGATGGCAACTGGAGACCCTTGCACATGTTTGAGTGGGGGTGCTGCTCGTGCTCATGCCTGACTGCTGGAAGAGCCCACACACACACTACAGTACCCTCTCTCTCTGTGGCAGACACATGCCAGTGAGCTTGCTCTAACGGATAGAGCCTTTCTTGTCCTCAAAGTAAAAAAAAAGTTTACAAACCTGGCAGCACCTCCTGTGCCCGCCGCTTCCTCCTCATCAGAGGAGCCGGCCACCACCACCAAGGGTCCATGGGCAGCGACCTCTTCTTCCTCCTCCTCTGAGAGCACCACGTTGGCCCCCAGCCATGGCATCAGCACAACAGTCTTCTTCATTTAAAAAAAAAAAAAAACACGCAGCCAACCAAAACACAGTCAGTCAACCAGCACACACCAACACTCACCAACCAGCCAAATAAACAACACAGCCAAACCAAACACAAACAGCCAAACCACACAAACCGAACAGTGACCCAGCCAAACATACACTCTCTCGCCACACAGCTCCGTACGCACTCGAATTTCCGGTTTCCGGAGCGATCACGTGCTCTCGCGATACTTTTTCCGAACGCCCGAACTGAACCGAACATGACCGAAGCGAACAGCCGAACCCAAACTTGGCAAACGACCCAAACGCACGACCCAAACGCACAAACCGAACCAAATCGAACAGCCGAACCCAAACCACAACCTTTCGCACATCCCTATAGAGAGGTTTGCAAAAGGGCTCATCTCCCATTCACCCAACCTGCTGAGCTCATCTGCCAAGTTGGTGACAAACAATGCAATGGGAGTGTCTGTACTTCTCCACATCAGATATTTGTGGTTTTGCCTCAACGGGAGCTGACTCCATAGCGCTGAAACAGGTACTAAATTTAGTACGCACAGGTAATCCCCCCATTATTGAGTAATGCATCAGATACCTGATGGATTACCCCCAGTACCAATCGGGTACCTCAGTGAATAGCCCCAAAATTGGGCATTTCCAATACCCATTTTTTAATTTACTGATTCCCAGTTGATATATCGGTATACCAATAGGTATATCAAGTTGGAAAACCAAAAGAATTATTAAGCATAATTTAAAAAAAAAAAAAAAAAAGTGGCTGGAAAGTTCATTTTCTGGGACAGAAAACTCATTAATAAGTGTTATAAAAAAGAAAAATTGAAGGGAAAAAAACCATTTTAAAAAATTGGAACTGGAAGTAGTTTTCCATGACTAAAAGTTGCTGAAAAATTGTTGGGACTTGACAGAAACATCAGGAATCCGTATATCAACAAAAATGTCAAAACGTCAGTACCAGATTGAAGTCAAGATTTTCGAACTGGAAGTCGCCATTTTGGGACATTGGGTACCTGATAGGGTTGTTTAGGTACCGATTCAAGTACTTGAAATTCGATAGTTTAGATCAGGTACCCTCATTCAGCTCTAGAACAGAGCTCTTTGGCAAAGCTTGCTCAGAATTGGGGTTGCTACTGTTACAATGGGGATCAATATCCAAACTACTTTGAATTAATCTAGTCCTAAGTGACTTTCCCCTGATTTGGGGTTGCTATTATTATTATTATTATTATTATTAAACATTTATAAAGCGCCAGTAACAACCTGGCGCTGTACAGAACATATAATCAGCTGCGGTCCCTACCTGTGGCTTACAATCTAAAAGACAAGGAGGGGGAGACAAGGAGAGGGGACAGCGGGAGAGACATGGGAGAAGACAAACAAACATTCAGGCGGATGCGAAGTCTCAGGTGCGTGTACTTGGCTTGGTTACAAGGTGGTCGGTAGCAGCAGTCAGCAGAGGAGGGCTGACAGTAAGAGCAAGGGGAAAGACTAGAGGGCATTGGGAAAGGCAGCATGGAAAAGGTGGGTCTTGAGGAGGGATTTGAAGGAGCGGAGGGAGGAGGCGAGGCGGACGTCGGCAGGGAGGGAGTTCCAGGCATGCGGGGCAGCGAGGGAGAAGGGACGAAGGCGGTTGGGCGAGCAGGAGAAGCGAGGGAGAGCGAGGGAGGGGACAGCGGAAGAGCGGAGAGCGCGCGCAGGAGCGCGTAGGGCGATTAGGTCCGAGAGGTAAGGGGGAGCTTGGTCATGGAGCGATTTGAACGTGAAAACCAGGAGTTTGAACAGGATACGTTCAGGAAGGGGGAGCCAGTGAAGGGAGAGGAGGAGAGGCGTCACATGGTCGAAGCGACGGGCAGAGTGAATGACCTTGGCGGCAGAGTTTTGGATCGCCACAAGGGGGGACAGGTGGGAGCGAGGGAGGCCAGCAAGGAGGAGGTTGCAGTAGTCGAGGCGAGAGATAACCATGGCATGAACAAGGATTTTGGCCGAGGAGACAGATAGAAAGGGGCGAATGCGGGCAATGTTGAGGAGAGCGAATCGGCAGGATTTGGCCACAGAGTCAATGTAAGGTTTAAAGGAGAGGTGCGTGTCAAAAATGAAGCCCAAGCTGCGGGCACGGAGAACAGGACGGATGGTGACCCCATCAATGCAGACGGTCAGGTCAGAGGGAGAGGAGGGGGAGGGAGGAAAAATGAGGAGTTCAGTCTTGGCCATGTTCAGTTTGAGTTGGCGTCGGGACATCCAGGCGGAGATATCAGAGAGGCAGTCGACGAGGCGTGAGCGGACAGAGGAGGAGAGAGAGGGGGTAGAGAGATAGAGTTGGGTGTCATCAGCATAGAGATGGTATTGGAACCCGTGGGAGGCAATAATTTCACCAAGGGACCGGGTGTAGATAGAGAAGAGGAGAGGGCCAAGGACAGAACCTTGGGGAACCCCAACCGAGAGGGGAAGGGAGGGGGAGGTCGACTCGGGGAGGGAGACATTAAAGGAGCGGTCAGAGAGGTAGGAGGAGAACCAGTCAAAGACAGAGCCACGGAAGCCCAAAGAGTAAAGGGAGTCCAAGAGGAGCGAGTGGTCGACAGTGTCAAAGGCGGCAGAGAGGTCAAGGAGGACAAGAACGGAGTAGTGGCGCTTCGATTTAGCGACAAGTAGATCATTGGTGATCTTGGCCAGGGCAGTTTCAGTAGAGTGGAGGGGGCGGAAGCCGGACTGGAGAGGGTCGAGGGAGGAGTTGGCAGAGAGGAGGTTCAGGCAGCGGGAGTAGACGACACGTTCCAGGAGCTTCGAAGCAAAGGGAAGGAGGGAGACCGGCCGGTAACTAGAGGGATCGAAAGGGTCCAGGGTAGGCTTTTTGAGGATGGGGGAGACAGTGGCATGTTTGAAGGCAGAGGGGAAGGAGCCTGTGGAAAGGGAGAGATTGACAACATGCAGAAGGGGGGGAGCGACAGTGGGAGCAATAGAGGTCAGGAGGCGGGAGGGGATCGGGTCAAGGGGGCAGGTGGAGGGGTTGGATGAAGAGAGAAGAGCAGAGATTTCCTGGAGAGAGGCAGGAGGGAAGGATGCGAGGAGGGAGGGGGGCGGGGGAGGGGGCGGGAGGGGAGCGGGGGGCGGAGGGGGGCGGGAGGCAATATCCCGACGGATCTTGTCAATCTTGGAGGTGAAGAACGACGCAAGATCCCGAGCAGCAAGGGAAGAGGGCGGGGGAGGGCAGGGGGGTTTGAGAAGGGAGTCGAAAGTAGAGAAAAGGCGGCGAGGGTCGCGGGAGAAAGATTCGATCCTAGAGGCATAATAGCGCTGCCTAGCTAGGGAGATAGCCGAGGAGAGGGAGGAGAGGGAGAATTTGTAATGGAGGAAGTCAGGGAGGGAGCGGGATTTGCGCCAGAGGCGTTCGGCAGCCCGGGCGCAGGAGCGGAGGTAGCGGATGGCAGGGGTAAGCCAGGGGCGGGGGTCGAGGGGGCGGACGGGGCGAGCAGAGGGGGGGGCAAGAGAGTCAAGGGTCGAGGAGAGAGAAGCGTTGAGAGCAGAGACAGCAGAGTCAGGGGAGGAGGAGGCGAAAACGGGGGGGAGAAGGGGGGAAAGATGTGCGGCAAACTCCGAGGGAGTAAGGGCCTGCATATTGCGGAAGGGGCGCATAGAGGGGGAGGCGGAGGGGGGTCGGTGGGAAAGGCTGAAGGAGCCGAGGAAGTGATCAGAACTAGGGAAGGGGTCAAAGGAGAGGTCAGTTAGAGAACAGTTTCGAGTGAAGACGAGGTCGAGGGAATGGCCGTCAGTATGAGTGGGGGAGTCGGTCCAGAGTCGGAGATTAAAGGAGGAAGCGAGAGAGAGAAAGCGGGAAACAGAGGGGGCGGAGGGCGTGTCAACGTGAATGTTGAAATCACCAAGGATAAGAGTGGGGATATCATCGGAGAGGAAGAAGGTGAGCCAGGATTCAAAGTCCGGGAGGAAAGAGGAGAGGGAACCCGGGGGGCGGTAGATGACAGCAACCCGAAGGTGTAGAGGGGAGTATAAGCGCACAGAGTGGGCCTCAAAGGAAGGGAAGGAGGAGGAGGGGGGAGGGGAGAGGGTTTTGAATTGGCAGTGCTTAGCAAGGAGCAAGCCCACACCACCACCCAGGCCCTCAGGGCGGGGGCGGTGAGAGAACGACAGGCCCCCGGAGGATAGAGCAGCCGGGGTAACAGAGTTGGAGGGCGTGATCCAGGTTTCCGTAAGAGCCAGGAGTTGAAAGGGGCGAGAGAGGAAGAGATCGTGGATGAAGGGAGCTTTAGCCACGGACGAGCGGCAGTTCCAGAGGGAGCAGGAAAAAGGCAATTGGTGTTTGGGAAGGCAGGGGATGCGGATGAGGTTGGGGGATGGGGAACGGCCGGGTTTGGGCCTAGGGGGAATGGGTAAGGGGGGATGAGGGTGGGGAGGGGGGATGGGCGTGGGTGAGGATAAGGGGTAGGTTGGCTGGAGAAAGGCTGCTGGTGAAGGGAGAGGGAGAAGGAGGGGGTGCGTGAGAGAGGCTAGAAGGAGGGAGGTGATAGAGGGCGCGGAGGCAAGGGAGGTATAGGGAGGCATCATAGGTGTTACCTGTTCAGGTATGGGGGGCAGCCAGGCCTGCAGGAGCCGCGTGCGCGTGGGTGCTGTCAGGGGGGTGGCCCCTCGCTGTCCTCGCTCCGGCCTCACAACGGCAACAAAACGGCCGCTGCCCTTTTGTCGCCGCCCGCTGGGGGCGGGCGGGCAGCTTTTGCCTTGGGCCTGGGCTGGGCCCTCCCAGGGGGTGGGGCCTCGCTCACCTGCAGGGGATGAGCCCTGCTGTTGCTGTTGCTGTTGCTACTGTTACAATGGGGATCAATATCCATTCCACACTACTTTGAAAATCTAGCCCTAGTGACTTTCCCAAGGAGGCACTGGGGGTTGTTGACAGAGCTAAGAAATTAACCCAGGTCATCTGAGAGCTGGTCAAGAGCGTTTGAACCAGGGTGGTCCAGTAGAACGCCTGTTTGCTTTGGAAGTCAAAGTCCTGAGTTCAAATCCTGTCTTTGCTGGGCAGGACCAGCCTTACCACAAAGCAACATGGGGCAACTGCCCAAGCCACACTATCTTTTCTACTTTTTAAGGTCCCACAATGGCCCCCATTTTCACCAGGTTGTTCTTGTTCCATTGGAAAATACTGACCGTTCTGGAGCGCTTTTACTCAGCCATTTGTTGGTATTTTCGCTTCCACGTTTCTGGTCCTGTTGGTATCGGTGCCCGAGATTTCCTGTTATTTTTTGTAATTTCCAGTAGTTTCCAGTACTAGCAATAATGCAGTGAATTTCTGAAACATATAGATAATACCAGAAATTGCCAAAATGACAGAAAATAGCGGAAAATCACAGAAAATGTTGAAAATGCCAGTACATTTCCTCCTCACACGAATGAAGGCAAAAGAGCTGTTTCCATCAGAAACAGCACTCCCTGAGATTTTTTTGTTTCAGTCCTACTCCCAGAAGCTACCTCTAGGACCCCATAGATGGTGCTCCTAATGGAGCAGGGCCATGAAAGGGAGGGAGGGGGGAGCTCCAAGGGTCTCACGTTTTATCTTCACCCCGGGTTCCACAATTCTAGGACTGGCCCTGTTGATTGTTTTATCTCATTGTATCTCAGCCTTACTTTCTCAATTACAAAATGGGAGGCCTGGTTTAGGATATGCGGTGGATCTATATACATTAAGCTAAGTTGACCTGAGCTTATTGGCATGACCAGCCCAGGTCTGTAAAAACAAAAGCATTCCCCCCCTCTTAATGTCTGAGCAAAGAGACCACAAAATAAAGGATTTTGTCAAGGGGAACAAGAATATTGTATTGTGCTTTCTGAAACATTTTGGCTACAAGATTACTGCAAAACGTTTCCCATCTGGCCTCGAAATAAACATTGCAAATCAAACAAAAACAACAGGGCGTGAGGCAGAGCTCACGGACAATCCTCACTGAACAGAACAAGATGTCTCTCTCCAATACATTTTATGAAAATCTGCCTCTGTGGAAACTAGAATGAATACTGCTCCCGTAAATTATAATCTGTAAGGTCACTGCAGTTAGCCCTCTCAACGGATGTCTGAGGCCATTCAATTAATCCTAGTTTGCTGAGATCCCAGGCAGTTTAAGCAAGGTTGGAGAGTTAAAATACATCAAGGGACTACCAACTACAGACCTTGGGTTGCTCAAAAATACAGGCAACAATCCCTGGCCTTTAGAGTGGCAAGTCGCTTTTTGGATTTGGCACCCAACTACGGCGTCTGTCTATTGACTCTTGGCTGCCGTGGAACATCTGCAGAAGCCATCTCGAACACCCCAGCTGCTGGGCTCACAGCCAGGAAACAAGGTGATTTCATCATGTGGTAGGAAGATGTCTACCTAGGTTTCCTTTTCATTTTGCAAGTCATCTGTGCCACCATAGCTAGAGCCCACACGGAACACGGACTGGTTCCAATGCCGTTTCTTCATTTCAATATCGACGGCCAATGATGCATCCGGCTCACACCCTGCTAATGTCAAGCTGGAACTATCTCAGGGGCCTGATTTTATTCTAAAGCAATTTTTAAAGGCAGTGAAAGGTGTGTTGACAGCACCAGTAAAGAAATGTGCTGTTTATTCATGGTGCAAAGTTGAAGCTTGCTCGGACCGTGGGGGTGTGGTTGCTGACTGGTTTGGACAGCTGTGATCATAACATCTGCCATGCATTGGCTGCCTCTAGAGGAATGGGTTGAATTTAAGATTATGCTGCCGTTCTGCTGCTCATCCTTTTCTGTTTTAGATTGTAAGCCCATGGGGCAAGGACCTGTCTTCGAAAATCTGTGACTGTAAAGCGCTGGGTACGCCTAGTAGTGCTAGAGAAATGATCAGTAGTAGTAGTGGTGGTGGTGGTGGTGGTTTTAAAGGCACTGAACGGTCTGGTCCTGCCTATATTCAAGACCTGCTCCTGGAGTCTCACCCCAATAGTTATTTTCAGTCAGAAACCACCCACTATTTCGGATCCCACTATCTCGTCTTAAATCCGTGGGTGACTGGGTCTTTGCTGCGGCAGGCCCCTTAGGGTGGAACTCAGTCCCTCCAGATGTTTGTCTTAGGACAGCTTCACATGTTACCAGGGGAGGCAGGAAAACCTGTGCAATTGCAGCTCTGTTCCTGTGGGGATTAGCGGCTGGGAGAATGCACTGATCCCTTTTTATCCCGTGAGAACACTCATGCATTACTGGGTCACCAAATGCAGCTCTTACAAGGATGCAAGTTCTCACGGGATAAAAGAGGATCAGAGCATTCTCACAGACGCTAAGCCCTGCAATAACAGAGCCATGACTGCAATTGCACAAGATTTCCTGTCTTCCCCAGTAATGAGTGAAAGTGCCCTTAGTTCCTCTCTCCTCATCTTCAAAAACACCCTGAAAACTCACTCATTCTCTAGGTGCTTTGAGGATCCACTGGCAGTTCTTCTTAATGTAATCTGTCCTCCCTCCTTACCTTCCCCTTTTAAGTTGTTTTAAATTTAATTTATATTGTTTTTACATTTTTATGATAATAAAACACTCTGAGTGCCCCAGGGGAGGAGTATAAAAATAAAAATATGTATCATTAATTTTTTAATTATTATTATTATTATAGATAAAGGGGGGTTATAAAGGATTATATAAATCTCTCCTTAAAACTCACCTCTTTCGCTCTGCTCTGTCTGACTCTTTATCCTGCTGAGCCACTATATCCTATACCTACGTTCTGTTTACCCTTATCCTTGCTACTTGTACCTGCCTGCTGTCATTCTCATCGTAACCAAGCCAAGTACGTGCACTTGAGACCTCGCATCTTCATGAATGTTAGACCCCTTGTCTCTCCCTCTGTTCCCCTTCCTAAGTCTCTCCCCCAGCTCCTGTCTCTCAGATTGTAAGCCCTAGGGGCAGGGACCGTGTCTATTTTATTACTTTGTAAAGTGCCAGGTACACTGCTGGTGCTATATAAATGTTTGTTAATAATAATAATAATAAAGAGGATTTTTAAAATCTCTCATTTCTGCTGCCCCCAGACAGGAAGACATGAAAGAATGGGATTAAATTGCAGAAAGGTAGAATTAAGTTAACTATTAGGAGTAGATATAAAACCATATTGAAAGCAGCACCATTCGCCAAGATTTGTGTGGTACGGAAACTTATCCGCTTTCCCTGATATTTTTGCCATTTTGGGATCTTTTTTGAATGTTGAATGGGGGTGCCACGGGCTGGTCCCAAGCCCAATCTATGCCCCTGCATGCATCCCAGGACTGTGGAGATGAAACCTTGTTGGCTAAGCACCAGGGAAGTGCTGGGAATTGGCAAAAGGGCTGTAAAACAGCTGTAAAATTCCTGGAAAGTGACCAAAAACAAGTCTCAGAAAGTGACAAAAAATCCCAGAAAGTGACGAAAATGATGGGGGGGAAAATGGCAGAAATGTGGAATCACTGGAAACTGATGACGTACCAAGGGAAACTCACAAACATTCCCAAAAGGTTGGTATCTCCCTTCAAAATAGGAACGCTTGCTCTCATCTCATGCGTTATAAGGAAAAACTTCCCACCTTTACGATGAGGGCTGGACCAGATCGCCCTTCAGTTCTCTTCCTACCTTGAAACCCTATGATAATAGGCAAACAGTGAAACAAGTTTCACTGGGAGGTTACGAAATCGACATATCTGGGTTTAAACCTAGCTTAGAGACGCATAGGATGTGTGAAGGCTATAAAAATAGGGTGTCGTTCAGCCCACTTTCAAAACGAGCACAAGCTCCCAGGGCTGCGTGGAAGTTGGGGATCGGAGTGTTTAAGGAGTGCGCTCAGGAAGAGGAGGTTCCAGATCATGGATCTGTGCCCATGGATGCGTTCTCTCTGCTTGTGTTCATGTCCTCATCTCTGCTCCCGGCCCGAGCTCAGTTCTTGGGCATAGGAACTAGATCCCGGGGACAGATCTTGAAACTGGAAAGAAGCTACATTTGGAGCCTGAGGTTCTTCATCCCTAGTCTACATGATTATACCTACCTTTTACCTAAATTATACCTGAATCTATGGTGCCACCACACCTGGGATACTGTGTCCAGTTCTGGTCACCCCCAACTCAAAAAAGACCTAGCGGAACTGGAGAAGGTGCAGAGAAGGGCAACAAAAATGATCCAAAGCTTAGAGCGGTTTCCGTACAAGGAAAGGCTCAATAATTTGGGGCTCTACAGTTTGAAGAACAGACGACTGAGGCCGCTTTAGATGAGCAGGTCACAGTCGCGTGACCCGCTCACGTGATTTTTCAAAATCCTGCGATGCGGGATTAGGCAGGACGCATCACATGTTGTTTAAAGACCGCAAACTCAGTACCTCACACATGGAGGTATTTAGTGAGCGGTCTTTAAACAATGCGTTACCACCTTGAACGCGCGTGAATGCACGACGCGTCATGTCACATCTAAATCCCACCTCGTAAGATTTTGAAAAATCACCTGAGTGGGTCGCGCAACTGTGACCTAGGGATAGGCGAACAGAACCGAGTTCGGAAATTCGGTTCGGTTCAGTTTGGAAACTTGGTTCAGTTCGGAAGTTCAGTTCGGTCAACCAAACTATTCGAGTTCGGTCCGAACTTCCGAACAAAGTTTGGAAATTCAAACTCCATTGAACAAAATGGAATATTATCTTTTAGGGAAGGGCGAACAGAGCTGAGTTTGGAAATTCGGTTCGGTTCGAAAATCGAGTTCGGTTCGGAAGTTCAGTTTGGTCGACCGAACTGGTCGAGTTCGATCTGAACTCCGAACTTCTGAACCACGTTCGCCCATCCCTACCATGACCTGCTCATCTAAAAGCAGCCTGAGAGGGAACATGATAGAAGTTTACAAGATCATGAAAGGTGAAGAACAAGTAAATAGGGTGCTGCTATTATTTACCCTTCTAAATCTCGTTCCTAAATTCTAGTCTTTAAATTTCCATGGCAGTGGGACAATATATAAACATAAAAATTATTATTATTATTATTAATTATTATTATTACTGCTATTTAAAAGCAACAGAACCAGGGGGTCCCTCCATGAAGTTAACGGGAAACAGAGTTAAAACAAATAAAAGGAAGTACTACAGTATTCTACAGTAATAAAACTGTAGAACTTGTTGCCGGAGGATGTTGTCTAGGCCAGTATCTTAATAGGCTTCAAAAAGGGTATGGATGAATTTTCTGAAAGCCAGGTTCATTACAGGCTACTAGTTGGGTTGGTCAGGGGTACAAGACCTTTGACTGTTGGAAGCTGGGTGAGGATGGTAGGAAATTGATTAGTTCGTTATAACCTGCTGTGTACTCCCCATAGGCAACCGAGGCTGGCCACTGTCGGAGACAGGATGCTGGGCTGGATGGGCCATTGGTCTGACCCAACAAACAGCACTTCTTAGGTTCTAACATGGATTGCAGACACATCTCCATGTGGATTTAGGACTGGGCAATTCTTCTAGTGTTAGGTAGAGAGGACAAGGTGCTAGAGGTGTGCGAACACCCAGGGGTTTGGGGTTCAGACCATTCGGGGTCCGGCCCCCCGAAACTGTTTGGGATTTGGCTGGTCAGCCTGAACCTGTTTGGGGGGGCCAAACCCATTCAGGCAGGGGGCAGGGAGGAACCCGGTTTCCCCTCCCTCCAGGCTGTGTGGGTGGAAGGGGTGCCGGAGCTCACCTCCTCCCCCCCCCC